>OW240917.1:148607489-148657205 GCA_933207985.1 Pelobates cultripes | reverse complement strand
CCCCCTCCTTTTTCCTCACCCCCTTCTTTCTCTCTCACGCCCCCTTTCTCCTCTTTCTCACCCCCACCTTTCTCTCCCCTCCCCCTACCTTTGCTGTAGCGTGGCCGAGCCCAGTATAGTCCGCGGGTACAGAGAGCAGCTGTCTCCTGTACCTGGCCGGACTAACAGGAAGTGAACACTCAGTGTGCACTTCCTGTTAGTCCGGCCGGGTACAGGAGACAGCTGCTCTCTGTACCCGCGGACTATCAATGCTGCCGGGCTCGGCCACGCTACAGCAAAGGAAGCTGACAGGAGGGAGCGCTGAGTGCTCCCTCCTGTCAGCCCCCTTTCTCAGGCTGCGCCCGGGCGGTGCGGTCTGCCCTCATGGACGCACCGCCCGGGCAAAGCTGCAGCCGCCTGAGGCTCTGTACAGAGCGCTCGGGCGGCTGCAGCATGGGGAGGGGGGCGGCGGGGCTGGCCATGGCACCCCCCACCCGGCTGGCACCCGGGGCGGACCACCCCCCCCCCGCCCCCCTTAGTACGCCACTGCTATACACACACACACTGCATTCATTATATACACACACTGTAAATAAATATTCAATTAATATAGTTTTATGGGGATATCATTTTATTTAGAAATTTACCAGTAGCTGCTGCATTTCCCACCCTCGAGTCAATACGTTTTACCAGAAAAGGTTTTCCCAAAATTAGGGGTCTCGACTTATATTCGGGTCGACTTATACTCGAGTATATACGGTAAATCACTTTGATTCAAAACTGTACAAAAATACAAATTATGGGTCAAAATGGTGAAAATTGTAAAATATTTTACCAGAGGACAAGGTTTTCTCTATTTATTTTCCTTTTTCAGGAGTGTACATACACATAAATTCCTGATTTTTTTTTTTTTTTTTGCACAAGTCCTATTTCAGGGTTCTGTTTTGCCATCCCAAGTTGTTCCCTTATGTGCCACTTTTAGGGACACCAGAGAGCTGTGACCAATAATTTGTGAGTGTGCATCATAAGATATGCTTACGCTATGATCAGGGCACTACAAACCTAGAGAGAGCACTGAAACAGTGCATTGACACTTTGCAGACCTGCCAATTCTCTTGGTAGACATGTCCCTTTTATGTAGCGCTACCCCTTTAGGGTGGTGCCAGTGACAGGATTTGCATCACTGGCCTGTCCCTTTTCACCCTTTTCCACCAGCGTCCTGCTTTATTGGGGGATGAATGTTGGGGGATATGTATACAAATACCATGTTGCACATTTAATAGGAGACACACACTGATCAACCACAATATTAAAACCGCTGACTGGTAAAGTAAATAGCATTGATTGTGGGGTATTCCTGATATGCAGTGGCAAGTACCTACCAAAAGTTGTGCAAGAAAGGACAACCGGTGAACTGGAATCATGTGTGCCCAAGGATCTTTGATGGACATGGAGAGCGAAAGCTAGCTTGTCTATTCCGATCACACAGAAGAGCTTTTGTTACTCAAATTGCTGAAAACCTTAATGTTGGCCATTGTAGAATATTGTCAGAACACACAGTGCATCGCAGTTAGATTTGTATGGAGCTTCGTAATTGCAGATCGGTCACAGTGACCTTTGTTCACTACTGAAAGCACTTTCAATGGGGCCATGAGCATCCGAAATGGAGCAATGGAAGGTTATCTGGCCTGATGTTTTCTTTTAGATCATGTGGATCATGTGCATCATTTACCTGGGGAAGAGATGGCAGCAGAATGCACTATGGCAAGAAGGCAGAGGTTGGTGGAGGCAGTGTTATGCTCTGGACAATATTCTGCTAGGAAACCATGGGTTCTGGCATGCATGAGGATCTTACTTTGGCACATACCACGTAGCTAGAGATTGTTCCAGGTCTCTTACACCCTTTCATGACAATGGTGTTCCCTGATGGCAGTAGCCTCTTTCCGCAGGGTAATGCACCCTGCTAAACTGCAAAAAATGTTCATAAATAGTTTGAGGAACATGACAAAGGTTTAAGGTGTTGAATTTGGCATCCAAATTTCCCAGATTTAAATCCGATTGAGTATCTGTGGGATGTGATGGAACAACAAATCTGAACACACACACCTCGCAGCTTTTAGGATCTGCTGATAATGCCTTAATGTAAGATGGCACAGGACACATTCAGTTGTCTTGTGAAGTCCATGCCTTGATGCATAAAGCTGTTTTGGCAGCATGATATTAGGCAGGTGGCTGATCAGTGCATACAATACTAATACTATACATATACAATGCAATTGTACATTAACAATTAGTGCTTTAATTTAGAGTAATGTTTAAATGTTAAATCAACGTATTATGTGAAGTAGCTTAAGAAGACTGATTTAATTTAGGCTAAAAATATATTGAACAACACACACTTCTGGTAAAGGTAAACCAATACCAGATTTCAGGGCGCCACAATCACTAAGTGTACTAGCCTGTCTCAAATGGACTACTCAATCTGAGACAATTATAGCCAGAAGACAAATCTATATATTAAAAGGATAACATTTTAATATATAGATTTGTCTTCTGGCTATAATTGTCTCAGTGTGTGTTGCTCATTGATCTGAAGTTGGGAGTGACTTTTGAGCCGAAGCTTGCCTGCACATTGTGGTTACTATTCCCCTATCCACCTGACTTTGTTTCTTTTTTTTTTTTTAAATATATTGAAATGTATTTGCAATCCTTATGTATTTCATTTACGATGCAGAAATGAGTGAACCTATAATATCTTCACAAGTGTGGCATGAGTCATGTGGTTTTGTGGTTTTGCGCTTTGGAAAGACATTTTTATTGTCAAACGCTTCATTGTGCAGTTTATGGCGAATACATGTAGTACAAGTGAAACAGTGAAGACTAACTTGGTTATTTCCATTTCATAACAATAAAATTAAGGATGTTTTGATTTTCAAACTAACCCTTATATATTGAAATCTAAAAAATAATATATAAGGGTTAGAGAATCTTATTAAATTAAGCAGCCCCAGATTCTAGATCTCCTTTTGTAAATGTTCCGTAAAATAATGCAACATGCATGCAAAATTCTAACAGAGAATCAAAGACTATCAAACATTTAATAATATGCTACTAATCTCCTGCCCTGTTTACAGGAACTAAAGTGAAATGTGATTTTGCCAGCCTGATGTGTATAACCTTTTATCTGGAATTTGAATTAATAGTAAAAACAAATATTTGTGTACCATTTCTAAATTACTAAGTGTTAACCTGAAAAAATAAGAAATTTTAATCTAAATAGGTTAACTGAACAAATCCGCATGTATATCTGTGCAGGGGAATCAAGATTATAACCTCTATTCAAATCAGTAGATTGAAGAGCATTCACTATTTTTTGATTTTCATTTATAACAGTCATACCTACCTGGAAAAATTTTGCGGATACCCATGACTATTTGAAAATACCAAACGCACAGTACATTTATAAAAGTAAATTTAATGAGACAAAGATCTCAAGGTGTTAGATTTACTTTAAGTGCTTTGCCTGCGCTGGATTCATATACAGAATGAGAGCACTGCCGGTTCAAATGAGGACGCTGGAATGACTGATTACTCCTTACATCCAATTTGCTTCTCCAGTCTTAAGGCAAATGTAGTTTTCAGGGGCAAAAGAAAGATATAAAGCCCCTCAGTTTATTACAATTCATGGTAGAAAATAATGAGGCCCCTTAGAAGCATGTATCTTAGAGATTACATTCCATTATGAGTTTCTCATTTGTTTAACAATACAATCTGCAGGGAGTGCAGTCTCCTTTGAGCCCTGAATCCTAAAAGGCCTGGCAACTTGCAGCCTTTGTAAGCCAATTTTTTTCTGCAGACCTAGCATGAGTGTACAAAATACAGCATCTTAATTCAACTGCATTTTTCTTGTTTGCAGTATATCGAGGTGGAGCAGGTATAGAAAAACTCTTTCTCCATTACACAGGATTTGATATGAGCTATGTGTGTGTATATATAAATAGATGTATGTGTATAGGCTATCAGGTTTTTATTTATGAACCCCCTTGCCATAACAGAAGTTTGAAAATGTTATCTGTTTTTACAGGAAGTGGGTATGTAGAATGTGCAACACTCAGCCAGAGAAGGTGTAGTTATGGATGCATGAATATAGTGATTTAACTCTTAACTAACAAAGAATTGAGCAGTGAGACTGTGGGTGCATGATCTATACACCAAAACCACTAAAGTAGCTCATTGCTTATCCCTATAAGTGCTACATATAGGTTGGCTTGTAGTAGGATTTGATGTTTTCTTTTTCTTATTTCGTTGTAAATAAAAAAAAAAAAGAAATGTCTGGAAGCTGATAACTGATAACTGACAACTTCTAGCCTTGCTACGCCCATGAACGATACCAAACCACACAGAAGAGCAGTGGTATAGAAAGAATAGTAAGTATTAGACATTTACTGGTTTGGTGAGAGTTCACAAAAAATCCTGTACAACAGGAGTGATGCAGGAACCTCAAATGTGAATATCTACATAATACATTTTACTCATACTGATCTGAAAAATTAGTGACTGATTTTTTTCCCCCCCTTAACTCTAGCATAATAAAATAAAATATGCAGGTTGTGACTGACACAGCCTGCATGGCAAAACAAATAAAAAATGCAGGAAATAAGAAATTCTAAATTAAACAGACTGTGCAACAAAGGAAGAGTAAATGTTAGATCTCACTTGACAGGAAGTATTTAGGAAGTCACATGCAGGGAGATATGATTAGGGATGCATAAACAGTGATTTAACACCTACAGTTGTAAACAAAATTATTCAACCCCCATTTAAAATCAGGCTTATTGTCAAAATTTACACTTTCAGGTGCAATGAACAAATCAAATAAAAGCAATTGAAATAGCTCAACACAACGGATGCTTCAAGTGGTTTCCCCACGTATAATGACTTCACCAGTCTCAAAATTATTTAAATCCCTGAATAGAATTCCTCACAACAGCACAAATATGCAAAACTGGTGTTGTCTCAAGCACACCTGATGCAACTAATCAAGGGCTTCATTAGTTGCACCAGGTGTGCTGGAGCTGAAATAAATATCTGAACTGGCTAGGGGTTTGTTGAGTTTCATGTTTGACTGCATGGTAGAAATAAGTCAAAAGAATGATCCACAAAGTTAAGAGAAGAGATCATCGCCCTTCACAAACCAGGAACAATATACAAAAAGATTGCAAAGGCACTGAATGTTCCTAGAGACACTGTTTGAAGGATAGTTCACAAGTTCAAAGTTGAAGGAACAATGGTTACACTACCTGGACAAGACAGAAAAAGGAAGCTTTCAATAGCTGCAACCAAATTTCTTAGAAGGCAGGTTGTGAAAAACCCTAGAGCGACTGCAATAGAACTGCAGCAAGACTTGGCGGCAACAGGCATGGAAGTTTCAGTGAACACAGTAAGACGTTTACTAAAAGCAGGAGGTTTCCATTCCAGAACTCCAAGATGTACAACACTACTGACCCAAAAACATAAGAAAAGTCAGCTCCAATATGCTCAAAATCATATAAATTAGCCACAGAGGGTTTGGAATTCTGTTCCGTGTAGCGATGAAACAAAACTGAAACTATTCGGCCCAATGGATCAGCTGTATGTCTGGAGGAAGAAGAATGAAGCATACGTTGAAAAGAACATGCTGCCTACAGTTAAGCATGGTGGCGGCTCAGTGATGCGCTGGGGCTGCTTTTCATCCTCTGTCACTGGAAACCTGCAGCTTGTGGAAGGCAAGATGCATTAATTGAAGTATTAGGAAATCCTAGGAGTAAATGTCTTCCCACCTGTAATGAAGCTGAAACTTTGGCGTCATTGGACCTTTCAACAAGACAATGATCCCAAGTATACCTCAAATCCCACCAAGGCTTGGTTGCAGAAGAAGTCCTGGCAAATTCTACAGTGGCCATCAGAGTCACTTGACTTGAACCCCATAGAAAATCTCTGGTTTGTAGTCCTGTCAAATTGTACAGTGGCCATCACAGTCACCTGATTTGAACCCCATAGAAAATCTCTGGTTTGAAGAAGCAGCACGCAAACCCAAGTGTCTGGGTATGCATCTTGTTTGCAGCAGGTCATAACAGCAAAAGGGTGCTCCTAGGTACTAAAGATGCGTGCATGAAGGGGTTGAATAATTTTGAGACTTTAGAAATCATTATAAGTTGCATTTTCAGTTGTATTTGGGGAAACAACTTGAAGCATTTATTGTGTTGAGCTATTTCAATTGCTTTTGTTGGATTTGTTCATTGCAAACAGCTGAAAGTCTGTAAATGTTGAAAATAAAACTAATTTTGATTACCACTGTAGGTGTTAAATCACTGTGTATGCAGCCCTAGTCACATCTGCCTGCATGTGACTTGCACAGCCTTCTTAAACACTTCCTGTAAAGTGAGATCTAATGTCTACGCTTCCATTGCTGTACAGTCTGTTTAATTTAGAATCTCTTATCCCCTGCATTGTTTTGTGGTTTTTGGGGGGCAAGGGGATTTGCCACGCAGGCTGTGTTAATCACAGCCAGGAAAGGTGTGGCTAGGGCTGCATAAACAGAAACAAAATTGATTTAACTCTTAAATGGCAAAAAACTGCTTTATGAAGCCAGTGCTGTTTTGGCGACTGTAGTGTCCAATTAAGTTTAACTTAATGTAAATGGGGATAGTCCTTTAAAGACAAAAATATACTTATTTGTCCTCAGATCATTCTGTATTTCAGTTAAACGCTTATTTAGGGCCAATATTCTTGGACAAGGAAGAGCTTTTGCTGATGTAATATTTGAAGAATAATGCTGTCGTGAGTTAGTCTGACAGGGCCTCATACAATTACCACATATAAGGGCATCAGTGATTCAACCACAATCATGAATCTGTCTATTTTATTAGTGAGGCAGAAACCTGAAATACGCGTTCCCCATTCCTGCTTTAATATAATATCCCTTATCATCTTGTTCGAGTTCACCTTAAATGCCCTTTCCAGCAAGGGCTGAATAAGATGAATACTTGGGCAACAGTATGAAAGAAGACATTATTAAAGTATTTCACAGGTTCTTCTATTCTTCCTGCCTTTCACACGATTAGTGGTTTTGAATAATTTTAGACCTTTTAAATAGGAATCCCTATATATTATTTTGCAGCTTATAAATAAATAAGTGAATGTGAAGATGAATACCAGTGGATCTAATTAAACAAGGATAATTTATTTCCTCACATACTTGCTGAGTTGAAGAGCTTAGTAGGCGTGTTCAGCAAATGTGCACAAAGCTGAACCTAGTGTGAGGACACAAATATATGCCAAAGTATTTTTTTTTCTTCTTACCGTTTCTAGAAGGGGCATGTTCAATCTCATCATTAGAAAGCATAGTTTCAAAATTCTGGACTGCCAAGAGAAAACCACTAATTAGCATGTGGGCCACATTCCTCTTACAGTAAAAGTCTTAGGGCCAGAGAAACGTTTGTCACTGGCACCCAAAAAGCCATTTTCTTCCAGCCTTCAATGGGACAATTAATATTCAGTAATCAGATTTATACTTAGCTCTTCTTTTATGTCTCAAATGGCCATTCCTAATGGGATAACTTCATTAACCCCTCATTTACCTTATCAGAACAATGATCTCTGAGGACAACCTATTTTGTAAGATTTTTTTCATAGATATAACCTAAAATACAGATAAAACAACAAAGGGCAAAACATATTTAATTCAAGTACATATGTTGTAAAAATATTGTGTTGAAAAAAATATTAGCTTACTGGTTCTGCAGAATTCTACTAAAAGACTAAATAGATTGACTACAATCAAAATTATATTTTCTTGTTATAATATCTCTATTTAAGGGATCCTATAGTGCCAGGAAAACAAGCCCGTCTTCCTGTCACTATAGGCTCCTGTAGGGCCCCCCTCCCACTGAATGTTCCTAGAGACACTGTTGGAAGGATAGTTCACAAGTTCAAAGTTAAAGGAACAATGGTTACACTACCTGGACAAGACAGAAAAAGGAAGCTTTCAATAGCTGCAACCAAATTTCTTAGAAGGCAGGTTGTGAGAAACCCTAGAACGACTGCAATAGAACTGCAGCAAGACTTGGTGGCAACAGGCACGGAAGTTTCAGTGAACACAGTAAGAAGTTTACTAAAAGCAGAAGGTTTCCATTCCAGAACATCAAGATGTACAACACTACTGACCCAAAAACACAAGAAAAGTCAGCTCCAATATGCTCAAAATCATATAAATTAGCCACAGAAGGGTAGAGCTGTTTTACATTGCAGCACTAGGTGCAAAAGGGACACAGCACCCAGACAACTTCAATGAGCTGAAGTAGTCTGGGTGCCTACAGTCTCCCTTTAAGAAAGGTAAACTGCAGAGCATTAGTCAGTACTGCAAAAAATTGACATTGTACAATAAAGAACCACAATGAGTAAGTAATATGCCACAGATCCATACTAACAATTAGTCTGAAAACAAAGTGTGGACAATAATTTATAAGGGCATCCCTGCTCTGCATCTTAAAAAAACAGATTTACTTCATGTAATTGGGAATCATGGCTGGACAGGTATCAAAATTATTTGTAATCTTTATATCTGAAAGGAATCAATACTTATTTTGGGAATTCAGATTCCCAAGCTACTATTGCAAGATATAATTACTGCACGTGGTAGCTATAAAACTGAATTTGGTGAATTTAAGTGCCTGTTACGTGTAAATGAAAAGGACCAGTGACTGCTAATGGAGAAATTATAGATTCCAAGAACAATGTCTCACTCTTCCCATTTTATTTTTGATCTTTAATCTTTTCACATGTAATAAATAGTTATTAAAAAAAAAAAAAGTGTCATCTGTTCTTTTCTTGAATTCGGATAATTTATTTAGAAATCGTAATTTCAAAAAAACAAACCAAATTTATAATGTAGGAAAAATAGGAAGTGAAACATAACACTCTTCTGGAAAAAGGTTATAATGAGAATTTATTGTTGTTGACATACACATGGTGTATATTAAAAAACGATGGTTTGGGTGCAAAAGAAGCAAGACGAAAAAAAAGATTATGGACTTGCGCAGAAACTGGATGATATTTGAATCGACCTGAGGTGTTTTGCACACCTCGTCAGGAACCTTGGGGCGTGGGCAATCTGTCCTCAGCTTATTACTGGTTGCGTTCTCAAGGGGTTTGCAGCAATATAGTGTGCCACATGTTCGGAATGTGATCATTCAGACCACCTCGGATGATGTAAGTCAAAAAGGGGTTCACCCTAGGGATCCCAGAGCTTTCCCTGTATCATCAGAAAACTGACAAATCATCTCAGTACCGAAGCAACATGGGTGGAAGTACCATGAGATAGGTCTTAACCCTCTTTAAATTCATAATCTGACTCGGGGTCAGATAATACCTCAGACAGGTCCAGAACGGACTCTTGTTCATACTCCTTATCACTGAGATCAGTTGCAGAATCTAATTGGGCTTTTGCCTGTTTCCATAACCTATCTACATTTACCTAATTTTAAGTCATGCTAAAGAACAGATGATGATTATTTCCTGATATGTAAAACCATAGAATTCAAAGAGGGTCTTCTTTTTTCCCAATGACTGTATAGGTTTGTTTTTGTTTTTTTAACAATATTACACATTTGATTTAAAATGCATAGTGACCCTTTAGATCCCTGTTCTTTGTTGGCATCATTTAGTTCTTAGAACGGAAATATCTCTTTATACATTGTGTTACGATAATTACAATAATAGGTGTGAGCGTAGAATGGAAGGATAATGCTTTTGTCGTTGAAATTCTTCCTTGCATTGTGAATTCCTTTTTGCCTGGAGCTCATCCTGGCAATTGTGCGTGATATCATTTACATGCCCTTGAAATAATCATAAGTATTTATTTCATGTACATCTCTAGCTTTACATATTTTTAATAAATTCTGCTAACAAAGGCATTGATTCCATTCTATCAGCAAAATACAATCGAAAATTATTCACTGGATTATGGACGATATTTTTGTCGGCTGGATTTAATGCCAGACAAAATTCTTGCAGTAGAACTGGATAAATGGGTTGGCTGCTCAAGAAATATCATCATAAAAATGTGCTTTGGAAGCACATTTATCAGCTTTTAAAAAAAATTAAATAAAATAGAAATTAAATAAATGCCTCTGGGGGTCTCTTTGACCTGAAAATTAGTACATGTGAAGTTTTAAACTTCCAACAAACACACTGCAAGAAAGAAAAAAGTTGCTTGACTTTTACTAGCTACATACATGCAAATACCTTAATTTATTGATGATTAAAAATTGCAGCCTTAATGCCACTTCATCAGAAACTTGGATTTAACCTTTAGCTGGTGTTAATTTTCTTTTCAATTTAGGTTTTAACCTTCCTGTTCCTAGTGATCAGTCATTGGCTGCTTGCTTTAATAAGAGACAAGCGACTGCTCTAAGCATAGTTCATCTGATCAAATATGCATGTCCTTTGCTCGAACGCCTGGTGCATTTACCAAAGAGGTCTTAACTCTTTGCGGTCCTATGTGGGAATATATCCTACAAAATATTTTACCTCTTGCGGTTCAATGTCCGATCATACCTAGAGAGTACCGCCGATCCTCCATACCGCGTGCCATGAATAAACCCGGCACAGAGGATCAGCGGTAATCTTCATGGAAAAATGTTGGCCAGCCATTATTATTCCAGCTGTTACAGACTGTTTCTTTTAATGTATCACCAACAAAATGGCTGCCCAGGTAATAGTGACTGCACGTGGACTCTGCAGATGCCAAGTTCTATGGCATGTGAAGAGTCCTGCTTTAGTTATTACTTCCGTAAGGGGGCAAATACTCAACTTAATATTAAAATCACTTCACTTCTTTAAAAAAAGTGTTTCTATAGTAATTTTTTATTTTTTTTGTCACATCTCTGATTTTAAAATAAACTGGTATTTGTTGGATATGCTTCCACAAACACACCTCGTTGATTAAATCATTTGCCCACAGGTTGTTTTAACCTTGAACATAATTGAATATAGTATTTTCTAACGTACTTGTTTTCCAATGTGAATACATTAGTTTTATTTGGCCTTTCCTGTAGTGTCTTTCATTACATTTATTAAAGTAAACTCCAGGCATTTAGACAGCTTTTATGCATATTTAAGAACATGGTAAAATAACTTGCAGGCTTTAATATACTTGCTCAAACATTTTCAAGTTATAAAACCCAAACTATTAATCTGGTTTATTCTTACAGAATTTGCTCTCAGGAAGGACATGCACGTGCACCTCTTTATCACTGCCACTAGCCTGCTGAATAAAAAAGGGGACCCTCGGATATCTTTTAATACCTGGGTGTCCTCTCTGTCAGCTAGGTACACTGTTAGTGGCTCCAGAGTGACAGAAGAGCTATGAGTAGCACTCAAAATGTGCGTTGATCATAGACCTTTAAACTAATTTGAATATTGTGGCTGTGCAGTCACGCTGCCATGGTAAATTTAAAACTTTAATTCTACCCCAGGTTGTCACTGTCACACCTCAGTGTCAGGGAGACCCCCAGGTTCTAAAAATACCTTTAAGGGGTCTTCCTGCTTGCCCCCTGCTGGAGAATCGGTCCTGGGCTTTGATCTCTGTGTTCTGATGATGAAGTATGAGAGTGAACTCTCACTCTCATGATGAGTTAATTCTCCTTTAGAAATTATATGTAATATGTATGGGTGCACCTAAACACACACTGCACTGCCCAAATAAAATAAATAAATGAAAACCTACATTTAGTAGGTATACTCCCAATAAAAATATGAATGCATTTAATTACACAGTATTACATTAGAGGTACTGTACATTGAAAAACAACTTGCAAGCCCTCCCCTTCTAGCCCTGCCCACACTTTCTATGGCTGTTTAATATTACAGACTTCCCAATGCAGCTCAAGGAGAAGTCTTTGCAAGTCTGCTGCTCTGGACAATTGCTGCTTCTTAAAGGATCACTATAGGGTCAGGAACACAAACATGTATTCCTGACCCTATAGTGTTAACACCACCATCTAGCCCCCCTGGGCCCTTCCTGCCTCCATAAATATAGTAACAATCTTACTGTATTCAAGCCTGAAGCTGTTAATCTGCATGCTGTTAGACTCAGAAAAACAAGCAGTCTGCTGACATGTGGTAGCCTGATCCAATCACAGTGCTTCCCCGTAGGATTGGCTGAGTCTGACAAAGAGGCAGATCAGGGGCAGAGCCAGCATGATTCAAACACAGCCCTGGCCAATAAGCATCTCCTCATAGAGACGAATTGAATCAACAAATCTCTATGAGGAAAGTTCAGTGTCTGCATGCAGAGGGAGGAGATACTGAATCACAGGATGCTGTGCACAGTGCTGCCCTGTGCTCTGCTGATTATGCCTCCATCCACTCCAAAGTCCCTCTGGTTCACTCTGAGTGACTGCAACTGGAGGTGTTCCTAGCTTTCAATATAAACACTGTATTTTCTTAGAAAATACAGTGTTTAAATGAGAAAGGCAGCAGGGAGCTATAGTTCTCACCTGAACAACCTCATTAAGCTGAAGTTGTTCAGGTGACTATAGTGTCCCTTTAAGTGTAGCTCACCAAAACAACTTTAGCTTAATGATGCAGTTTTGGTGTATAGATCATGCCCTTGCAGTGTCACTGCTTAAAGCAGCACTGTCATGCTGAACTTACCTTTCCCCAACCGATTCCTCTTCTCTCCCTCTGTCAGGATCTGTTCTTTATTTCTTCCTGTCTGCTCTAGTTTTCTTTAAAACAAAGTAGGGATTATTTGTCTTATAGAGGTGTCCTACGCCTGACCAGCTATGACCAGCAGAGGAGCAAAGTGTGCTTCATTTCCGGTGGTCAGAGCAATTTTCCCACAATTCTCATCTTTCCTCCGTGTTCCCGCAAAGCCTCCTTTCATTTTTCTGGAACGTACTGTCGTTTAGACAGAACGCTGGCGAAACTACTTCTCCATTTGTGCTAGGACGCAATTCAGGACTTTGTTCGGATCGGAATTTCTGCTATGTTTACATTGAGGGTTAATCCAGCCTCTAGTGGCTGTCTCCCTGACAGCCACTGGAGGCCGCTTCCGCCATCCTCAATGCGAAAATTGCTGACGTCCATAGGAAAAATTTTAACCCCTTCAGCCCAGCGGGAGGGGGCCCTGAAGGATAGGGGGACCTAATAACCTTATAGTGCTCCTTTAACACCTTAAGGATGGAGTCAGTTGTACAAGTTGTGATCAAAACAAAACATAATCAAAACCTGGAATTTGCGCCATATGTCTGTTCATCCATAATTCAACTCTTTCATATTAAGTACACCCACACATATTATATATCATTTTGTTCAGGGCTTTCATTTCATATAAAATCATATTTATATATGAAACATAACTTACCGTATATAGTCGTGTATAAGTCGAGTGCAGTTTTGTGACCAACAATTGTGAAATATGCTATGCCTCATGGATAAGTCGAGGGTAAAACTTGGGGCTATGAAATTCTGTGATTTTTACAATTTTGTCAGATTTTACCTAGGTAAGATCCTGGAACATAATCTTGTATATAATGCAGAGTGTGTGTGTGTATAATGCAGAGTGTGTGTGTGTGTATATAATGCAGAGTGTGTGTTTCTATGAGTGTGTGTATATAATGCAGAGTGTGTGTGTCTATAATGCAGTGTGTATTTGTATGAGTGTGTGTGTATATAATGCAGTGTGTGTGTATATAATGCAGAGTGTGTGTGTTTGTGTAGTGTGTGTGAACTGGGTGGGGGAGGGCATTTTTATTATTTAAAAATGTTAAAATATATATTTTTTTTAATATTTATACATTTTTTTTATTATTTAATATTTATTTTTGTCCCCCCCTCCCTGCTTGTTACCTGGTCAGGGAGGGGGGCTATCTTAATCCCTGGTGGTCTAGTGGCATAGGCTGTGCAGGGGGGGGAGCCGGCAGCAAGCTGTTACATACCTTTGTAGCAGCTCCGATCAGCTCCCTTCACCTCCGTGCACCTCCCCTGTCAGCTCCCAGTGTAAATCTCGCGGTCTGGGTGCCGCGCGGAGCGTTGACACGGTGACCCGTGGCAACGCTCTGACTGCCGTGGGTGTCGCGAGATTTACACTGGGAGCTGACAGGGGAGCTGCACAGAGGTCAAGGGAGCTGACCGGAGCTGCTACAAAGGTGTGTAACAGCTTGCTGCCAGCCCCCAACAGGACCGCTGGGCTCATTACAGACCTTGACTCGAGTATAAGTCGAGTGGGGCCTTTTCAGCACAAAAAATGTGCTGAAAAACTCGACTTATACTCGAGTATATACGGTAATATGAATAAAATTTAAAAAACTTTGAGAAATTAAGAACTTTTATTATTTTTCAAGTTCTGCCTGGCATTTTAACGGTTAATATCATAATACTGTTAGTTTTTACTGCAAGAAATTACACATATTTGTATTCAGCAATGTCTGACAAGTACAAAAGTATCATTGTCAATATAGGTTTTACTGCTCTAACACTCATATTTATGTTCAGGGATTCCTCACGGGTAAAGCAGTACCCCTCATGTACAGGTTTTATGGGGTTTTGGAAAGAAGTTACAGGGACAAATATGGGGCTTTCCCATTTCAGTATGCCAGATTAGTTTGCTTAGCCTAAGTTGCCTTTGAGACCACATGGCAGCCAAGGAATGAGAGTTACCCTCATCATGGCATACCATTCACAAAAGTAGACAACCCAGGGTATTTAGAATTGGGTAAGTGCAGTCTTTTGTAGTAGCCACTTAGTCACAAACGTTAGCCAAAGTTTGATATGGTTTTTTATTTTTGCATTTTTCACACAAAAACTGCACTTTCACTAATGATATTATCACAATTACAAGTTTTTGTGTTTTAAAACACTCACATTTGTGTTCAGCGAAGTCTCACAAGTGCAGCAGTACCCCACATGTACAGGTTTTATGGTGTTATGGAAAGTTACAGGGTTAAATATAGGGCTTGTAAATTAAATTCAATTGACTTTCTGCCTGGGCTGTCAGGCAGGTCCCTTGAATTATAATTAATAAAATGAATAAACTATTAAAATATAGTACAGACATTGTATGTGTGTGTGTGTATATATATATATATATATATATATACCGCGATCACATGGTCCTGGAGGGCCAGGAAGGAAGCAGGGGAACCACCTGTCTCCTGAGGCAGTACCTCCGGACTGGGATCGCCGGTCCAGGTAAGTAAATTGCGGCCCGAGAGCACAAGATTGTTAGGGCATACTATGCCATCCTAACGGTGTTTAGGCTCACTAAATGCGGGACAGCATAGTATGCCCTAATGCCGTTAAGGGGTTAACACTTCCTGTAACATGAGATATAATGTTTACACTTCCTTTATTTTACAGTTTAATTTAGAATGTCTTATCTCCTGCTCTGTTAATAGGTTGCTAGACCCTGTGTGATTGTCTGTGTGATTAAAGTAAAGTTGACAGAGCAGGAGATAAACACTTTTAAAGCAAGTTAACATATGATTTAAAATTAAACCTTTTTTTTTTTTTTTTATGCAGACTGTGTCAGTTACTGCCACGGGAGGTGTGGCTAGGGCTGCATGGACGGTAACAAAAGGGATTTAACTCCTAAATGGCAGATATTTGAGCAGAGAGACTGCATAGGCACAATCTATACACAAAAACTGCTTAATTGAGCTAAAGTTGTTTTCTGACTATAGTGTCCCTTTAAGGAGTTAAGCGAGTCACGTGATTAGAAACTGCTGGTAGTTTAATTTCACTTATGCATTTCACTTCTGTTTAAATATTTCCAATGCCTGTGTTGCTGCATGCGCCCGCATTCCAGGTATTGAAGCATCACCTTGATTATCATGGGAAATGAGAATATGTGTGACATCCTCAGTACATCTTCAAATAGGAAGTTATTGGAGACCAGAAAAATCTCAAACCAAGTGGATGCAATCCCACAAATAAACTGCAAAACAGGGTCATTGAGTGCTGGATTTCCTTCCATAGTTCAATGTTTGTTGCTCAAAGCAAGGAGAAATACAAGTGTTATCTTCACCAAGGGCAAAAACATCCCTCCAGAGTACAGATATTGACAAATAGAAAAAAGAGAAACATGGGGTGGGGGGTAAGGGGAGGGGGTGGGCTCAGGAGTGTCATGTTAAACCGGTCAGGAGCATGTCATATATCAGCAGAGAAGGACATGACATGTTTAGAAACACAGGCCATGTACTTGGTTGAATGGCTTATCTAGGTTTTTGATACATTTGTAGATCAGTTTTTAAAGTTATTGGACTTGTGACAAGTGTCTCTATTTGTGAATATATGGATGGCTCTGTATGTATATTTTAAATGGTATAAAAAGATAATCAGTGACTGACAGAGGCCATCGACCTTCAGTCGATAAGCATGGTAAGGGATAAGCTCATACTCCGCAGAGGTGACCCCATACTGGAAAGCGGGAGTCTCATCTACTCACGCCTTCATGCAACACCACTGCTGTTTCAGAAATGAAACCCACCTAATTATACATAGACCTAGTAATATTTTCTCTAACACGTAGGGATGCAGGAACCTCTGACTCAAGGAATATGTTTGCAGCGCCACGACACCTCCCAACTACCCAAAGGCGAACTCCCATAGATTATGGGACTTAGTGTTACTGGGGTGGACTCAAAGTCATGCAAGGACACCCTTTTATGGCCACTAGCATGGAGGGAAACTACATATCTATACATGTTCATGGTAACGGAACAGGACCAGCGGGTTCTACCCCCTTAATAGGCTTGCGAGATGACAACCCTAAACTTCACACTTTCATGGTTTATATATGTTTTCAACTGTAATAATTACTTTCTATTCTGTTGCTTCATACATACTGTGTTAACCGTAAGGATCTGCGTATCCATAACCACGCTTCATTATACCACGAATAAATAAAAACGTATTCACGGAAAAGATAATCAGTGAAATATATCAGGGTTTTTTTGTGTTTTTTTTTCAATTTATGATTTTTATTACATTTGTCACATATGTATACATTAGGTTCAATAACTGATAAGGATATATGAACATCAATATTGCGGCAACTTGCCGCTGCATTTCATAGAACATACAGCTTCAACAGCGTTAGTTTGTGTTTGTGTCAGTCTTGCTTCATTACATTCCTTACGCTGTGTGAGGTGAGGGAAAACGGCAAGTGTGGGGTGGGGCTGGTTACTTTTCTCTGGGGGCCAAAGTGTAAGGTCTGGTTGGCGACAGGTTGTGGTAGTGTCCACCGCCTTGCGGTTCCCAGTCTCCCGCCGGTCCAGTCAGCCAACTCTCGGCTATAATTTCATGTGTCCAGGTCTTTGTAGCGTGGGCTGTATCCTGGAGGATCCCGCTCCCAGGTCTCTCTTATCCGCCTGTTTGCCAGCCGTTGTTGCCTCCGAGGTCGTGGGTGGGATTTTTCAGACGTTCCCATAGTGAGTTCGGGTCTTGTTCCGATGAGAGCATGTGGATCTGGTCTCCGCATGGGACCTGTAGTGTTCCATCCGTGCCCCATCTGTAGTGTATCTCTTGGTATCTAAGTTGTTTGGTGACTGGTGACAGCTTACGTTTCTCTGCTAGGACCGCAAAAGGTACGTCACCATAGATGGATATCTTGTTTTTTTCTAATTCTATTTTGCCCATCGCTCGCGAGCCCGCCATTATTGCGGACAGGACTGATATGTCCCTGGCCACGAGTATGATGTCTCTTGGTGCGTCGGTCGGTGCAGTGGTAGCTTTGCGGATGCGAAACGCTGCTAGTAGCGAGTGCAGGTCCTTTGTCCCCCTGAGGCCCATGTGTAGGAAGAGTCTCTGGGCATAGGGCAGAAGATCGTCCACACCTATGTCTTCCCCCCGCAGTCGGACATTGCAGCCTGGTGCCTGGTCTCCATGGAAGCCATACTTCTCTGTGTGCTGCGGAACTTCTGGGTAAGCTCCTCCTTTGCGTCTCTGTGGCTTGGAGTCTGGCATCTTTGGTCAGCTCCCTCTCCTCCACCTTTTGTATCCTCTGGGTCTCTGCAGCTAGCTCCCTCTGGGTCTCATGGAGGTCTTCTTTTCATACGCTATGGAGATCCAGGAGCAGTCTTTTAATATCTCCACGCATGGAGGGTGTTGTATCATCTTCTGACTCCGTGTCCCGGTCTGCTTCGCTGTGGTGTGAGGATGCGAAGGATTCTACCTCATCTTGCAATCCCTCTGTGTCCTCCGCCTCGGGCTGTGCTGCGGGCCCTATTTTTGGCGGTGCACACGGGGTAAGCCACTCGAAAGAGAGCCTTATGTCTGGGAGTCTGGTACTCTCGGGTGCCCGGTACCTCTTATTTTTTTGGCCTATTTTGGTGTCTCTGGTGGGGGTAGCTCAATGCGTGGGTTTGGGTCATTTATTTTCCTTTGAATTTTGTTTGTCTTTCTCTATTGATCCGGAGCTCCACTAGCACACGTCTGGTAGCTTGCTCAGTTGGTCACGCCCCCCCTATATATCATATGTTTTTTTAATATATACACTGAACAAAATTATAAACGCAACACTTTTGTTTTTGCCCCCACTCAAAGATCTTTTTCTGTGTACACAAAAGGCCTATTTCTCTTTAAATATTGTTCACAAATCTGTCTAAATCTGTGTTAGTGAGCACTTCTCCTTTGCCGAGATAATCCATCCACCTCACAGGTGTGGCATATCAAGATGCTGATTAGACAGCATGATTATTGCAAAGGTGTGCCATAGGCTGGCCACAATAAAAGGCCACTCTAAAATGTGCAGTTTTATCACACAGCACAATGCCACAGATGTTGCAAGTTTAGAGAGTGCGTGCAATTGGCATGCTAACTGCAGGAATGTCCACCAGAGCTGTTGCCCGTGAATTTAATGTTAATTTCTCTACCAATGTCAAGAATCTGGATGTATCAGTAAAGTTGTTAAGTGTTTGGCATTGTATGATTGATTAGGAAATGGCTTGATGCCAAGTCAAGAAGTACCAGTGATGTTTTTTGTTTTTTTTGCCAAGGTAAGAAATTAGACAAAGAAATTAAGGGTAAACGGATAATCGTATAACCTCCTTCAACTGTACTTTCCTACTGTGAATGTATTGCTTGAATTATTACATTCATAAACATATATAGATTAAAGAACTTGCTGTATATATGACAGGTTTCAACTTGATTTAGGGGACTACATATCACATAATGCCCTTGTAGCCATAATGCTAAAGATATGGCATACAACATCTGGAGTGCCAAATAATTGTCTAGTCAAGTTTAATCTGTACAATGTCTAGATTTGTCTAAAATCAGTCAATTCAGTCTGTGCCAATCGGCGCAGAGATAAGAAGGTTTTTCTCTGCGCGTCTGTTATAAGGGAATCCCTCCTCTGGGCATCTTGTCTTCAGCCTAAGGGGATTATATAGTGTAAGGAATACTAATTTGTATTCCTTACACTATAGCTCTCTCTGCCCCCTCTCATACCCACTTGTGCCCCCTGGCACTGAAAGGGCTAAAAAAAAACTTTTGTGCTTCCTCAGATGTCACCTGACAAGGGGGCTAATGCGTATGAGCGACAAGCAATGCAAGCGTATTAGGCCCTCCCCATAGTAAAGCATTGCTTTAGTGATTTTCTATGGGGATTTAAGTGAGGCAGGATGTCCTCATGCAGAGTACGAGGACGTCCAGCGTCGTTAAGGTGACCAAAAGTTGACTTGCAAGCAGAAAGTGCCTCTAGTGGTTGTATGGCTGACCGCACACTAGAGACATTCTTAGTCCTGTAATGTAATCATTGCAGTTTCTCTAAAATTGCAATGATTTACATTGCAGGAATAAGGGGGCAGGGACAGTGCACCCAGACTACTTCAATGAGCTGAAGTGGCGTGGGTACCTATAGTGTCCCTTTAATAAAGAGTCCTCCTTGAGAATTGGACAGTATTTCTTAAAAAGTCTTTTTATATAGTGACTATTTGAATATAGTGGCATCTAAAAGTTACTTAATCCTGTCTTTGTCTTTTTTTTTCTTTGTACTGGATAAGTTGTCTCATTTCACTTTTACTTACTACCTCAGGTGCCTCTCCGAATAGATTACTATCGTGCCCCTTGGCTTTGAAATCCTTTTAATTCGGAATCCTTGTAGGTTAAAGGTGTTCAGTTCTGTGTTCAATTTCTTCTTATTCTCAATAATTGTGCTTTGTTGCTTCTGGTGCATTAAGCAACCAAGGGGAGAAGTAACAAATGGTTTGTTCTATATAACTTTTAACTTTTAATATCCAATTTTTATTTTTATTTTTTTAAAGGTACTGTTTTTTTTATTAGATTGTTATTCATATAGGTATGAAGATGTACAATTTGCTATGTTAAAACCAGAGGTGTAACTAAAAATCACAGTGGCCCGGTACAAAAATTGCCCTGTGCCCTCCTCCCCTCCCCCCACATCCCCTCCATGTGTCTCATTCTTCCTCCAGTCCCTCCATGTGCCCCAGCCCCTTCATGTGTCTCATTCTCCCCCAGCCCCTCCATGTGTATCATTCCACCATCCCCCATGCATCTCTTCCACCCCAGCCCCTTCATGTATTTAATTTCCCCCCGCCCCTCTATGTATCTCATGCCCCCAGCCCTTCCATGTAGCTCATTAACCCACATGTGCCTCACCCACTCAAAGCCCCTCCTCAGTCTTATTCTGCCCCATGTGTTTTCTGCTCCCACCTCCCCTCCATGTTTCTTATTCTATCACCCCACCGCACCTACTGGCGGATTTCAAATTGAGAGACAGGACTTATTTTTGATGGTACAGTACCCTAAAATTCTACGTTATGTTAACCTATGTTAACTTGCACATGTCTATTTTCTAAGTGACCTTATTGAGTTGTGTAGGCTTATTTGTAAATAGTGGTTCTACATCTTTAGTTAGTTTATGTGCTATTTACTTGTATATTACTGTGTGTTTTATGTGTTTAGTTGTAAGTAATGGGTTTGTTGCTCTAGGCGAACCGTTCGCGAGAAGTTCGCGGATGGTTCGCGACATCTCTACAGGTGAGGTTATTCAGTAAGACTAGATTTGGACCAAATCCAGTGAAAACTGAATACCAACCACAAAGGCAGTCCGCAACTCACATTATTAAACCCAAATATGGTTGCAATTTGTTGACCTATGTGAATCTGCAGCAATCACCCAGATGCACTCGGCACCTGGATTAAAATTGGTGCTTTCACATTGGAATCTTATAGAAAGTATAGTTTTCATAATTTTCACAGAGCATCAATTTTGCAGAATTTCAGAACCAAATGCATCAGAGCAGTCTTACACTGCAATCCTCATAAAAAAGTCCTGAGAAAGGCATAATGAAAATGCAAGAAAATACGCACAAAATTGGCATTAGCTGGTTCAGAACTCTTGTTCCATGCAGACTAATAATGCCCTGATGACTCTTCCGGGGGTGTATGTAGGAGAGCAGGTATAGGCAACCTTCTGCACTCCAGATGTTGTGGACTACATCCCCCAAAATGCTGGCAAAGCATCATGGGAGGTGTAGTCCAAAACAGCTGGAGTGTCAAAGGTTGCCTATGCCTGTAGCAGAGTTTTAAAGTGAAACACTGTACATACAGATTGCATGCAACATGAGCACTTCAAATCATTGCTTGGATTAACCCTTAATCTCGCTAGAATATTGTGTAAATTGTATCCTTACTTCAAAGGACAAACATTAAATAATGAGCGCTCTACTAGATTTGAGTGCTTTAGATTTGTATAGCAAGCTATATCCATGATGTATAGAAGTGGGGGAAAAAATCAACCGTAAGATATGCAGTTTTACCTTTAATACATAATATTTTGTGATTTGATGGTATATAATAGCTTTTTAATTACTACCACTGTGTCCCAAAGGCCTGGCTCTGAGAATGAGACTAATGGATAGACAACATATGGTCTGTCCTGTGCAATGAATCAAGCAGGGCCCAAGGAAATAACTCTGTCTGCGAGACAGACAAGATTGTGCTGATTCATGATTATTAAAATAGATTTTTATTTATTTTAGAGTGTTGTACTTTTGACTGTAAGAACGTGCTGCAATAATCACAAGAATAACCTTGACAAATACATATCATTTAATTTGGCACTATTTCAATAAACACTTAATGGCAATTCTAGTAATTATCTTAGCTTTGAAGAATGAAACCATATTTTTTTTTGAAAAGGTTAGTCTGACCAGCTTTATACTTCAAAACTGTAATTAAAAACAGAACATTTTATAACGATTATTATGTAACTTTCCCTTTTCCTATCATTTAAGGTAATTGGACTGAGTAGGGGATTAAGGTCAATGAGATCAAGTAAATTGATGTTGTACTGGAAAGGGAGCAAATTAAATGGGAAAGGGCTTTGGAGCACTGGTATGGCAGTGATGGAGAGTATGACTATAACAGTGAGGGCTAATCATCCCTTAATGTGGCGGATCATCATTGGATCTTCTTCCCAAACATCTAGGATACCAAGGTGTTCCATCAATGGCTTTTCTGTTGTTTGTTTATAGAGGAATATTGATATATGTAATATTACCATGGGGATGGGGGTTGGGCATTCATCAGAATGAAGTTTGTTTTTGGAAGTGGTGATGGTATCTGAACCGGTACCCTGCTTTTGTCCAGCTCAATCACTGACTCACTCTGAATTAATACAGGAGAAAATGATATCCAGAAAAAATAGAATTTTGCACCTGGCTCCTGGGTAGTAAGGTGGTTTGTCAAACTCTGATGTAGAATGTTGAGGTAATGTTATCACTAATCAGAAATAATCAGTTGAAAAAAAAATTTTTTGTGTGAGAATATTGTTTTGAAATGATTGGAAACATAGAAAGAAAAAAGGAAACACACAAAACTGTGAGACTCTGCATTCTTACAGCAAAATGGAGACCAGAAAACTATTTGACAAATAGTTTTGGGGGTTGGATGGTTGGAGTCACATTAAAGTCTACATCAACTACATAATCAAAAATCCATGAATGCCATCCTTAATTTAAAAATAACATGGCCAGGATAAGTTTTTCTGTTGAATGTATATACTAGTAATGAAATTGCAAACTATTGTCCTTTAGCTGCAGGGTTTGGCGTTATTTTTAGTCTCTTAAACATGATCAGGTAAAAAAAAAAGGGACCTGATGGATTTACGCTGTCTATAGATTTCATCTGTTTCTTGGCAACATTACAGGCCACAATTTACAAACATTAATAAGGAGAACTCCACAGAACACTGTACGAAAACATCTGTCAACTGACGAGTGCTGCCAGGCATAAGGGCTTTTCACAAAGCGCCCAAAGTACCATCTTGTGTGACCTTTCCATGTAATTTTACCTTCCTTTGACAAACTCTTCCCGATCCCCTAGGTAACAATATGGCCTATGCTTATTCATTATTAACCTAAATTGGCAAATGCTGTTTATGTTTATTTAAAATTATCATGAAACACAGACATAATGAAAACATGCAAACAGTACATCATCTAGTAAGAAGATGATTAAGGAAAATACATGGCAGTTGTGAATAATACATGTGCTATTATTGTGCATATATTAGATATACATGTTATTAGATAGATGAATAGAATGTTTGCATTGGGGAACGTGTATTTAGCATGATCACTAGTGATAGGAATAGTTCCTTCAGTTTTTTAATGTTTCTACTGATTTTTGAGACACTAATGGCATACCTCCCAAGTGTCACAATTTAGGGGTGTCTTTTATCTGAAAAGGCAGTGTGTTTACATTAAAAAGCCTGCAGGCACAGGCTATAGACACCAGAACCACTACATTAAGCTGTAGTGCTGCTCGTGACTATAGTGGCCATTTAAAGTGAGGTAAATTCGAGATTAGTGCCACTAATACTATATTGGATTGCCTACTTACCACCAGATGAGGACAAGAGGATGATGATGGGCTCAGACTGCAGTTTGGCTCCACGGGTCTGGTGTAGAAGAGGCTCTCTGGAGACTGTTTGTAACAGTGCTCACAACAATTAACGAACAGGAAGCAGCTCCATTTTGGGGGGCCCCTTACACAGCTCAACATCTGTGCCCCCATGCCTACAAGGCCCACCCATAAATCCACCTACATGGCCCACCCATTAGTTCTCTCAGGGAGTGGAGTGTATGTGTGTAGGGGATGAAATGTGTGTGTTCTTATGGAATGTAGTGTATAGGGATACCAATTTGTGTAAGGGATGTAGTGTGTAAGGGGTGCATTGAGTGTATGTAAGAGATGCATTTTGTTTGTGTGTAAGAGAATCAGTGTGTGTGTGCGCATAAGGGATGCATTGTGTGTTTCGGTGTGTCTGTGTGTGAGTAGGGATGCATTCTGTTTGTGTGTGTGTGTGGGGATGCATTGTGTATGTGTAGTGTAAAATAGAGGGTGGGGTAGAATAGGGACTGAGAGGGGAGCAGCTCTTTATTAAAAAAAAAAAAAGTATAGTGCTCCCCCTCCTGTCAATTAGTGATCTCCTGTCCCTCAGTGTTCTCCCCTCCTGTCCCGTAGTGCTCTCTCCTCCCCTCTGGTCCCTTAGTGCTCTCACTTGGCCCTCTGTCCCTCTGCAGTCCCCCGTTGGTGGTCTTCTCACTCCCCCCTTAGTGGTCCTCCCTCTCCCCTCCCCCCCTTAGTGGTCATCCCCCCTCCCCCATTAGTGGTCCTCCCGCTGTCCTCCCTCCCCCTTACTGGTCCTTCCCCTCCTTAACCCCCCTTTGGTGGTCCTTATCCTCTCTCCCCCTCCCAAACCTCCCTCCTCCCTTAGTGGTCCTTCCCATCCTTACCCCACCTTTGGTGGTCCTTCCCCTCCCCCCCTTTGGTGGTCCTTACCCTTCCCCCCCCTTTCCCCCTTAGTGGTCCTTACCCTCCTCTCAGTGGTCCTTACCCTATTCCCCCTCAGTGGTACTTCCTCTCCTTTCCCCACTTTGGTGGTCCTTACCCTCTTCCCTTAGTGGTCCTTCCCTCCTTATCTCACATCCCCCTTTCATGATCCTTCCCCTATCCCCCCCTTGGTTGTCCTCCCTCTCTTTTGTGCCTCCTACCTATGTAGCGTGGCCGGGCGGCACTGACCACAGTACAGGAACTTCAGTAACTGGCTGCCAGACTAAAGGCCACGCTACATTGAACTACCGGCAGGAGGGAACGCCATGCATTACCCTCTTGCCTGTCACTGAAATCTGGCGCCCCCCCCTCCCGGACGCGTTCGCCCTAGGTGACTGCCTAAGTCCCCTATATGACGTGCCGGCCCTGACTATACTCCTTGATGCCGTCCAGGAGTAGTGGGAGTTTGAGCCCAGGATTTATTTTTGTATATTTGTAGTCCCTATTTTAGGCCCAAGTCCATCTGTTCCTTTTTTGTTTATCCTAAAGTCCCTATTTTTTTTTTTTAGTTTGGAGCCCTATAATGTTAGTGTTCCTTACTCCACAGCAATAATGGATAAATTAAATGTGTTTTAGAATTCAGCCTGTGTAAATAAGATACGTTATTCTTGTTCTAAATTACATTTAAGTTGCATAAATTGACAGAACATATCAACCACACCCCTAAAATGAAAGTGTCCCTCTTTGTACATTTTAAATGTTGAAAGGTATGTCATAGTTTGTGCCTGCTTTTTTATTTATTAGTTTTCATTCTCTGTAATGAAGTTGTACCATACGACAGAACTGTGAGAGACAGTACAAAATACTGAATTGTGTTATGTGGACTCAAGCATAGCCATCTTAAGTCTTGCATCAGGAACCAGAATAGAGCTACTAAGCTGTTTTCACTGGAGCTTCTCTATTTGGAATATACATTATTTCCAACAGTTCCCAGTTAAGTCCTCCCTATGAATTGCTTACTATAGTAGCACAACCTTCCCCACGGAAATTTTACTGAACATTTTAGGCCTATGAAGATATTTGGTGAACTAAAGGGACACCATAGTCACCAAAATAACTTTAGCTTAATGAAGCAGGTTGGGTGTATAGATCGTGCTTCTGAAGTCTCACTGCTATTTTTTTTGTTGTCTTTTAAGAGTCAAATCCGTTTGTTAATGCAGCCCTGGTCACACTTACCTGCATGTAATGTGCACTGCCTTCCTAATGTTTACACTTCCTTTATTGCACAGTCTGTTTAATTCAGAATTTCTTATCTCCTGCATGGCTAATTGATTGCAAGACCTTGCAGGAGCCTACTGTGTGCGATTAAAGTTACATTTATAGTGCTGGAAATAAAAACTTGTGTTGCAGCATGTGTCAGTCACAACCATGGGAGGGGTGGCTAGGGATGCGGGGAAGGAACCAAAAGTGATTTAAGTCCTAAATGGCAGAGAACTAAGCGTGAGATTTCAGAGGCATGATCTATACACTCAAAACTCCTTTATTAAAAGAACACTGTAGCGTTAGGAGCTCATGATGCCAGTTGTTAATTAGGTCCCTTAAATCTGTATAAAAATCTAAATAAATAAAAAATAAACAACTCTTTTCTCCAGCGCTGCTGCAACCTCCTCCTTGTGCCTCCCAGGATGAAGGGCCAATCCAATGCTCCTCATAGAGGAGCATTGGGTAACGTAGGCACACATGCGGCGCTCTTTGTGATGGGCCTACAATTCCTTCATAGAGAATCGTTATACTCAATAATTCCCTAAAGCTGACCATGACATCACTGTGCATGCGCATGACATCACAGTATGTTACGTGTGAGACCTGGGATGTAAGTCTTTGGGCTCTCATACCAAGAGGACTTGGATGCATGGCTTGAAGTCGTGCTCATAACGTTCTATTAATAACCAAAAAGAGGAAATGCCCATAAGGGGGAAAGCAATCTTTTAATGAATAAATAAATTCATTAATTCAATCTGTTGACCATAGCTGTATGTTGTTATTACTAATGATTCCATTAGCATGTTGCAATAAAGCATTTAGACCCGCTGAATACCGTTTCACAGTTATTGTACATTTGTTTTTTGTTTCCACTGTATTGTGTTTATGAGCATAGATCATTAGACCTGTGTCTTAATATTCATTACCAGATTTATTTCTCCTTTATGGGGATCGCCTCTTTTCGTTTATTTGTATAAATAGGGTTTAAGCCCAGGGTAGGGCTGGTACTACCCGCACTGGCCAACTCTTTAGTGGTATATTCACTAAGGAGTTATCTATAAGTGGAATCAAGCACCTATTTCATTTAATATTGGGTTTTGAGGGTAGGACAGGGTGGCCAGTACTGAAGGCACTATATCAACTTCAATAAGATGAAATTGCTAAACCGACTACCGAATGAGTTGTCGGCTTATTATTTGGATCCCTTAAAGAAAAATGTTAAGAACCGCTTTAAAGGACCACTATAGTGCCAGGAAAACATACTCGTTTTCTTGGCACTATAGTGCCCTGAGGGTGCCCCGACCCTCAGGATCCCCCTACCGCCGGGCTCTAGGGAGTGGAAGCGGTTAAACTTACCTCTTTCTCCAGCGCTGGGCGGGGAACTCTCCTCCTCCTCTCCTCCTCCATAGTGACGGCATCGGCTGAATGCGCATGCGCGCATTCAGCCAGTCTCATAGGAAAGCATTCTCAATGCTTTCCTATGGACACTGGTGTCTTCTCACTGTGAAAATCACAGTGAGAAGCACGGAAGCGCCTCTAGCGTCTGTCAATGAGACAGCCACTAGAGGCTGGATTAACCCATATGTAAACATAGCAGTTTCTCAGAAACTGCTATGTTTACAGCTGCAGGGTTAACCCTAGATGGACCTGGCACCCAGACCAATTCATTAAGCTGAAGTGGTCTGGGTGCCTATAGTGGTCCTTTAATCCCTTAAGGACACATGACATGTGTGACATGTCATGATTTCATTTTATTCCAGAAGTTTGGTCCTTAAGGGGTTAAGGTATCTCAATTGGCTCTCAATTCATGACAATTCACACTTTAGTGAATGTGACAATACAGCCTTAATATATTGTCCGTGGGTATTCTTTTTACATAACTTGCGGCACTAAACTGCTCCACTAAATGCTGGGACTCCTCTTTGGTAGCGTACGCAGGATATACTGAGCTGATATCTGGTTACTATATGATATTCTATCCATCCAGTCTTCTGGCAATTCTCTTATTAGTAAGTACTCTCTATAGGACAATGAATAGCCATATCTTGTGAGACCTCAAGGAAGAGACAATCAGTGGCGTCTCTAGGATTCATTTTTAGGGGGGGGCACATGATGGGCCAGGGACAAAAGTAGGGGGGCACATTTAACCCCGCCCTCGCCGCAGTTTGACCCCGCCCCTGTCCATACACACACACACAGAGACACACACGCAGACTGCTGAATCCATACACACAGACACACAGACTGCTGAGTGCATACACACAGACTGCTGAGTGCATACACACAGACTGCTGAGTGCATACACACAGACTGCTGAGTCCATACACACAGACTGCCAAGTCCATACACACACATAGACTGCGGAGTCCACACAAACACACACAGACTGTTGAGTCCATACACACACACACACACATACACACAGACTGCTGAGTCCTTACACACACACAGACTGCTGAGTCCATGCACACACACAGACTGCTGAATTCATACAGACACACAGACTGCTGACTCCATACACACACACACACACACAGACTGCTGACTCCATACACACACACAGACTGCTGACTCCATACACACACACAGACTGCTGACTCCATACACACACACAGACTGCTGACTCCATACACACACACAAACCGCTGACTCCATACACACACACAAACCGCTGAGTCCATACACACACACATACACACACAGACTGCTGAGTCCATACACACAGAGATACACAGACTGCTGAGTCCATACTCATACACACACACACACACACACACACAGACTGCTGAGTCCACACACAGACTGCTGAGTCCACACACAGACTGCTGAGTCCACACACACACACAGACTGCTGAGTCCATACTCATATACACACAGACTGCTGAGTCCATACACACACAGACATACACACAGACTGCTGAGTCCATACACACACACACATAGACTGCTGAGTCCAAAAAACACACACACACTGCTGAGTCCATACACACACACACTCTGCTGAGTCCACACACACACACACAGATTGCTGAGTCCACACACACACACACACAGATTGCTGAGTCCACACACACACACACACAGATTGCTGAGTCCACACACACACAGACTGCTGAGTCCATACACACAGAGATACACACTGCTGAGCCCATACACACAGAGATACAGACTGCTGAGCCCATACACACAGAGATACAGACTGCTGAGCCCATACACACAGAGATACAGACTGCTGAGCCCATACACACAGAGATACACAGACTGCTGAGTCCATACACACAGAGATACACAGACTGCTGAGTCCATACTCACACACACACACACACAGACTGCTGGGTCCGTACACACACACAGACTGCTGGGTCCGTACACACACACAGACTGCTGGGTCCGTACACACACACAGACTGCTGGGTCCGTACACACACACACACAGACTGCTGGGTCCGTACACACACACAGACTGCTGGGTCCGTACACACACACAGACTGCTGGGTCCGTACACACACACAGACTGCTGGGTCCGTACACACACACACATACACACAGAGATACACAGACTGCTGAGTCCATACTCCTACATACACACAGATTGCTGAGTCCATACTCCTACATACACACAGATTGCTGAGTCCATACTCATACACACACAGAGATTGCTGAGTCCATACTCATACACACATACTGCTGAGTCCACACACACACAGAGACTGCTGGGTCCATACACACACACACACACACACAGAGACTGTTGGGTCCATACACACACACACACACACATAGACTGCTGGATCCATACACACACACAGACTGCTGGGTCCATATACCCACACAGACTGCATAGTCCATGCACACACAGACACACACACAGAGACACACAGACTGCTGGGTCCATACATACACACAAACTGCTGGGTCCATATACCCACACAGACTGCAGAGTCCATAGACACACACACAGACACACAGACTGCTGAGTCCGTACTCATAGACACACAGATTGTTGAGTCCATACACACACACACACACACATACTGCTGAGTCCATACACACACACACACACACATACTGCTGAGTCCATACACACACACACACAGACTGATGAGTTTATACACACACATACTGCTGAGTCCATACACACACACACACACAGACTGAGTTTATACACACACAGACTGCTGAGTCCATACACACAGAGATACACAGACTGCTGAGTTTATACACACACAGAGACTGCTGAGTCCATACACACACACAGACTGCTGAGTCCATACACACACAGACACAGAGACTTCATACTTTGTTGGTTGTAAGACAGAAAAGCAGAAGGAGAACATTTATGAGACATACCTATTTGTAGCCATAGAATTATGGGTTCTCAACTCATGTTCTAGTTAATATGACAGGATTTTCTGCTGCATCCCTTATGCTCAGAGAAGCTGCCCATTCCCTGCTGCCTCAACCTCCATACTGGTAGTATAATAGCTTTTTAATGGACACAATTAATTGAAGCTATTATAAGGGCTGTGCACTCCTTTACCATTAGGGTTTAGGTTGGTTTCCTACAGATTAACCATGAAGTTGCTCACCTGATGCCCACTGCCCAACACTTCTGCCTCCTTACTTCCTTCCTTTTGGTCACAGCAGGATCAGAAAGGTTTGCCAGGCACCCATGATTTCAGTCTATTGCCAACTACCTGCCAATCCCCACTGCACAGTTCAGGAGTAAGGATTGAGGCAGGGTTAAACAGCTGGACAATTGTTTAACTGAAGGTATGATGGTGCTCACAATTTTCTGCAACCATAACCACTTCAAAGAGCTGAAGTTATTGTAGTGGGAATGCTGCCTGTGTATGCCTACTTAATAAATCTAGATCAGTCAATCTTTTAATTTCTCTTAATGATCGCATGTGCTAATCACATAGCTATGTGTTATTGGTGTCAACAAAGTGATTCCTTACACTAGTTACCACCTCCCCCTATGCCAGTACACCATGACAACAAAAGGTTATCTTGATTGGACCCACCATCCCTTCAGAGCAATCTCTGGTTACAACAACACAGCCCTTTGCTGTAGTAGATAGACTTGCTGGCTCCCACAGCAGGTGGTCACTCATTTACCTTGATTGGCCACATAATACATTTCACACCTAACTATACTTTATAGTTTATACACTGCTCTATGTATAATACAGATACACAATACAGCGATAACTAGATACATGGAAAACAGTCACAAAAATGGTGCCGCATCCATTACAGTGAATAATCCTTTCATTGTGGAATCCATGGCTTCACATTCTACTCTGATCTGAGAACAGTTCACACTAACCGTTTACTAATGTGTAATTGTTTAAATCACTGCTTCGATATGTAATCAAAAAAGTATATCTTAAGCTACTGAAATAAGAGTTTCCATGCAGGGGCTTACAATATACAGTTTTCATAATGGGTTATCAAAGTCTTAACATTTTTATCATGAGTTTGTTTAGAAAGTTCTCCTCAATGGAAGTAATGGTGGCATTGATGGTAGATTACGTGGATGTTGAAATATAATATAAGTGGCCAATGCTGGGGAATTTCCAACATGTTACAGGCAGTCCTTTTTTTTTTTTTTAAAGCAAAAGAGAATTCTTGCATTACTTGAAACGTGTTTTAAAATATAAACCATTTTATAGGAACCTATTTTATATTAATTAATTATCAGAGTTGCAGGTTCTAACCCTGGCAAGTTATACTTCTCAGGTTTTTAAAAAGAACACCACTGATATGAGTAATCGTAACATTTCTTCATTAGATACCGATTTTCATAAATCTTACGCTAAGAGCGTTATATCCTCACTTCTAACACAATTAACCATTCTAAGTAGGTTATGATTTTATTATCTGTTGCTCAATATAGTATAATATTGTACACTTGCTTGTCTGTCCAAAAAATTTGAAATTGTCAAATAGGTCATGTACGAAAATAGATTACATAGTCTATGAAAACATCTGTTGACAATTTTTCCTTTTAATTGTAGGTAAGACATTATTTGTACTCAAGTCTCATTTGAATTGAATAAAATCACAAGCACCAAATAAAATACAGACATTAAGTGACTCACGTGTAAGCTGCAAGTCTGCCAGCAAGCTTTTTTTTTTTAATGCACATATGTTTGTTTGTCTAGTAGGTAAAATGACTTTTGTAATTCCATCCCCAATCACAAAACAATTACAGCAGACTGAAGGCCCACTGGCTGTTGTAAAAATAAGTTAAATATGAATATTCATACAATAACTGCATGGGTTGTATTTTCGCATATGCAGAAAAGTACAGTACTACACATAGAATTCACCATCTATGTGTAGAAAAATGAGCAAGGAAAAAAAAATATTTTTTAATAAGAACCTGGAGTAGAGATTGTTATGAAACATTACTGTAAACTATATGCATTTTCTATTGCAAAAAGAACCAGCATGTTCTTTCTTACATACATTTATAAGTCAAAGTATATTCTAAGTTAACATGTTCATGTCTAGGCTAACTAGGCCTGGACTTAAGATGAGGATGAGTGATAAGGTTTGTTCCTCACAGCCGTCAGTTTTTAAACGTTGGCTGGCAGACAATGACTGGATTCCATTGCATGGAATTACTCGTCAGTGACTCCTGTTTAGTCTAATGGTTTCAATAAATGCTTACTTGCAATATCCCACTGATGATGAGTAGAAATAAAAGTTGTGCTACCGAGTGTACAGCTACCCTGCTCACCCCTCTCACCAAGAACTTAAGTGGCAAGTGCTACAGGCCTGAAGGTGTGGGGAGAGTATAATGAGAACAATTTATTTTAAAACATACATTTTTATATATATTTTTTTAAATGAGATGAGTGTGTTTTTGCTACTATGTGTGATCTCTGGTGGCATTCAATTTGTAAAACCATGCTGTGGTTTAAAAGAAAAAAAAAGCTGTGTGTAAGATAGCATACATTGCTAAGGGTACCTACAGAAATGCAAAATGAAGTCTAAAACACAATGCATGGCTGTGCTCATTTACATATCAAGCTAGAGACTCTGGGATAGTTCTGATTTCTAAAATGTATATGCCCAAGGAGGGTTTTTCAAAGTCCAAATTGAGGGAGTGAGGGTGTGTATGTGTTAACCTCCCTCACTTTTAATTTCCATTTCCCTTCCCCATATTGTTTTTTGTTTTGTAGTTAATATTCAATATAAATAGTGTGTGCATTTTATATGTTTGCTTGAATTGCTATTATACATGTGACTAGTTATAGGTGTGAGTACAAATGCTGTAGATCACCTAATGTATAAGTTTCTCACTAGTATATATGTGTGAGTCGCTAACTTTGTATGCATAAGACTTTTAGTGGCTAGTTATGTGCATATGAGTATTATTAGTAAGGGGTATAAATTGCTTGTTATGGGAGTTTGAATGAGAGCTGGATACATGGGTAGACAATGCACTACTTAAGCTTCCAATCCATATAAAGGCAAACTGAAGGAAGGAAAATGGAATGTATTAATATTGCTCATACTTTGTCTTAAAGTCATTTCTTTAGTTACCCATACATTAATAAGTAGGTGATCATGATGTATGGATGGAGTGAGAGAGTGCATAGTTAATATTATGGTGAGTGCTAAGATGGAGAAATTTGGCTTCTTATTGAATCCACACATTCTGTTGTGTCTTCTTCCCCCAACAGTGAGTTTATATGCTTATATGTGCATTTATAGTTCCATCCTTATCTACTTACATACGATTTTAAGGCTTGATTTATTGTCCGCACTGAATCCTGTGTTGTGTTTGATCTTATACATTTTCTTGGTACTCACAATACTTAGTGACCATTCTTTTTCTTTTTATGTTTTAGCTCGGAAATCTAAAAAATTAGGGAAATTAAAAGGAGTACATGAGGAGCACCAGCCACAGCATCAGCAACCTCCCCCACAGACTCCAAAAGAGGAGACAACATTCACTACTTCACAGAAAGAGACCACAATTTCTGCTAACACGACGACTATTGTTCCACTAATATCTGCCGTGCCTCCTTCCCTTAGCCTGTCACCATCAGTGGTTCTCGAAAATATTGAGCCAGACATTGTTTATGCGGGATTTGACCCTTCACAGCCAGACACCGCAGAATACCTTTTGTCCAGCTTAAACCGGTTAGCTGGAAAACAGATGATCCAAGTGGTGAAATGGGCGAAAATGATTCCAGGTAAAATAATAATTTGTTATAATTTACTGGGAAAATGTAAATTTATATCCTGGACTTGCTCAGGCCAATTATTTTCATATATATAAAGATCCAACGTTTAGCGCTGTAAAGCAGGTTAAAATTAAACAATATATAAGCAATTCTAAACAAAATTGGACTTACTGGAAGATAAAGAAGAGATGAGAGGCTTGCCTGAACAGACGTACTGATTCGAAATATATGGGGTTTAATTGCACAAAGGCTGTAGTGCAGTTTATCTAGAAGCCCAATACAATTCTGGCAGTGTATACTAATTCAGTTTATAAATAAGCAAAGTGCAGAGAATAAGTTACACATATATTGACACATCATTTATGCACCTATGCGTAAAACACATTTGAAACATATGCAACGGTTCTCAGCTAGTCCCTGTTTTATCATCATCATTTTTATTATTCTGGTGTTTGCATAGTATTAGACACCAGGGCTTCATACTTTGTTGGTTGTAAGACAGAAAAGCAGAAGGAGAACATTTATGAGACAGACCTATTTGTAGCCATAGAATCATGTTCTAGTTAACATGACAGGATTTTCTGCTGCATCCCTTATGCTCAGAGAAGCTGCCCATTCCCTGCTGCCTCAACCTCCATACTGGTAGTATAATAGCTTTTTAATGGACACAATTAATTGAAGCTATTATAAGGGCTGTGCACTCCTTTACCATTAGGGTTTAGGTTGGGTTCCTACAGATTAACCATGAAGTTGCTCACCTGATGCCCACTGCCCAACACTTCTGCCTCCTTACTTCCTTCCTTTTGGTCACAGCAGGATCAGGAAGGTTTGCCAGGCACCCATGATTTCAGTCTATTGCCAATCCCCACTGCACAGTTCAGGAGTAAGGATTGAGGCAGGGTTAAACAGCTGGACAATTGTTTAACTGAAGGTATGATGGTGCTCACAATTTTCTGCAACCATAACCACTTCAAAGAGCTGAAGTTATTGTAGTGGGAATGCTGCCTGTGTATGCCTACTTAATAAATCTAGATCAGTCAATCTTTTAATTTCTCTTAATGATCGCATGTGCTAATCACATAGCTATGTGTTATTGGTGTCATATGAATAAAGCCTGATACATTGATATTCTGTTACTTTAGGATCATGTGTGACGCAATCTTTAAATAAACAATGGAAGAATGAATCACACTTATTTGTATTCACTTTCCTTGTTTTGTTTTGGGTTGCATATAATGTATTGCTGTATGTGGGTGTATTACATGACATTATAATAGTTTCCCACCCACAAAACAACTTTATTTACTATAAATATATAGGGTGACTGCTGCATTTTACTTTTATTGAACATAACATGGTCTCTGATTACTTTGAAAAAGAATTAAAGACACTAGTTATACAGCTTATTGCATTTTTAACGCACATCCATTTAATCAGGGGTGGCCTGGGACACTAGGCAGTTGCTTAAAATGCACAAGCACCACGCATCATGACATACTAGACAGGTGATACAGCACAGTTGTTGTGCAGACTAGCAATGCTGTTGTCACAGGCTGTAATAAACCCCATCATTGTATTATTGGAGGACTTATGCACTAGTACACAAGCAAAATATCTTTCATTTTGATCCAGTGTAATAGACTGTTTAGAACACAGGCATTTGAAGTTTCTGCACTCTTACTCAAGCTGTGCCAGTAAATGTTAGTCAATACATTAAATGGATATATTTTTAGCTGCTGACTATAAAATATTTCTTTTTCACTCACTTGTATGGAAATATTGCATATTAAAAACTTGAGAGGCAGGGAGCAGCGGCTAGTGGACCTCGAGTATGAAGTCAAGCTGTTGGCAAAATGACTCCTCACATTAGAAGGAAGGGCGAGGGGGGGCATGTCATGGTACTTTGGGCACCAAAACCACTACATTACACTTGATTGGTTATGGTGTTTGAAGTATTCCTTTAATGGTGGCTGCTGCTCTCTCCGTGGGGGCGCAACTCCCACTAATCTTGGGAAAGCTGGGACAAGCATGTACCAGCACTGCTTTGAAGTTAGTATCCCTACATCGTGCATTGTCAGTCACACTGTGCTTGATAAAAAAAGGTGTCCAGTAGAGCACATTTCCATTTCGGTTATTTGGACTGTATTTGAAAGTTCAATTTTTAGTTATCTGCTTAGCAAGTAAACCACATTGTGTGTTATGCACAAAACCTGCTGTCTGCTTCTCATAAGGACTAAAGTTCAGATCCCTGAATCTTAGTTTGTCTAACATTAGTCTAGTATTCAAGAATAGAGGATGTAAATGGAGGTGCCACTTACATTAGTTCTTGAATTTTATTTACAGATTTGCAATGGTTATTAATATCCATATGCTTAAAATATAAAAACAGAATTTTAACAGATTGTTGGCATACTTCAAGTTTTTCATACACACACCACACACTTATTCATATACATACATTTCTATGTAATAGTCTGTCTGTCTGTCTGTCTATCTATCAATATGCACAAACTGTATTTGACCTTTATTGAAATTCTGCAGTTTTTGAGATAATTTGTCATTATTTTATTTCCTCAGGATTTAGAAACTTGCCTCTTGAGGACCAAATTACTTTAATACAGTACTCCTGGATGTGCCTATCATCGTTTGCCTTGAGCTGGAGATCGTATAAACATACAAACAGCCAATATCTGTATTTTGCTCCAGACTTGATATTTAATGAGTAAGTACCCTTTAGATATTCTTTAAATAGTTTTTACTTTCATCTGCAACGTTTACACAATATCCCTTGCTCTTGCATTTCCAATGATCATCTTAATATAGAAAATGTTTACACACAATATTGAATGAAATATGAAGAGTTTTCTCAGAGAGTGTGAACTAAAACATCTGACTCACACAAGATAAATGATACTGAACTTTTTTAAATTTGCTATTCTCAATGTAAAAATGGTACACTATGTCATCCTTTCTTTGTACTTTATATAATTTTTGTGTAGGTAACAGAATTATTTTATTGAAGTAAGACAATATAACTACACCTTATGATGAATAATTATTGAATTCAGTTTGTGGAGGGTATAATGTAAGTGTTTATAGTTGCCTAGAGATCATAACATGTACTCAGAAGATTAGCCAAGCTTTTGTGGCAATCGACTATATACACACATATCGAAAGACACTATTAATAATCTGAATGACAAACTCTGACATTGTATTCCTAGGGTAATAGATTAGGATACCAAACAGTATATCTCAGAACTAACTATTGATTTGATCAGCTTCAGCCACCAATTTACTCAGGACAAATAAATCAAGAGTATCTTTGCTAGTAGATACATAGGCGGATAGTATAAAAAGGATTAAAAAAAAAAAAAGTACAACCAAAGACTCATTAGACTTTTTTTACTGAGAGAGAAAGGCATTTGTAACATTTCATGTAAAGTGATCTGAGATGTAGTAATTCTTCTAGGGTTAGGCGATAAAACATTCACAATCTGATCTATGTGTGCTGACTAAATGTATCTAGCCATCTCCAGACTTCAGTTAAGACACAGAATTGTGTTTTAGGAGCTCTAGATGTGCAGGTAAACATTTGGGCTTAGGTTTATAGCATTATTGTATATGGGGACTTGCTACCATGGAGTAGATGTTGACATCTAGGTCTAAATGTCACTTGGTGCCCAATATTAATGTGCCAGAACATACAGAATAAATCACTCTCCTGCTGCCTAAATTTCAAAAGGGTTTGGTTTTGGGTAAACATGGATTCCTTTAGAATGGAATGAGGCAAAAATGTGATTCTTTGTTTAAAAGAATTGCATATGCCCACCCAAAATCCTTTGCAGTAGCAACATCACTGCAGATTTGTGATTTCTGTGTGGAAAAAGCAAGTCTTATGGTCCTTGAATCACCACCTTATGTGCTAACCATACATTAGCAACTGTCAGAATATTATTTCAGCTATTTTGGAAATACGTAGAAAGGATCATCTCACTGGTATCGCTAAGGTCTTTCCTATTAAGTTGCGCCTCGTTTATACGCCATATGCCACAGGGTGTAGAGTAGCAATGGTTGCCCTCATAGGGGCATGGTCGGACCAGGTTATCAGATCTAGGTGTATGGTTTGTAGGTTATGGGAGTTTATCCTGTCAATCAAACAAAAGTCTATTTGTGTATATGTATCGTGTACCTTAGAATAGTAAGTATAATCCCTAGTTGCAGGGTATAAGCTTTTCCATGTTTCAATTAAGTCATATTTACAAAGTATGGTGTGCATTTGCGCACTGAGCCTTGTCTGCCTTCCCCCTGACATGTTCATATTACTAGTGTCTAGTGATGAATCTAGGCTGCAGTTAAGGTCACCACAAATAAATAATTGGCCGGACTTAATTTTGTGTGTACGCTTAAGTGCTCTACAAAGGAACTTCATTGCTATCGTAATTGGGGTGTCATTAAGTCTTCCCACTAGTATAAGTATTCTACCATCATTGTTTTTATATTCTTTACATTGCAATGTCCAATCAGTATGAAAGAGGATGCTAACACCTCTGGTCTTATTCGGGGCATAGGCATGATAAGCTTGGGGGTACAGTTTGGATGAAAATGTAGGTCGGTTGTGCAAGCAGAAATTAGTTTCCTGGAAACATGCTACAGCTGGTCTGGTCAACTTCAATTGATAAAATGCCTTGCTATGTTTGTGGGGGTATTTAAGCCATTCGCATTCAGGGTAAGAATTGTGAACTAGTGAGCCATTATACAACTTGTATGGTGGGCCTCTGTAATGTGGCGTATATGAGCTTGGATCTATACATAGTGCAGGGCAGTACAATGAAATTAGAAGCAATTATAACCTTTGGGCGTCTCTATCAAATGGACATTTCTGCAAGGAGGCCAGCACAGCATCATCTGAAACAAAACAAGGGAAAAACAAACATAACAAAAGTATATACAATAATGCTGTAGTAGCAGTATCAGAACTTGGCTAAGCATAACCAGGAGAATTGGAGAATCTGGTCTAGTGCTCCCCAGCAGTTAACCAACTAACTTGGGGGTGTGAAGGTAGGTACTGAAACCTGTTTGTCACAATCCATCTAGGCCCATTTATATTGCAGGATATCGCGATGGGAAAAGTCATATCCCAGTAGGGAATACAAAAGCAGTTTATACAAGCTGTTATTGGAGAAACTTGTGCTTCTATGCATCCGGCCCCTTTGTGGTCACATCATTCATCAGACCTGTAGGTTAACGTTTGTTAGTATTCATTCAGTTTTTGTTTTTTTTAAATTAATATTATTATTTTTTTATAATTTTTATTATTACATTTAACCCCTTAAGGACACATGACATGTGTGACAAGTCATGATTCCCTTTTATTCCAGAAGTTCAGTCCTTAAGGGGTTAAATATATTTATGATTTTTTTTTCAGTAGTATATCCTATACTCTGAGAAATTCCTAACCTATATACTCCCATCAATCTATAAGAGACCACTGGACCAGTAAGGATGTGGGGTCATCCCAAACCCGGCTGTAGCCACTTGGGAGCAACTGTTCTAAAGGCCACTTACCAAATTTCTCACCCCTTATAGATGAAGAGCATGAAGTGGTATTTAAATGACCGTGAACTATTCATTATAAACAAGGGAAACATAATAACTAGTTTCCTGTCCTGTATCCAAAATTTACACAGTCCTCATTTGTGGGCTCTGGTCCATTCTGGTCGGATTCTGCACGGTTCAGCTGTAGTCGCCGGTGGTAGCACCTCTTTAAATAGTCCTTAGCTTTGAAATTGCTTGGTCCCCTCCTCTGGTGTGTCCATTTTGGTCACCGATCCGTTGTGCCAGACAGGCAATTTAGGGAGAAAGCCCCAGTGGTGTTTAATTTTGTGGTTGCGGAGTATCCTGGTCAGGTTGATAAATTCACATCTTTTGGCCATTGTTGCAGCTGATATTCCACAGGAAGGTCTTGGGCTTTGCGGTGTGCTTTGCAGTAAGGTCTCCTTTACGTGGAAATAATGCATCTTTACCACAATATCACGTGAAATGTCCGCTACCAAGCTTCTTGGTTGAGGTACCCTGTGGGCACGATCCATCGGAAAATCGGTGTCCGCCGCTTTGGGTAGGACAGTTTTGTATATTTTTCTCTGGAACTTCTGTATCTCATCTTGGGGTACAGTCTCAGGCACTCCTCGGATGTGGAGGTTACTTCGTTGAGATTTGTCCTCCATGTCCGCCATCTTTCCCAGCATGAGCTGATGAATAGCCTCCATTTTTGCCATTTTTTTAAGGATTTTGTTACTAGCCACACATAGCTCATCTGTGCGTGCCTCTAGTGCGTCAGTCCGGGCCCCTACCTCATGCAACTCCTTGCGGTGGTCCTTGGCTATGTTTTTATAGTCCTCATTCAATGAGGATCTGAGTGTCTGAAGTATCTCAGCAAGCCTTCTCTCTGTGACTGGCAGATCCTGTCCCTGCATGCTGATAGAGTCTGTGTCAGAGCCAGCGTCAGAAGGGCACACTGGTGATCGCGGTCCACCACCATCTCCGCCATGCTTCGTCCTCTCTTTTTGGCGGAAGAAATCTGTGGATTTCGGGGTTTTTGGAGGGGCCATACTGTTCTCCAGTTGTATGATCCGTGTGCACTGTAGCGCGATATTCAGCCGTTATTTTACCGTTCTGAGCCAAACTGCTTCCGAGATCTTACTCCATGCAACCTTTCAGCTGCGCCGGAAGTCCAGCCCCATAGGCTGACCTTTTAAAACACAAGTGCAGGTTAATTTCATTCACCTGAAAGGGCTGACTTCCACCCATTAACCCTGTCATGCTGGGAATAGAGAGTGCTCCAATCTGTTACTCACATAGAATGACCCTACCACAATATATATATACACACAAAGTTCAGTGGTGTAGATCAGAGGTGCCCACAAGGTAGATCCCCAGATGTTTTAAAACTACAACTTCCATGATGGTTTGTCATCCCAAAAGCATTCTAAAGGCATGCAAAACATCATGCCTTTTCCTCTTGGGCACCCTGGTGTAGCTGGTACTAGAAGCAAAGAAATGTATTATAGTGTAACATTGTTAGATGAAAAAGCAGTGTGCAAATAGTACTGTTTGCATTCATGTGATTACCCACTTGAATACACCTCTTTGTAATTATAGACGTTATCTGCACCATTATTTATTTTATTTTTTTATTTTTGCATCGAAACGTCGGTCGGATGATGTAAATACCTTTATTTAAATAAACACAGATTGATCGATTTAAAAGTCCTGAGAGTGCATCTCTTACTCTTCTCTATATATATTCCATAACGTTGGATTGCACCAAGGGACAAGTAGATTTACTGAATTAGAGACAGGGTGAGTGCCAAGCTATTTATCTTTATATATTGGGGGGGGGGTTTCATAGCAAATTACTACTTTGTCTCAGTGCATATATTGACTGGGTTTGGTTTTCAATAAAATTTCAACACAGTCAATCTGAGTATTTCATAAAGATTTGCTCTTCATGAAATACTAACTTTTGATGTGGAGATGACAGAGATGCTTTAATGTAATAGTTCTGGGGTATATAGCCTATCCCTGTAGATTCCGCAATGTAAACACTTATACGCACTGCTGCCTAGACCACTTCTGGTGGCTGTCACTCAGACAGCCACTAAATGGCCTTCCTGTGGATGGTCCTGCAAAGATGCAATGACTCACTCCATCTCTATGAGTAGAGGTAACTGCATCTCTATGAGTAGGGGTAACTCCAGAGACCAACACGCTACGACTAAAAGGTAAGTGAATCTTATTATTTTATGATACATGGAGGGTGGAGGTTATCTAAATAGTTAGCAGAACACAATAGCGTTAGGAATAAATATTCACATTCCTTTAGCGTCTGTGTGAACAATCTATTATTTTGGGTTTGCTTATGGCCAGGTAACCCCAGTTTGGTCTACCTTGATGGGGGAAGGAAAGGTGAGGCAGCCTACTTGATTGTGCTTAGGTAAAGTCTCAGACTATCGCTTGAGAAGCATGATTCAGACTACAAAATGCTCTTCAGTGTCTCAGGATAATGACTATGTAACGAGACCACAATCATGAGCAAAATCCAATATTTACTAAAATTGTGTGTGACAATGATCCTCTACACAATACTGATATGGCTAGATCGGGCAAATACCATCATTAACATTTTGCAGCATACAAAATCTTTTGAGGAACAAGGGCATTCAGTTGTGATAATGCACGATTTGAGTATGAGAGATATTCATTTGTTTGCACAAACATTTGTGGTAATTTGACAATGGAATTGGCAATTTGTCTATTTATCATAGCAGTTAAATAAATAAATGCACACATTTTAAAGGACTTATGTCAGGGCATGACCCATGACAATTTTTGAGACAATAAGGAAATGTGCTGTCTGGGGTGTAACTCTACCTCCGGCCACGTCATTAACACTCGAAACAAGAATTATGGGCTGCTAATGTTAAAACTGTGCTGAACACATCATCTGCATGCACAGCACGCTGGTGACAGATGACTTATAGCAGCATGGTCCTCTTTTCTGTGCCACCCCATGTCGTTTATCACTCATGCCTCCCTGTCATCGCTCCCTTGCAGCAAGTGAAGTGATGTCACAGAAAACAGATTAGGCTGCAAGGAGAATTTGGCCTCTACATCGGATCACAGGCATGTTATGCTTTTCTTACATTTATATTTATTTTTTCATTTTTATTTTTATTTATTTTTTTAAGTTTTTAAACTGGAGTTTTGTGTCAGCAAGGATTATTCCCTCCAAAATTAATTTCTATTTTTATAAAACACTGTTTTTGGTTGGAGTAACCCTTTAAAGATCTATGACCAAACTAATTAGATTAAATAATTGGCCATATTCTTAGACGAGTTGGCTTCAAGCAATATTTTTGCAGTACAGCTACTTTTATCTCACATATAATAGAAATTCTTCTGTCACAACATTTTTCAGTTTTATGGTTTATGACCAGAATGTTTTTGCCATGGTAAAGGGTTTGCTTTAAGTCACACAAAAAGAAAAAAAAAACATAATTTGCTTGTTGAAACCTCAAGTGACACTGTTCTATTTCCATATTGCTCTTCTTTTTCATACAAAAACCATCAGTTTATTATTATTTTACCGCTTTCAAATATCCCATCCTCCAGGAAACATTACAATCAAAAATATTTATTTTAAGAATACTATATTTCATCTCTTAACTGTGTCTAAGAAACATTTATCTTTTAAAAACCAATATATTGAAGTTAATTTTGCTTTATTCTGTATAAAGTAATCTTACAGAGGAAAGATATTTCTTCTGGTCGGATTTTTATTTTCTCATTTATATGAGCAGCATAGAACTTTTATTGCTTATTCACTATTTTCATTTTTCATTTCCCTGAGTAGGATGCTCTTTAGTACAAATATTTAAAATGCAAAAAAAAAAAAATCCCTCTCTCTCGTGATTGAAATTGGTTTTCTGAGATCAAGCTTGTACGTATTAAATTTAATTCAGTTATGGGAACTGTGAAGCACCCTTTTTACAGATTCTGTGAGTTTCATTAGATTGTATTTCCCAAACATCATATTTTATGTTTGTGTACCTTCTATTCTGCAGAGGTCCTTTGACGTGGTTTATCTGCTTTGAAATTTCACCTTCCAATTATTGATTGTCTGGTCTAAGGAGAATCTGGTCCATTAAAGTGTTGTGTCGCACATAATCTAATATAGATCTATGTTAGAAAGCATTGAGCAATGGGGGTGTCCAGTAAAATTTACATCAGCACCATTTACATTTCAATATAGTTTTGCAAGATAAAATAGTAAACAAATTATTATGCATCCAAAACGGTCATAGTTCTGACACGACATTTCTAATTTCAAGATTTGTTCTGCAACCTTATTATTTCCTATGGTATACTCAGTATGTGTGATTCCAGAGAAAAAAATGCAGCATCACAGGGGTACCCCCCCCCAAAAAAAACTATATCATTAATTACACTCAAATTGCATAGAGTGCTTCTTTAATAGTACCTGAAATGACTTAAGGACGGAGCAGTTGTCCAAATTCTGAACAAAACCAAAACCTAACATTTGCTCTATGTGCTTGTCCTGACATAATTTAAGGGTCTCTTTAAGTGTCCTCATACATATTATATCAAGTTTTTAAAGAACAGAAAGGGCTTTCTTTAACGTCCTATGTGTATGTTTAACACATTGACGTTAAAATTTAAAAACTGAGGGGAAAATGCATTTTGTCAAAGGTTTCCTTATAATAATTTTTACACATCCAGGGCAACTTAATTAAAATAACTCAAAATAAATTCAGATGTCAGTCCTAAATGTTAATACTTAATATGTCTATATTGATTTTTGGTAGTTACCGCTAGCCCTATACCAACCCTACCTCTAACCATATGCTTACACTAACTCTAACAGTATAGCTAGCCTAACCATAACCCTACACTATCTCTAACCCTGACACTAACTGTACACTAACCTTACCCTTCTCCTGATGTTATGGAGTACCTTCTGCTAATATTAGTACTGATATCAACAAATGTATGTCCTAGTTAAAACCGTAGAGGCAGCATGTTGAAGTTTCTACATTTTGCAGCATGCTGCAACTGCTAGTCACGATGTGGTCGGTGCTGGGCAGCTGTCAAAGACCAGTGCTGATCAGTCGTGAGGAGGACATGCAGGGAGACCATAGGTGTCTCCCATGAGCAGCTGCAAGCCAAGAATCATTATGCTAAGCACAATCCCCTCATCTGCAATATTGTCAATGCATTTACTTTGAGTACTGCATTCAGTTCATCAGTCAGCCTGGGGTCACTGAACGTGGCCTCAGCAGACAGAGGGGAGACCTAAGTTTCGATTGATACCAGAGAAACCCTGGTGTGAGCCATGCCCGTATCAAACATTCAAGAAAGGCATTTAAATGCTTATACGGAACATCTGTTTGTACAGGACCACTAAAAATTATCATAAAATATTATCGATTAGCACCTAGGTCTTCTGGTGTGATCATGGATATAATTATGCTCACACCGTCTTGCAGCCCATTTATTGGGCTGTATACTGTGCTCACTTTGAGTGCCACATACAACTCATCTGACAGTCTGTGGCCACTAAATTGACAAATGTTAAGTGGGAGGGCACACTATTTCTATAAGATCACAAAAATAGAACAACTCTCCTATAGTAGATAAATTGCTACCTCCAGAACCAAATCCCTACTGGATCCATATAACAAAATATCAATTATAGATAAAGGAGTACAATAAATAAAATTCAAGTGATGTCTATTATTTAAATCTTTAAAAAAAAAAAAGGAAAGCAAACATATACACATATATAATCAGTCTAAAATAGCAATCAAATAGAACTACAATAGACTAGGAGCTTACTCCACTAAAAATAGCCCAATCTCACAGAGGGGAACCCATGGAATATATATCCTCCCTACTGACACCACATTGCAGCAATGAAGATTTGAATTCCTATTTATAAGGCTGTATGTAGTTCTCTTTGTAAGAGCTGCACACAGTTCATCTCTGAGTCACTAAAAATGGTCCCCACTGACAGAGTTGAGCCCCAGAGATCGATTCAACCAAGCTCTCACAAAAACATTTGGGCATTACCGGTGTTAAACCTCAGCATTGTTAGTACAATCACTAACATTGTGAAGGGAATATGATGTGCTATTATTTGTTTGTTTGTTTCCAAAGTTTATTTGGGAAAGATGTCACATTCAAAACATAAGAAGAAACGATATTACGTAGTTGCACCAAGATGATATACATGTAGCTAATAACATGATAGGTGTTTATCAGTAGTCATCACTAAAAAAACTGACTCATGCTTTACAATACGAGTTAAACCAATCGTAATGTCACAGTGGAATTATAGTTGCATTCTGGTGACATGTGGAGGGAAAGGTAAATAATTGAAAACTGTAGACATCATCATAACATAAACAAAAATAGATTGTGCTGCCCGGAGACGTGGATACGCTGTGCTATTTTTATTTTTACTCCAGGTTGGTTTACCACTTTTGATAACTCACTTGAATTTACATTGACTACATCCTACAGCATATTAAGTGTTGTCCACCTGATCTCTCCTTCCTCACTTACTTAAAGGACCACTATAGGCATCCAGACAACTTCAGCTCAATGAAGTGGTCTGGGTGCCAGGTCCATCTAGGGTTAACCCTGCAGCTGTTAACATAGCAGTTTCAAAGAAACTGCTATGTTTACAATAGGGTTAATCCAGCCTCTAGTGGCTGTCTTCCTGATAGCCTCTAGAGGCCACTTCCACAATTTACACTGAGTAAATCGTACTTATCTGACGCTGGACGTCCTCACAGAGTTCAGCATCAAATAAGATGGCCGCGCATCCGCATTCGGCTCCACTCGGGAGCTAACGTTGGCGGGGGAGGAGAGGTCACCAGCACCAAAGGGGCCTGGCGCTGGATTAAGATAAGTGGCTGACGGGGTTTTAACCCCTTCAGCACCGAGGGAGGGGGGCTCTCCAATAGGCTATAGTGCCAGGAAAACGGGCTTGTTTTCCTGGCACTTTAGGATCCCTTCAAGATTTTAATGGGTTTTCCTTTTAAAAACTCTTATGCCAGACAGTCTTAATTTTTTAATTTCTTAGAACTGTTTTTTTTATATATATATAATTTTTTTTATCATGTATGTATATCCTCTCCCAACTTCAATAATGTGTTTTACCTATCTTTGTTAATTCTCTATGTGATCATTTTTATTAATTATTTATATTAAGATGTATATTACCTGTTTATATGATGCATTTTCCTCTTATTTTATGATTTATATTATTGTTTTTATTATTCACAACCATTTATTTGCCAATATAGCCTTTTTTTACATATTTTTTTATTAAAATTATGCTTTCCCCTTTACTTACCAAGTTCCCTACATGGGTTTCCTTAGTAAAGACTCCAAAAACATGGCTGCCACCATGTGGAGTCTAAATGCTCCATATCTTCCATTTTCTCATAGGAGCATATTCATTACTAGCTCCCTGCCGCTTTTAGGAGGAGCTTCTTTCTTTCATATAGTCTATGGATACAACCAGACCCCGGCTGCACTACATTTCCCATGCCCCATTGCGTGTGGTCACGTGACAGGCCTGAAAGGACCCAAAATGGCCACGGTCACTTGACCCGCTATTTTTTAAAATTTTCTCCCCTTTAGAAGCTTAGTTTTGCTTCCAAAGTTTATACACTAGTCCCTACATTGGTCTACTATCATTCTAGACCTTTTTCCCATTTCTTTTTAAAAAAAATGTCATAAAAGCAACTATGATGTCATTTAGGTGCCAAATTTAAAGAACGCACAACCACACTCCCTATATAAACCTATGCCTGCCAGGTTTGATTTTTCTACCTCCACTTGAGAAAGCCACTTTGGTGAAACGCGTTGTGGATATTTTAACGGTTTGTTTTAAATTGTATTTTAATAAAGGTATTTTGGCCTCTTTCCACTGTGAGTGTGCCATTTTACTTCTTTATTATTTTCTACCTGGCATACAATTTTAAGTTCCAGTGAGGACTACTCCAAAAGAATCCACGGTGGGGATTATACCACTTACGCCTACACAGGGCCGGACTGGGAGAAAAATTCGGCCCGGGCATTTTTTTAACACAGCGGCCCACTAAAAAGGGGGCGGGGCAGAGGAGGTGTGTTTTGTCATCACCAATGACAAACACGCCTCCTCTCAAAGTGAGCATGTTGATTCAATGCTCTTCCAGGGCAGACCATGCGCAGAGCTCTGCTGAAGAGCTCTAGCATGAGAAAAAAGTCCTGTATTTGTTCTGCACAGTGCAAGCAAATGTAATAACATGCTTGCACTGTGTTTCCTTGCAACTTGTCTCTTGTGTCTTTATAAATGGATACCAGGAGACAAAAGGCCAGGAAAGAGTATTGTGCATGTGTTTGGAGCCTGCTTGTGGTGTTGCGTGTGTGTAGAGTGAGCTGGTCGTGGTGTGGTATTGTGTAATAAAGTCGGTTTTAGTCGTGTTGTGTTTGTGGTGTAATGTGATGCATATGTGGCTCAGGGACCCCCTCCCGCCCGGCTCTGGAAAGGGGTTAAAATTACCTTTTTCCAGCGCCGGGCGGGGAGCTCTCCTCCTCCGATCCGCCCCGTTGGCTGAATGCGCACGCGCGGCAAGAGCTGCACGCGCATTCAGACGGTCGCATAGGAAAGCATTTATAATGCTTTCCTATGGACGCTTGCGTGCTCTCACTGTGATTTTCACAGTGAAAAGCACGCAAGCGCCTCTAGCGGCTGTCAATGAGACAGCTGCTAGAGGCTTTGGGGGAAGACTTAACCCATTGATAAACATAGCAGTTTCTCTGAAACTGCTATGTTTATAAAACAATGGGTTAACCCTAGAAGGACCTGGCACCAAGACCACTTAATTAAGCTGAAGTGGTCTGGGTGGCTAGAGTGGTCCTTTAAGAGTGTAGTGTGTGTGTGTATGTATATGTGTGTGTATATATATATATATATATATATATATATTTGGAAGTATTGTGTATGTGTGTGGTGCAGTGTGTTGGGGGGGTTCTGTGTGTATGTGAGGGGTGCGGTGTGTGTGATGTGTGTGAGGGGTGCGGTGTGTGTGATGTGTGTGAGGGGTGCGGTGTGTGTGATGTGTGTGAGAGTGCCGTGTGAGTGATGGGTGTGAGAGTGCCGTGTGTGAGTGATGGGTGTGAGAGTGCCGTGTGTGAGTGATGGGTGTGAGAGTGCTGTGTGAGAGTGCTGTGTGAGATGGGTGTGAGAGTGCTGTGTGAGATGGGTGTGAGAGTGCTGTGTCAGAGTGCTGTGTGAGATGGGTGTGAGAGTGCTGTGTCAGAGTGCTGTGTGAGATGGGTGTGAGAGAGTGCTGTGTGTGAGTGCGCTCTGTGAGAGTGCTGTGAGAGAGTGCTGTGTGTGTGAAAGTGCTGTGTGTGAGAGTGCTGAGAGAGAGTGCTGTGTGAGTGCTGTGTGTGAGTGTGAGAGAGTGCTGTGTGTGATGGGTGTGAGAGTGTTGTGTGTGATGGTGAGAGTGCTGTGTGAGAGAGTGCTGTGTGTGATGGGTGTGAGTGCTGTGTGTGATGGGTGTGAGTGCTGTGTGAGAGAGTGCTGTGTGTGATGGGTGTGAGAGTGCTGTGTGAGAGTGCTGTGTGTGATGGGTGTGAGAGTGAGAGTTAAATAAATAATCCAGGCACAATAACCACTACAGCTCAGTGTAGTAGTTATGGTGTCAGTAGTGCCAGGATTCCACCCCAGAGTAAGTAGTCATACCGTTTAAGAACAGTTTGACAACTTACCTGGGGTCTGCTGGGATATAGGGTATAGGAGCAGTGGTGCGTGTTAAGGGTGAAGTGTGTGAG
>OW240917.1:148566706-148607160 GCA_933207985.1 Pelobates cultripes | reverse complement strand
TATCCTGACTCTTTGAGGTTTTATCTTCCAGCAAGTTTTATCATTTGGATTACCAGTTGGACTTCTATTTGAACTTTATTTTGCTTTGTTTATCCTCCTATATATATATATAAGGTTTTTTATATATATTTTTTTGTTTTTATATATGTTATAAAACATCTCTGTTTTTATAATTTCTGGCGCAACCTTTATCCCCCCTGTATGACTCATCTCTGTTGTTTATAAGGCTTAGAGGGAGCCTTATGTTTTAAGGTGTGTCGCCTAGTTTCATTTTTTGGATTTTTATAAATATCTTTTAGTTAGGTATATTAGCGTGGATCCTTTTTTGTCCTTTTGTCTTTCAATGCAATATTGCTACACTTTGTCCGCACAAATGTACAGCGTTTTCTTACTCATGTGACTTCGGGCAATATCTTTATTTCTATAAGCTCCATCTGCAAATCTAAAGCTAAAATCTAAATCTAAAATGACTTAAATTGGCTGTAATGGAATTTGTTTGTAATTTATTTGTACGTGCACCATTTTCAGCATGCTTTGCAACTGCTTGACTGATCGTAATCCCCACAGCGAGCTTTAATGTGAGCTGGGCTTCCTGCAAGCAGTTCTTGTTATTCCATCCAGTAGTTTACAAATGGCGCATTCATCGCTGATATATGTAAGGTTACAGCTCTGGTTGTGGATTTTAATGTGGTTTATGTTTTTCCTGAAATCACTTCCTAATATTCAGAGATTGACTTCTTGATTGAGTAATACAGGCTGTAAAATATAGACGGAAATAATACATGGTGTGATCATTAGCTGAACTTGGATGAACTGCAGTTTTTCAGAAGAGAAAGCAAAATATATACAGCATTCCTCAGTGGATTTATCTCTTTTATCTATATTTTAGGACTAAGCAACTTCTACCATTATTCTCAGATGACCTTTTACACATTGTATTCACAGCTGAGATCAACATTGATAGTTGCAGCTGATCAAATACACTGTTTCATCTGATTATGGGTGGGGGACCAGACAGCATGCATGTTATCTCAGGTTTGAGAAAGAGTCTATATGAGACAGAATGTAACAAAATCCCCTATTGAACAGACTATGCGAACCAGCCTGTTCGGTTATTTAGATGTGTATAGAGTGATTTCGTGCAAATAGCGAGAAAAACGAATGAACTGCCGAACCACCAGACCGCCTACTAAGGTCGTGTGGCGCCTATTAACCACCCAGACTTTGTGGTTAAAGGACCACTCTAGGCACCCAGACCACTTCAGCTTAATGAAGTGGTCTGGGTGCCAGGTCCAGCTAGGGTTAACCCATTTTTTCATAATTATAGCAGTTTCAGAGAAACTGCTATAATTATGAATGGGTTAAGTTTTCCTCAAAGCTCTCAAAGTGGCTGTCTCATTGACAGTTACTGAGGCGCTTATGCGGCTTCTCACTGTGATTTTACAGTGAGAAGCATCGCCAGGCCCATAGGAAAGCATTGTAAATGTTTATGAGACCGCTGAATGCGCCAGCTACAGCCCCTTGCCGCTACAAGCATTCACGGGCGGGCGTAATCTGAGGCGTGGAGAGGGAGGGAGGAGAGCTCTCCGCCCAGCGCTGGAAAAAGGTAAGTTTTTACCCCTTTCCCCTTCCAGAGCTGGGCGGGAGGGGGTCCCTGAGGGTGGGGGCACCCTCAGGGCACTATAGTGCCAGGAAAACGAGTATGTTTTCCTGGCACTATAGTGGTCCTTTAACCACAGACTAATTGGGGAATAGCTTGGTGGTCCGCGTTCGTCTACCGAACACGTGGCAATCGCCATTTTGGATTGTCAAACGCTCAGCAGGAAATGGCGGCGATGCCCTGGAACTAATTTCAGACACTTATTTTGCCGAACACCGCTGCTACCTCTCCAGGTCCTCGTTCATACGGTGGAAAACACACGAATCCTGGAGACCCTACACCATTCGTGCGTTGGATGTATGCGTAAGTGACCGACCCCAGATAGCTACAGTATGGAACTTGTTGTCGGATACAAACGCGAACGGCCGGTGAAAGTCAAACTTCAGTCGACGTTTTTGAGAACTGTGTTCGTGGGATCTGAGCGCTATTCGCCTAGAATATGCCCTCAGATCCAAGCTATCTGGGGGTATGTGGGACTTAAAGTTTATGTCATGTAAAATGTGAGTTATAGATTTTTATGCTGTTTGATGAATAATAAGAAAAGCCATGTTTCTTTCTACCTGGAGATAATTAAGGCTCTACCTTAAGTTAATTATCTCCAGGATGGAAAGGAGCGAGTGAACTATGTAAAAGGGGAGTGCTTATGTTATAGCCACTGTGATTGGCTACTGTAATTCTTTTGTCCCAGTCTTCCATCTGGTCCCCTAGGGGAGAGTCCACCAGGTGGGAGACCTGCATAAATATCGGGCAGGTAGCCCACAGTAAATCAGATCGTTTTACCCCTTCATAAAGTCTCGACTCATGTTTGGGGGATTGTTCAGCTGGATTTCGGGAGAAGCTACAAGGATCAGCACTTACACGGAACATCACCTCTTAGTTTGGAAATAAATTTACCTACTGATAAAATACAGGGAGTGCAGAATTATTAGGCAAGTTGTATTTTTGAGGATTAATTTTATTATTGAACAACAACCATGTTCTCAATGAACCCAAAACTCATTAATATCAAAGCTGAATATTTTTGGAAGTAGTTTTTAGTTTGTTTTTAGTTTTAGCTATGTTAGGGGGATATCTGTGTGTGCAGGTGACTATTACTGTGCATAATTATTAGGCAACTTAACAAAAAACAAATATATACCCATTTCAATTATTTATTATTACCAGTGAAACCAATATAACATCTCAACATTCACAAATATACATTTCTGACATTCAAAAACAAAACAAAAACAAATCAGTGACCAATATAGCCACCTTTCTTTGCAAGGACACTCAAAAGCCTGCCATCCATGGATTCTGTCAGTGTTTTGATCTGTTCACCATCAACATTGCGTGCAGCAGCAACCACAGCCTCCCAGACACTGTTCAGAGAGGTGTACTGTTTTCCCTCCTTGTAAATCTCACATTTGATGATGGACCACAGGTTCTCAATGGGGTTCAGATCAGGTGAACAAGGAGGCCATGTCATTAGATTTTCTTCTTTTATACCCTTTCTTGCCAGCCACGCTGTGGAGTACTTGGACGCGTGTGATGGAGCATTGTCCTGCATGAAAATCATGTTTTTCTTGAAGGATGCAGACTTCTTCCTGTACCACTGCTTGAAGAAGGTGTCTTCCAGGAACTGGCAGTAGGACTGGGAGTTGAGCTTGACTCCATCCTCAACCCGAAAAGGCCCCACAAGCTCATCTTTGATGATACCAGCCCAAACCAGTACTCCACCTCCACCTTGCTGGCGTCTGAGTCGGACTGGAGCTCTCTGCCCTTTACCAATCCAGCCACGGGCCCATCCATCTGGCCCATCAAGACTCACTCTCATTTCATCAGTCCATAAAACCTTAGAAAAATCAGTCTTGAGATATTTCTTAGCCCAGTCTTGACATTTTCAGCTTGTGTGTCTTGTTCAGTGGTGGTCGTCTTTCAGCCTTTCTTACCTTGGCCATGTCTCTGAGTATTGCACACCTTGTGCTTTTGGGCACTCAGTGATGTTGCAGCTCTGAAATATGGCCAAACTGGTGGCAAGTGGCATCGTGGCAGCTGCACGCTTGACTTTTCTCAGTTCATGGGCAGTTATTTTGCGCCTTGGTTTTTCCACACGCTTCTTGCGACCCTGTTGACTATTTGGAATGAAACGCTTGATTGTTCGATGATCACGCTTCAGAAGCTTTGCAATTTTAAGAGTGCTGCATCCCTCTGCAAGATATCTCACTATTTTTGACTTTTCTGAGCCTGTCAAGTCCTTCTTTTGACCCATTTTGCCAAAGGAAAGGAAGTTGCCTAATAATTATGCACACCTGATATAGGGTGTTGATGTCATTAGACCACACCCCTTCTCATTACAGAGATGCACATCACCTAATATGCTTAATTGGTAGTAGGCTTTCGAGCCTATACAGCTTGGAGTAAGACAACATGCATAAAGAGGATGATGTGGTCAAAATACTCATTTGCCTAATAATTCTGCACTCCCTGTATGTTGTTGAGAGGTTCTCGAAAACACGCGGCACCTCTGTTTGGTCTGATACTACCTGTTCTGTGTGTGCTGTAGTTTTCAGACTAGCTGTCACAACCAAATCACACAGTGCACACGAGGAGGAAAACAGAACTATTGTTTTTCTTTCTTTCTCCCCTTCCACTTACTATGTTCATCCATGGTGGTTCCCCCCCAAAAAGAAAAAAAAACATACCATGTGCCTCATAAGAGGATGTCTACTGTGTATCAACTGTTATTGCTGATGTAGTTTGTATCTGCCTCTTATTGTTTTACCTTACTGCTCAATAATAATGAAAAAAAAAAAAAAAAACCATTCACAATGTTGACTGTCAGGGAGTCTAGATAGGATCGCTCAGTTCTAGCATACAGGTAAACACAGCAGTGTGTATTTCTGTCATTTAATTCTATTTTTCTCTCTTCACAAACACATTTATTACTAAATATTGGGAGCTATACATCCTGAGAAGTCACTGTTCTGCTTTAAGTTATGTAGTGGGCATGTATGTATACTATATTATGGAATAACACAATTATCTGCATATGATTTGTATGTATTAAAATATGAATGTATTGTGGCACATTTTTACACTGGGACACAGTGTACACTTAACCCAGCACAGCTTTATTTTTATGGCCAATTGATTTGTTACCACAGTTTTGCAAATATATATATATATATATATATATATATATATATATAGATAGATAGATAGATAGATATACACATATAACAATTTTTTAAAGAAAGCTATACAATACATAACGGATATGTTTTTGTTAATTCACTGCTTATAGACTGGTAAGCTCATTTGGGCAGGGCCTATTTGACGTAGTGTTCCTTTATGTCAAACATGTCTTGTTAGAGTGGTTTGTCTTATTTTACCTATGGTACAGTGCTGTGAAATATGTTGGTGCTATATAAATGATAACAATTACGAGCTAAGAACAGATTTGCAAATTTGTGATTACAAATCAATTGGCCATAAAAGTAACATTGTACCAGGGTTTACACTGTGTCCCAGTGTAAAATTGTGCCATGACACACATTTTTATTATAATTTATACGTATCATATGGAGATATGTCTATGTGAGTTTTAACATACCAGAAGAATTGTGTGCATGGGAGAGCAAGGACAATCTAAATCTCAACACAAACAGAACATCTGCATTGGTCTTGCTAAGAGAAGTACAAGCCTGGAGAACAGTTGAGAACAGTTTCATGAGAAAGGAAGACATTGCAGGAAACACAGATAATTAAGGAGAGTACACATCACTGTTGTGTTATACCATAATTTTGTCTGCAAAATCTAAAACAGACAATCGTATGAAGTGCTAATATCATGTTATATTGTGTAAGAGGCAAAGAAATTATAAGAAAGATGTTATAGGCGCATGTAAGTCATGAAAGCCTCAATGTAAAATGAGGAAAAGAAAATCAGTTCTTGCCTTGTCCTTATATGCACTTTTCGACAGTAAAGCATTTTCATGCTTTTTATTTACATTTGCAACTGTTACTCTTCCTGCAGCCTTTCTAATCACTATGATTATCTAGTCGTTTGTGTTTTGTGAGTCTTCCACAACATTCTTTTCTTGTGGCTTGTACCCTTTTAACTGTAGGTGTTATGTTGAAAAGCTAATGTGATTTTTTTTTTTCTGAAAGCCATTGAAATTGTTCAATTGGTTGATGCACTGACTCCAATACCTGCTCAAACCTAAGTCACTGTTTTAAAGCTGGCTGGGTCGCCTGAGTATTTTATTATTTTCTTTTAAGTTGATAACGTGAGTATTATCAAGCTGTTGTACCATTTATGATTTAACTGTGATTCAGTTATGTTCAGAAGTACTTTTGCATGGGAATGGATGGGTGAGATGTCATTGTTTATGTAGTTATAATTACTGCATATACTGGGAGATTTATTTTCTCTGACAATTTAAAAAAAATAAACTTTGCAAAAATTGAAGGTTAAAAGAAAATGGGAACAATTGCCCCCCCCAAAGTTGAAGGTGTGGGTGGGTTATATGAGAAAAGGGACAGAAGTTGGGGGGTGGAGAGGGGAAGAAATGTGTACAGAAGGACAGAACGTGGGTGAGAAAATCTGGAGAAAAGGACACTAACTAGGTGAGTATGGAAACAGGGACACCACTGTAAAATGGGACAATATGGAAAGAGGTACAGAGTAGTGCAGAATAGTAGGTAAATGATGATGTGACATGAGACTTTTACTGCTGTAGAACTCTGTTATGTTCATATACAGTAATTATTATATTAACGAGTCCTGCAGAAATGCAAACACACACAGGGTTTTTTACTAAATTCTAATTTCTAGTAAATTGCAAGCAGAATTGCAAAATTAAGGCTAAAATATCCAAGCTGTGGCTATAGCACCGCTGAAGCATTTCTTCAAATGTTTGGCTTAAATTTACAATTCACATTTTAATTTGCAGTAACTTTTATATATATATATATATATATATATATATATATATATATATATTAATTTCCTTCCAGTGTACAATTCAACCTTGAGTTGGTGCAAACCCAAGTTGATATGTCGAATAGCCAAAAGGGTGCACTTGTAGGACTTTTTTTTTTCAAAAACTGTGTTTAATTCAGTTGCATATCAACATCTTGAGAAAGACCCGAATGGGTCGAAATTCCGATCTAGGACACATATGTGAAATGCAACCGAATTGAACATTTATTGAAAAAAGATCTACAAGTGCACCCTTGTGTCTGTCTATCTATCTATATACATACATACACATGCACACACACACCAATTTTAAACATTCAGTGCCCCTCCCGAAACTCTGTTCTGGATTCGCCCCTGATTGGTCCATATTATGATTTTGTGTTTTTCTGTCAGTTTCCTCTAACGATAGTGAAGCCTTCTGCTTGAAACACTGCACATCCAATATTATTGTTAATTGTGTGCCAGGGGCAAGGAACACCCCCAGCACACATGACTTAGTCCAGAACTTTTTTTGGAATTCGTGAATATATAATTTTGCTGCACAGCTAAGCTCCTCTCTGAATTTATCGACACCATGCAATTTGTTTGAAGTTTTTACATAAAAACCAGGATGCTCACTAAAATTCCTGTCCTTTTTTTGCAGCAAAGTTAAAGCTCAGTCTCTGCTCCCACCTCACTGCAGACACCTCAACCCATGCCTTGCTACAGCCTAGTTTTGCATATTCTGTTCATGTAGTCATTTCTTGTTAAATGTGTAAAAAATGAACATATCTAGTCATCTTGTCTCCTGAAATATCTACCATTCAGCAGAGCATCCAATGACCTGTAGAGTAAACAAGAGACTCACATAGGTGGAATGAGTTTCATTTCAGCTACTTTGAATGATTTGCCCATTACATAGCAACTTTACACAGTGCCGATTGGGAACATGGACCTCAAGTCATAAGGGCAATTTCTGTAGCCAAAGAAGAAATAATACACAATATATTGGTTTTATTTGGTAAAGATAGCAATTCAAAGATCATTTTATGGCTCACCAGTGTCATAAAGTAGCTCTTCTAGTATAATATAGAATAGAAATAACCGTGATTAACTCAAATACAGTAATATGAAGAAATTAAGAAAGCCGCAGAAATAAACACGTGCTTGCTTTGGGCCTGCTACAGATCCCAGAAATAAATGTGATATCCATCTTTTACCTATTCACGTTTTCAGGTAGTAATTTGTTTGCAGCCGTAGAAATTTAGGTTTATCATTGAATAATGTTCTGTAAAGACAAAGCTAGCATTTAATGGCCTTCTGCCTATAAAGCCTGTAATTCTAGCTGGTATTCAGATTTCTATAGTAACGGTAAGCAGGATAAATTTCATGTTTAAATGAAAGTTCTGTAGGGTGAGCTTTAGATGTGCTCACTGTTTCCTGATGTTTGGTCAGTCTGTGTGTATCTGCATGTGTTTTACGTTAATATGGATATTGGATGCTGTGATGCTTGCTGGTTATTTTAATAATGTTTATTGTTCTTTCTTAAGTGAAGGCATACAGAGTAAATATGCTGTGTGGTTTATTGAGCAAATAAGGTTCAGAAATACTGGCTAGTTTGAATTGTCTTTATTAGCTCAGATAGTATATGGTGACTTTGGCATTTTTTTGCCAGAGTTGTCAAATGTGTACACTGTACACCATCCATTTATTACTTTCATTATGGCTTGTGAGTGTCATAGACATATATTTTATAGGCTTGTCAGACTGTCTGAATTGCCAACGGCAACTATTATTGTATACCAGCTATACGTATACAGATTTGGAGGTGGTTGTTTTTATTTGTTGACAGTCTAAAACTTTAACCACTTACAAAACTTGCACTATATATGCTTCAAGAAACCCAATCTCTCCACTGCTACTGTTCATGGTAGTCACAGCAATTTGATACAATTACAATAGTGGTCTTCCAATTCTCCTCCATCAATTTGTGATGTCAGAGGAAAACACAATTCCCCATAACTTTACAACAGCTTCTATAGCATGTGCATACATAACATACGCACAACATACAATTCCTAAGTAACTAATACAGGCTCTCTCATAGTTTAGAGCTGGTACAGCAGTTGCTTGCATGTTCTACCATTACTTGCTTCAATCATGGAAATTTACGTATTTACGTACGTATTTCTGTATTATTCATTTATTGTGCATGGTTTTTAGAAATTATCATAAAAATTTGTAAAAACATTGGTTGGGATAAACTCCAGTCTGCTAGATTCCTTTCAGGGGGGTGTTTTCCTAGGAGGTGGTTTCATAAAATAGGAAAATAAATAAACACTATGGACCAGGGGAGAACACTATTGGACAGGAGAGGGAGGGGAAGAACACTATGGGACAGGGAGAGAGGGAAGAACACTAATAGGGGAGAGGAAGGAAGAACACTATGGGACAGGGGAGGAGGGGAAGAACACTATGGGACATGGGAGAGAGAGGAGAACACTATGGGACAGGGGAGGGGAGAGAGGGAGGGAAGAACACTATGGGGCAGGGGAGGGAGGGGAGAAGACACTATGGGACCGGGGAGGGAGGGAGACAATGGGGCCGGGGAAGAACACTATGGGACAGGGAGGGAGAAGGGAAAGAACACTATGGGACAGGGAGGAGAAAGGGACACAGGGGAGGGAGAAGGGAAGAACACTATGGGACAGGGGAGGGAGAAGGGAAGAACACTATGGGACAGGGGAGAAAATGAGCCTATCCCGTTTCGTCCAAAAGCAGGTCAAATTTGCCGAAAAAATAAAATTTCAAAAATAGTTTAACAGACATGCTTCCATTAACAATTCAAATGACTATATATCACAATGAAAGATAGTATTGATAACTTCAAAAGTCAAGAATACTGAACCTGGGATGGGGACACTATGGGACAGCGGCGGAGGGAAGAACACTATGGACCAGGGGAGGGGCTGAGAACACTATGGACCAGGGGAGGGAGAGACACTATGGGACAGGAGGGTAGACACTGGCTGGGGACAGGGAGAGAGGTGAAGAACACTAGGGACAGGGGAGGAAGGGGAGAACACTATGGGACAGGGGAGGGAAGAACACTATGGGACATGGGAGAGAGGGGAAGAACACTATGGGACAGGAGGGAAGGGAAGAACACTATGGGACACACATGGGACAGGGGAGGGAGGAAGAACACCATGGGACGGGAGGGAAGGGAAGAACTACATGGGGGGAGAGGGAGGGGACAAAAGGGAGAACAAGACACCAGGGGGGGAGGGGAGGGAGAAGGGAAGAACACTATGGGACAGGGGAGGAGAAGGAAGAACACTATGGGACAGGGGAGGGAGAAGGGAAGAACACTATGGGACAGGGGAGAAGAAGAAGAACACTATGGGACAGGGGAGGGAGAAGGGAAGAACACTATGGGACAGGGGAGGAGAAGGGAAGAACACTATGGGACAGGGGAGGAGAAGGGAAGAACACTATGGGACAGGGGAGGGAGAAGGGAAGAACACTATGGGACAGGGGAGGAGAAAAGAACACTATGGGACAGAAAAGAAGACCACTATAGGGGGGGAGAAGGGAAGAAACACTATGGGACAGGGGAGGGAGAAGGGAAGAACACTATGGGACAGGGGAGGAGAAGGGAAGAACACTATGGGACAGGGGAGGGAGAAGGGAAGAACACTATGGGACAGGGGAGGGAGGAACATTAAACGGGGGGGGGGGGGACCACTAAAAGAGAAGGGAAGTTTTTCATATTAGATTAATTAAAAAGTCTAATATTAATAAAATTATAGGAAAAAAACTTTTTTTTAAATAATTTGGGGGGAAATTAATTTTCGGTTTTTGGCCAAGGGCATCCTAAAGTTTCGTTTTCGGCCCAGAATTTTCATTTTAGTGCATCCCTAATTAAAATTTGTGTATATATTTATGTATGTATATGTATATAGGTGCTTGTGCGCATGTGTGATTGTGTTTATCTTTGATAGACTAAGAATATGTTTCCAAAGGTAGTTGAAAATTTCCAGGTCAACCAACAGTCATCATCCATCCAGTTTTGATGCTGGTGTTCATTAGTTTTTTTTCCAATGGTTGATAAATAAGGCTCTTATGTACTTTCCCCATAGAACAGAGGTAATTTACTCATTTAAGAAGACATCACTAGGGAGACTTTAATTAGAAATTACTTAAGAGGAAAACCAATGTTTTGTTGTTAGTTTTATTTATTTATTTTTGGTGGAAGGAGGGGAGGAAGGGAAGGGGATGGCAAATCTGGCCTACAGCATACATCCCAAAGTACTAAATACAGTGTTAATTACCCAATTTTAGTTTACTTTTCAAGTATACCGTAGAAAAGTCACCAAATATGCTTGAGCATTTCCAGTCACCTTTGCCCATTCGAGAGTCCCTCTGAAACTGTGTTTATAGAGCCTGTTGACTGGCTGTCCAGTTTTCATGTCAGAAGAACAAATATGTGCACTGTGATGATAACTCCCCCCCCCCAATGGTCACAAAACCCACTGTGTGTCAACAGTATGTTGTATTTCACCGATGGTACACTCATTTTAGCCAAGTACCTCAGCCAGCTTTCACAACCATCTACCACAATGTTGGGTGGTAAGCTCCATAATTTCTGTATTACTCTTTGTCCCTAATATTTAGGAAATGTTGCCTTATTAAGTACTCCAGATATTTGGAAGTAAATACCTCTTTTCACATGAATGTCTAAATATTCATGTTGATAAACACCTGGTTTATAGGTCACATGGTTCACTGGCCACAAATAAACTCAATGACCCGAGCCAAGCAATTTTGTAGCATAACGTTCCTGCTCATGAAAGAGCATCTGCAGTTTATTTCAGGAAATAAACTAGAGAAAATTGCATTTATAGACTGCAGATGTAAAGCAAGGTAAACGCAAACAAACTGTCTGCTTTTATGAAGCTATATTTGTCTGGCGTGTGTTAGTTTGGAGAAATTGTTGAAGTGAACTGAAATACAAATTAGCAAAGTGACCAGACATCAGAAGGCTTTCTTTTTGTATTTTATATAAAAGTAATTATGTGGTCTGTGGTAATATTTGTTTGAGTCTGTCAGCATGGCAGAGATGTTTTGTGTCTCATGCTTTGAAGATCAGCCACATCATTTCTTTTAAACATCAGTAGGTCAAATTGAATTTTCTGCTTGAAGTTCTTTATAATAAAGAAATGACAGCATCATACCACAAAGACAGTAAATATTGCATTGTATATATACATGCTACACTGAGCTTATCAGCCAGCTATACAAGCCAAGCATATTTTGGGCATTGGAATAATGTTTCTTAAATAGGAACTGTAATTTCCTGGATTTTTACACCACCCAAAATCTAACTATAAGTTGCCTATGGCTAGCAGAAATGGTTAAAAATAAATAAATAAAAAGTTTGTTTTTTGTTGTTTGTTTTATGTGCCAGGTATTCAAAACCAAACTGGCATAAAATGTATGCCAGTTAGCCCCTACATGTAGCCCCTTGGTGGTATATTTGTGCCCCAATGACATATGCACTAGACAGCAATTCGTTTCGGTCTGAATGGGAATTCAGACGAATTTCGGGCAATTTGGGCATTCGGATGCCTCCGAATGTCCGATGTCCCAAATTTTGGAAGTACCGAACTGAATGGCCGAAGTGCCGAATTTCGTAAGTGCTGAAATCCTTCGGCTTTCTGAAAAGTTGCAAAAAAGAGAGGGAGGAAACAAGTGAATGATGACAGGGTTAGGATAGGGGTAGCGGTAAGGTTAAGGTAGGGTTAAGGATGGGGGTAGGGCTGGGTTAGGGTTAGGGTTAAGGTCATGCACATCCATAATTTTTGGATCATGCTCATGCCTAATATGCACTCATGGGGCATCATGAATGGAATGGTGATGTAATTGTTGGGCGATAGTGGCTTTACCAGGAAATACTGAAGCATTAAAAGTGTTTTTTTTTTTTTTGTATTTTACTTCCATTATGTATAGCCACTAGGATGTTTATAGTTATCCCCATAATCCCCTAGCAGTGCAGCTTTCTATACTTTCTCAAAAAGTATTAATTTAAAGTGCATTGTTAAATGTATCCTGTAATCAGAATATAAGCATGAAAGACAAGGTTCAGTACAGGGATGTACTGCATATTAAAAAAACACTCCAGACACCATAACAACTTTATTGCAATTAATTTGTTAGGGTGCAAGGAGGTCTTGTGGCCCTCATACCTTAAGTGGTTAAACTATTAAAAAAAAAAAAAAATACATACTTTTCTCTCCAGCGTTTGAATGGGAAGCGAGTAATTATCTGAAAGTCTCGAACCAAGAAAGAAGTAGTTGGGCAGAACGATGGGGTGGTGTCTTCCAAAGTTTGGGGTTAAACTTCCCCATTAACCCCTTAAGGTAAGAAGGTGTTTAAGACCTTCTTAAGTCATAGATACTTCATTGCAAAAGTTTTTTGTGGTGCCTTTTAATCCATGCATTGTGCCAGGAAATTCTACTAACCCGGAATTACTTCCAACCCTAGACAAGACATATAAAGCAATGGATGTGAGTGGTTTCATGTTTACCACCTACCCACTGTATTACAGAAGAAAGCAGATGGCCACCTAGCCAATATAGGACCAATATTTGTAGTCTCTGTGTGGAGGATCTAGGACAGCATTGAGTTGTGTACCCTGTAAACCTGTTCCTTCAGTTCTGCTATCAAGCACAGGCGACTACAAAGGACCCCAGTCAAAGATCCTGATACTTTTCTCCCCACCCGCCCATTTTAGCTCCACAAAGTCACAAACAGGCACCCTTAAAGGATATATGTAGCTATAGTACGTGCCTATTCTTCCTAATAGGAAATCCAGCCCTGATTGTTAAATGAGACACATTAGAAATTAACACAGAAACCAAGGTGTTTTGTATATGAGATCTGTGGTGTCAGGCGGTTCTGGTTTTGACAACTTTTTTGCCTTTCTCAATAAATCTTTACACCTGTTCTATTATATTGTTTTATTACTTGAGTGTATAGTTGATAATGTTTTTTGTTTTTTTGTTTTGTTTTTTTACAGAGACCGGATGCGACATTCTGCCATGTATGAGCTGTGCCAAAGTATGCAACAAATTAGCATGGAGTTTAACCGTTTGCAGCTAACCTTTGAGGAGTACACAATAATGAAAGTGTTACTACTGCTAAGCACTGGTAATTTACTTCTAATAACTGTTTTACTATATGCATTTTTAGCATGTACATGTGGTATATGTGCTATGATCTCTATACATGGTCTGAACAGGATCCTACTAAAGTGGTCATTACAAGTCAGATTTTACTACTGTTAGAAAAAAAAGAAATAGGTTACATATTGAATGCATGGCGGTACTACTGGTATTTGGTTAGAGAAAGATTGAGAAATGCTGGTATTTAGAGAAGGCTTGTTAGCAGTTTCTTTTAACAAGCATTGATCATCATTAAGTGTTAGTCCTATGCTACTTAGAGGACTATGCATATATTTGGTCAAAACTGTAAAACCTGTCTTAAGATATGTCATTGTACCTATCAGACTAGTGTATATGATTACTTCCTATTCTGCAGCGTTTGAACCAAGGTCTTTGATGATAAAGAAGCTAATAAATGATGACCTCCCCACAAACTGTATGTTTGCACAGTTGACAATCTGGTACTGTGCCAACCAAAGAGTATATCAGTGTACTCTGCAGATAAAATGGTTGGTGTAGTTCATACACTGACCAGCCACAAATATCGTGTAGGTCCCCCTTGTGCTACCAAAACAGCTCTTATGCCCCGAGGCATGGACTCCACAAGACCTCTGAACGTGTCCTGTGGTATTTGGCACCAAGGCATTAGCTGCAGATCCTTTAAGTCTTGCAAGTTGCGAGGTGGGGCCTCCATAGATCAGACTTGTTGTTCCAGCACATCCAACAGATGCTCAATCGGATTGAGATCTGGGAAATTTTGAGGCCAGTGCAATATTTTGAACTCTTTTCCATATTCCTCAAATCATCCCTGAACAATTTTTGCAGTGTATTAGGCTGCATTATCCTGCTGAAAGAGGATTCCTGCCATGAATCTCTAGGTAGGTGGTACGTGTCAAATTATCATCCATGTGAATGCCAGGACCCTAGGTTTCCCTGCAGAACATTGCCCAGAGTTTAACACTGTCTTCGTCAGCCTGCCTTCTTCCCATAGTGCATCCTGCTGTCATCTCTTAACCACAAAGCACACACATCCCACCAATTCGCATGTTCTAAAAGAAAACGTGATGTATCAGACCAGGCTACCTTCTTCCATTGCTCCATGGTCCAGTTCTGAAGCTCACATCCCCGTTAAAACATTTTTAGAGGTGGACAGGGTTCATCATATGCTCTCTGGCCAGTCTGTGGCTCTAACCCAGTCGTCTTCTCATCACTATTTGGCCCATTTTTCCTGATTTATTAGGCAGTAGGTGAACAGTCATTTCTTCAATATGGTACAATGGCACCCATTGACAGGTGCCATCGTAACCATATAATCAGTGCTATTCACTTCACCTGTCAGTGGTTTTAATTTTGTGGCTGTTCAGTGTAAATGAACACTTTTTCCTTGTAGTCAAGATGTAAGAAGAACATCACCTTGTTAGCGGTGTTAGGAGGTTTAAATCATAGATTGTCTATCACATATCCTTTAATACAGAGTTTTTTACCTGCTCAAGAAGTCAGTTTTCACTAATTTGATTTAAAGAGAGGATACATCTTAGTTTGTTTTAGGGCAGGGCATGACTTGTAGATAACCTGTAGTACGCAAATTTGTTGAGAATACAATGCTTTACCATTTAGACTCTGATGCATACCCCCCAATATTTCAAATGGACAAAGAAAGGCACTTTAATTTTAGGCATGTGAGTGTGGGTATGGCCACTGAAACATTTTAGGTGGCTTAATAATAGCAATTTATGCAACTAAAATGTAATTTAGAACCAGAACAATGTATCTTATTTACACAGACTGATTTCTAAACACATTTATTGTACTTTAAAGACACATTACTGTGAGTATTATTGCTGTTGCTCTCTTATACACTCATACACACCAACAATATGGAGCTCCTAGAAAAGAGACATTAATATTAGACCAGAGCCCCTTTTGTGAGCGTCTTCCTTTTAGAGATGTTGTTTGGCTTCCCCTGAGGATCTTCGTCATTTGATTTAAAGCATCCTATTATCTTTAGTTCTATTATAGTCCTCCTGTTATCCAATTGCAAGGCCCAGTGGTGAGACATGCAGTAGCTAAGCAATGCAGATTGCAACAATAAGCAGTTTATAAATAGAATATTGAGCGGTTTCATTATAAATAAAAAGTTTCAATTCTTTAATACTTTGGTGGGAAAATAGTAAAAACCCACAAACTTCTGTTATATGAGCTTGAGGATGATGAATGTTTTCTCATTTAGACCTGTGGGTGTGATGGAAATGAGCCAAGTCATTTTTGTGGTCTGTATCTTTTAACTTTTTAAAGCTTGCATGAAAATGTGTGATCAGTATAAACATCAGGCTGTTCTGTCAAAATGCTCTGATTCTAGCAGGTTCTAACCTATATGTAATGCTTACATGAGGGAGATTAATCTTCTAAATTGCATTATTCACATTTGACCAAAGTCCTTTCTGCTAAAAAAAATTTACAATCACAAATTACAACAATACTTGTTGAAAGTTTTACATTTTTAGTTTAGAATTTGGTATGTTAGAACTCTTAGTACATACAGGAACCAAAATTGCCCCACAAAAGTATATATTTTTATAAAGTAAACAACTTTATAATTTATCTCATGGTGCTTTGACACTTTCCATTTGCCCATTTTGCCACCAGTTTATGCTAAATTATGTTGTAAAAGTAGACGCTCAGTGGTATCTCACTTGGTGTGTTTTGAGCCCTATTGTGGAGCTACTTTTAAACCATGTTCATGAAAAATTTGCAGCATTCTTTTTTCAATTTTTTTACATGTACATTGCACTGTTGCTCTCTCTCTTTTTTTGTAATTCTTTATTTTTGCGAGTATTTACAAAGCTTTTCAGTTGGTGTCAAAAGACGGTGACAAACAATAGTACATTTTCATTATGCAGTACATCAACACATGCAGTATGTTAACCCTTTTTAAAAATTTAGTTTGTCTGGCTAGGTTCCCTCATGTTTGCGCCATGGTAGGTGTTCCTTGGATTGGAGGGTGCTTGCTAGGAGCGGGCTGTGCCCTAGTGTCTCTGTCAGTGATAGGCATGTTGAATAATTTCTTAAGGCGCCTGTGTGAAATGTCGCTCGGCCAGGGGAGCAGTCGGTGACCTAAGGCATGTTTCGTAGTGGCTGGTATAAATGCAGGTCATGGTAGGTCCATCTCGGGTCGTGCTACTGGTACAAGTGTGAGTGAGTGCATTCCACGTCCAAATTAAAGTTGTGGGGAGGGGGGGATTTATTCTAGGCTAGGTGTCCGGCTATATGCTTTCGGAGCCAGTTGGAAGGTATGGGTGGTTTTAAACTATAGAACACTTAAAGTGAAATCAAACTTAAACTTAGACTTAGCGGGAATCACGTTAGTGTGGCCGTTGTATTATACAGTGAAAACTGAACATAAACATGTGAACGTGTAAAAATTGAGTCCCGGCTTGACAGCAGTCATCGCCCTCAGGCGGCTCAGAGGTGCGTGGCTCAAGTCCCTTTGGTAAGAAGGGTCTGATATTGGCCACATTCCATGTTGGGCCCTGCACCACTGGTAGAGTTGTAGTTGGCCCCCCGAGAGACTCAAGGAAAGCGGGAGCATCGGAGGTTTGTAGAGGGGAGTGTACTTTGCCTTCCCTTTCCACCAGTAGGCGATGGATCTGGTATAGATTTGTTCCGGAGCTGCTGTGAGTTCACTCTTGCGAGATTTGGAGCGTTGCTAACCGTGGCAATGCTCCGTGCTCGTGAGAGGAGGACCCGGAGGAGCTGCAGGCTGAGCTCCTGGGTCCTCTCTCACTCCCTCCCCCTCCCCTGCCGTCTGTCAGCACAGTGCCTGCGGACCGGGGAGATCTCTGATCTCTGATCTCCCTCCCCGGTACGCTGGCACATTGCAGGGCTAGCGCTTGGACAATGCCAGCACTGCATTAGCCGGCAGGGGAGAATCTCAAAATTGCCCCATTCCCCCGGATCCGCCACTGCTTTAAGGTAGGACAACCACTGCTAATGGGTTAATAGTCATGCAATTTATATTGCATGCACTTTGCTGTGTGAAGGGACTTTGTTTCCTTGTGTGCTCCTCTTTTGCTCAAGAAGTAAGACAATTGTACAAATCATGGTAGCATTTTTCATGTACATTACAAGGTGAGAAAAATCTATCTAAACTTCAATGTTATTTTTCACACAAGACTAACCCACTTTTCTCAAGATTTGTGACATTCTAAATTTGGCTGAAATGTAGTTTAATATTTAACCTTTAATGTGATAAAGAAGAAAAAATGGTTATGACATTTTGAGTTCAAACACTAACCTGGGAATTGTTCATAGCTGACAATGAAATTGCAGGTTTTAAGCCAAGATAGCCAACTTGGAAAACTGAGTTGGAGAATTTTTCCACTTTTTTTTTTTTTTGGACCGAAAGCTGCAGTTCATTGTCAATAATCTGCAAAACACAATTTAATAACTTAAATCCCTTTACAATGCTCACATCTTTTTATCTTGTTTGACTTTGTAATACTCACTATCAATGTAGAAAAATGCAGCCCTATACCTGCCATGATATATCTTTTGTTGGTCGACTTATTACTGTTTCTATACTTTTTATACTTCCCAGAAGTGGAAGCTTTTCAGACCGAAAGTACTGCTGTACTTAATAAGTCCAATCAGTGAATCTGGGCAGCTTTCCAGAATTGCCATTGTTTTATAATAGTTTAGTTTATTTGCAGGGTTTCTTTCTGTTTTATTTTTAATCTAGCCACAGTGTTGGTGCAATAATTGTCAAACTGTGCACTAAAAATAAAGTAATAGCACTTGTGCACAACAGGAAGGGAATTTCTGGAACCAGAGATTGGTATAACACAGAAACATGTATCTTTCATTCTTGGCTTCTAGCTATCTGAATAGCACCATTGGCAAATAGATACAAATCCCTTCATTTCAATTAGATGAATTCCAATCTATTGTTGCCTTATATTTCAATTAATCAATATTGAAAACTGTTCTTTTTACAATTAATCACAAATTATTTGACTTTTCGCTGTATTAAAAACAGTCACATTTTTCTTTTCTAATTTGCTCACGAAAAGTTGCTTTTTTCCCCCTCTTGTTGAGCATCCAAGGACGTACATATTATTTACTGTTAATATGAATACATTAACAAAGCCATGTTATACTTTTGTTTAGTTTTTTTCAACAGTCAATGTGTCTCAAAAATGTTTAAAACCTTGATATGAATGGCTTTTGGTAATAGATGGAGTAGTGGTATGACATATATTCCTTATGTTATTAATTTTATTATCAAATACCATTTCTTTTATGATGGTTGTATAAACTGTTTCAAAAATTACTTTATTTGTGATTAAGAAAATCAGCTGGTATATACAAGCATATCAGGACCATATTTAAGGTCAAAGGTAGCATCCTTAAGTGGTTGCCAGAGTCCGGTTCTGTTTTATTTAAATATTATTTTTTGTTTATTATTATATTTGTTATTTAACTGCACCTGCACTGCCCCCTAGTGCTGTGTAATGATAAAAATGAACAGATGCTGGGCAGGAAGAAGTTAATGCTACCCTGGCATCCAGATATATTGGTACAGCAATGGGGTTACCATCTAGAAACCCCCTTCTAGCCTTATTTCATTGACTGGCAGTGGGGGGTGCATCAAGACTGCTTTAGCCTAATAAATACATTACCCATTTACATGTTTATGAATCTATATAGCATGTAATTGGCTAAAACTGTAGTTTTTTTGTTTTGTTTTTGTTTTTAGCTGAGAAGCTAGCTAAAGCACCCCTTGGTCAGGCAAATGCACTGGAACTGACAGCTAAACATAAGCCATTCCGCGCAACATAAATGTTTTCATAGTATTTGTCTAACTTTGAATGTCCCTTTTTATCAGTGAACATTCATGCACATTTGAAGAGTAGTTTTCTGCTTGTGGCTGCATGATTAAAGTTGGTACTCACCCGTGTAATTGTGCATGTGCTGCAGCTGCTGTACAAAAAAGCAGCAGGAGAGCCACCTGTGGTAGATTTTCCCTACTACTTCCATGTATGTTATCCATGAGCGTACCGTTGGCAGGAAAGACCATATTTTATTTAGCTTACCTGCCAAAAGGGGTCAACATGCCCAAAAAGGGGGCATGTTTGTCCAAAGGATTGGAAGGCCAGCCTGTCATGAACCCTGAGCTTGACATAAATGCATCAAATGATGCGCCTATTCCACGCTTGTCCACTTGTCTCCTTATCGTCTTACTAGCAGGCAGAGGTTCCTGGTATATAGTCTGGGACAGAGTAAAGGTGTATGTTGTGAGTGTAGAAGAAAGGGGACATGCCACAGTGTTAGAGAAACCAAAGTCAGCATTACCTAAACTAATTTTATTGTCAGCCAGTCCACACAAGTTTTGTTGCCATACATCCCTCTTAAGCTTCCAAACTTAAAGGGACACTATAGTCACCAGAACAACTACAGCTTATTGTATTTGTTTTGGTAAGTAGAATCATTCCCTTCAGGCTTTTTGCATTATACACTGTCTTTTCAGAGAAAATAACTCCACTAGGCACCCCTTAGATGGCTGCTAGAGTTGCTTCCTGGGCCAGGGCTATGTTTTACTTGTGCTGGCTCTGCCCCTGATCAGCCTAGTTGGCAGTCTCAGCCAATCTTATGGGGAAGCATTGTAATTTGCTCAGACCACCACTTCTGATGATGTCAGTTCAGAGGCAGAGCCAACATCTGCAGGCTTGAATACAAATAAGATTCTGCTATATTTAGGGAGGCACGAGGGGTTCAGGGGGGCTAGATGGTGGTTTTTACATAATAGGGTCAGAAATACATGATTGTGTTCTTGACTCTATAGTGTTCCTTTAAGCAAGGGTATGCGAAGAGTAGTTAGGGTTGCCACCTTTCTTGGAAAAAAAAATACCAGCCTTAATCATTTGTATAATGAATTAGTTATGCATGACATCATATCTTGTAAATCACAAGGAGTCATTCTGGAAAATCACCTGGAAAATCACCAACAAACTACTCACAGTTTGATTTTGCTTTGATTCTCCCTGTCTCCCAGTGTCTCAGTCTCGCAAGTCACCCAGTGTCTCAGTGTCCCTATGTATCACAGTGTCAGTGTCCCCATGTCACCTAGTCCCATGGTCTCCCAATATCTCAATGTCCCCATGTCTCAGTGTGTCCCCATGTCACTAGGGTACATGGGGACACTGGGAGACATGGGGACACTGGGAGACATGGGGACACTGGAGGACACTGGGAGATATGGGGACATTTGTGAATACAGACATTGGGACACTGGGAGACATTGGGACACTGGGAGACATGGGGACACAGACATTTAGGGACACTGGGAGAAATGAGGACACAGACACTAGGGACACTGAGACACTAGGGACACAGACACTGGGAGACATGGGGACACTGAAACATTTGGGGACACTAAGACACTAGGGACATTGAGAGACATGGGAACACAGACACTGGGAGACTAGGGGACACTGAGAGACATGGAGACACTGAAACACTAGGGACACTTGTGGACATAGACATGGGGACACTGGGAGACATGGGGACACAGACATTTGGGGACATTGGGAGACATGGGGACACTGAGGACACTGGCTGGGAGACATGGGGACTCTGAGTCACTAGGGACACTGAGACATGGGGACACAGACACTGGGAGACTAGGGGAAACTGGGAGCCATGTGGACACTGAGCCACTAGGGACACTGGCTGGGGGACATGGGGACACTGGGACCCATGTGGACACTGAGCCACTAAGGACACTGGCTGGGGGACATGGGGACACTGTGTCCCTAGTGTCTCCATGTCCCAAGTGTCTCCATGTCCAAATGTCTGTGTCTCCCAATTTCCCTATGTCTCACATCATCCCAATGTGTCTGTGCCCCCTAGTGTCTCAGTGCCCCCATGTTTTCCAGTGTCCACAAGTATCTGTGTCCCCAGATCTCCCAGTGTCCCCTAGTGTCTGTGTCTCCATGTGTCCCCTAGTGTTTCAGTGTCCCTATGTCTCCCTGCTGCCTTTCCCCCCATCCCTCACTTACCTGAGCTGCTGTCTGGACTCTCTGTGCTGTGTAGCTGCTCCCCCACAGATCAGTGACTAGTAGAGAGAGGCAGGGATATGCTGTAACTTCCTATCCCTGCCTCTCTCCACACACAGTGACCCCTACTGGTCAGTGCTGGTATTGCAGAGTAATCTCTGTTTATATACTGAGAAAAATACCTGCATTTGTATTGCCAGTATAACTGCAATACCTGCACAGCCAGGCAGCCTCAAATACCGGCTGTGCCAGTAAAATAGCAGTCAGGTGGCAAACCTAAGAGTAGTGTGTAAAGTAAAAAAAAAAAATATATATATATATATATATATTTTATTTTATTTTTTTTATTTATTTTTTTTTAAATGGGCCTATTCAATGGGCCTGGAGCTGCAGCTCCATCAGCCCCTATGTTAATCCGGCCCTGTGTGTTCCAATTGTGTATCTTTTAAACGTGCTCTTGAAAATAATTTCAATACATACTTGGACTTTCATGGCACACATGTTGAATGTATTTTATGCTTTGTTTAGCATGGTATTGATTTCATTTTCCTCTTAAATGCAGTTCCTAAAGATGGTCTGAAATGCCAAGCAGCATTTGACGAAATGAGAGTGAACTATATTAAAGAATTAAGGAAAGCAGTAATGAAAGCTCCACACAACTCTGGACAAAGCTGGCAACGATATTTCCAATTAACAAAACTTCTAGATTCCCTTCATGACGTAAGTATTCTTCAAAATCGAATCTTTGATCTGTGTGTAATAAGAAGGGGGATGGAATGTAAATACTGGAGGATGAATAAGAGATACTTTGCTTTCATTGGTGTTGGACGCAGAAGCCTGTGAATTGGTAAATGTAAATATTACTTTTTAGAAAGGATAATAGTTGCCTGAACATAGCCTAGCAGCAATAGTTACTTGGGCCATATAATGGATTAAAAATGCTTTGGATGTTGCCCATATTACCTTTGTGAAATAAATATCTTTGGAAAATTAGGAAGTCAAGCATACTTTATCCATCAACTGCTTTACATGTACCTTGATCACTTATAATCCTACATATTATGACTTTGGAGGCCTACTCTAAAGTTTGCTAGTAAATTCTTGATAGTGATTGGCACTAGATTTAGAGTTCACATTTAGGCAAGTTCTTTTCCTACACTTCTTGAGTAGGCATTCTCCAAGTTTAACTGTATAGAACAGGCCGTCCGTTCTAATAAATGATGATTTACTTTGTTTAATAGAAGTTTTCTTTGGGATTATTAATCCTTCTCTCCTTTAAAGCAACTACACATGCCTTTGTCCTTTGTTGTCTTGACTAAGTGGTTTTTCTAATAGATATTTGTTTGGCTCTGCAGTCAAATGCTACTTAGCATGTAATTTCTTAAGCACTGATTATTACAAAATGAGACTATTATTTTTATAATGTGGAATGTGCAAATGGTAAATAGTACAGAGTTACAAAAATTGTTTACCGAAGGTTTGAAATAGCTTTTTAAAATCAATGTTTATTATTAGCTTTTACAACATCTTTACAGAATGAATAATCGAGACATATTGTTACAAATGTAATAAGTTTGATGGAAAAGTCACAATTTTGTGAGATGAGAAAGAAAAGACAAATGGTGCAAAGCACAATACAGAGAGTAGAAAATGTTAAAGCAAATGGGAAGAATGTTCCCAAACAAACCTGGACATCAGACGTTATTTGTGCACAATGGAATTTTAAAGGGGATTATTCATATTGAATCGGTAATGGGTGACAGTAGTAAGGTCAATATCCCATTGGGAAAATGTTAATATCCTAATGTAACAAGAAAACTAAAGTATACCTAACATTTTCTAAAAGATCAATCTTTACTGTAAATTTGTCCCATTAAATACATATAAAAAAATGTTTAGACTGATCCCTAGAGAAATACATGGTTATTTACTAACATGTGAATTGTCATGAATTCAAAGTGAATTCCCAATGTTTGATCAAAATATCCTTAATGGAAGCATAACTGACTTGGAGAACTTGTCCAATTCATAGTTTTTAGTCATACATTTGAATTCCCAAAAATGTTCAGTTCACCAAGTCATCTCCATGCAAAGTGGAACACTTTGAGGATTTCATTTCAATTGTACCAGACTTGACTATTACCTTTACAGCTACTTGATGATATACATTTTGATATGTATTTATAGAGATGAATGTAAATACATTTTTACTTGAACAGAATTGATTTGGTTTTGCTTTAATTATATTGTTACATTACAAAAAAAATGAAGTGCATGTGTAAATGGGCATGGTGGTATAGCAAGTAAAGGAGAGCTGCTGGAGTTAAGAGAATGGGTTGGCAGTTTGGCAATCCCAGTGGATATGGAGTATGGACACCTTGCCACCCCATCTCCATCATTTAGATCCACAGGTAGGACAAACAGATACAGGACCTAAACATTTTGTTGCACATTGTTAATGGTTCATAGTTGATAGATCTTTGTCCATTATTCAGGCTCAAATATGTACTAAAATGAGAAGACACACATGATGGCCTTTTTGTAAGATGGATTTCAACAGTCTTTGGGAAAACCAAGTTTTGTGTCTAGGATTTATTGATAGTAATAGACATATGGTGAAAATGGAATACAGCGGCAGATAGCGACAAAAGTCCAGGCCAGTGTGTACTGTAATGTAGATCTATTGAAGTGGTCACCACTGCATTCCTATAATTCCTTGTTTCAATGTCATTGTGAGAAACGTAGTTAATGGTTATCAAGTAAAGCATGGGGCTACAAATAGATGCTCCAGGCAAACGTTGCTAGGATGCATGTTAAATCGGTGCAAAATATTACCAGCATGTATGCAGGAGGTTCTTACAAGTCCTTCCTGCTTCATACATTGAACCTAAGTGAGAATCACGCGTCTTTCTGTTCATTTGCTTCATTATCATTGAATAAATGTCCTCAGTTTTCTCAATTAGAAAAGCAGTAATGTTACACTAGTGTAACCGTAGAATAATATATATATAATATATAATCTAGACAGGACGCTGTTTTTTTAGGTGTACAATGTTTGTCTAATACACGTATTGTGAAATTACTGGGGGAAACAAATATGGTTCTGTCTGTAATAGGAACACTACGTTGTCTGTCCCTTCTACAGGGGCCCCAGGAATTAATCCCTATGCACTGCATTTTCCAAGAAGGAACTGATCTCTCTGCACTCTCAAAATTCCAGACATGTATCAGCTCCTCTGCTGTGCTTCTTCCAAATACTGGCCCTTGCCTCTCACAGTCCTAGCTCCTAGTTTATAGATCCCTTGTACAAAGAAATCCCGTAGCCAGAAAGCAGGTCCTAAGACTCTGCTGCTTGAGTCCCTGAAAGAACCAGACAGGACACACAGTTCATAATGGGACTACCACACAGTACTTTATTTCCATCCAGGACTAGCTCCTCAAAGTTACATTACGCTTGTGGTGACACAACTAAATAATATGTCAAATATATTTTTTCATTGGAGTTCTATCTAAAACCCTTACAAAAACTGCAGATCTCTGGTCTGCTGCCTTTGCCCTTGTAATCCCGCCCAGACTTTCCTTGGTTGTCCAATCACAGACTTCCCAATGCAGCTCAATGAGAAGTCTTTGCAAGCCAAGGACTATGGACAATTGCTGCATCTTCAGTTCAGTGCAACTATGCTAACCAAACCAGGAAGTAACATGACCTGTTGTCTGTTTGAAAAGCAAGGGCAGTGTAACAAGCATAATTTATAAAAGTGTCAATTTCTATTGAAATCTGCACTTTTTGCAAAAAGAACAAACGCAGACACAATCTTCACACACAAACTAAAGTGCTTTAGGAGTCTGGAGTGTTTCTTTAAGGCAGTTTCTGTTGAAACTTGTGTCTGCAAATTGAACATGCATGTGACCTATATGTGGCTCACTAAATGCCGGGGGTATGACTGATAATTGCTAAGCTAAGAATCTTGCAGTTTGAATCATGTCAATATACCTTAAAATTGTACATCTTGGCTGAGAGCCAATTCCAAATTTAGACACAAACTTCTCTCACCAGACCTGTGTAACCAGCCCAGCCTCAAATGAACATACACAATATCAGATCTGGCGTGGTTAACTAACTAGGGATTTTAAGTGGTGCATTGCATTTCCTGCACAGTTTACATGTGTACATATATAACCACATGTGGCCCAAAACTATATGTTTATGAATCGGAAACAAAAAGTAGTTGTTCACATATTACTGACACTATTTCTTTAAATACCTTTGTGAAGAAATGTCATACTATTTATTTTTTATGTTTTCCTCTTGTTCTACAGAGCTTTTTGTATGAGCTTAAAAAACAAACCTTGGCAATCTATACCTTTACACAGAGATAAATAATCTGTCTGTTTAGATTGAGCAATATGTGGTCACTTTATTTGATGCTGTTTTCAACTTTTGACTGTACTGGAGCTATTTATGTTGCTATTGGCATGTATGGATCCCTCTTACTGCACTGTGCTCGTTATTTATGTTTCATCCTCGATCACAGAGTAAAATGAGTGCAATTCAGGAAATGCCTTAACATTACAGCATGGCATTGTTTGAGGAGCTTACATATGGAACGGTTTTTCTGATGGCTTTTGCTGTTTTTCCCTGAGAAGCTCTGTGGGAGGTAGAAAACACGATTCCCTTGGTAATCAGAAATTCCAAGGAAAGGAGATCCTTCTCTGTACCCCATGCCAGAGGAGGGCAAATCACTGTTTGGTTTGAAAGATAGAGATGGTTTCAGAAAGAAAAGCTGTTTAGAAATCTTGAATGTTTCTTAAAGCACTTGAGAACTACTTAGCAACAGATTTCATTAGCTTTTGCTGGGTTTACTCAAACCAACAAGTGTGTTCTCATTTCATTGCTAAATCATGCAATATCGTCCACATATCATAGAATTTTGATGGAGGTAAATAATTACATAAACATAACAGCATTGTAGGGTGACAGGGACACCGAGAAGTAGGGTTATGGTTCTCATGCATCATATAAATTAATGAAGATCAGCGGGGTGTTATTCATTCCTTTACAATTATTATATGTATTAATGTTTTGTGTCTTAACATTGGAAAAAAATATTTATGTATAAATTTATTATAAAGGAAGCATGTGTACGTATGTATTCAGTCAATGATGTATAGGCATTTTGCTTCCCTGGGCCCAGGAAAATCTATCAGGGTTATAAATTTGTTTAATGAATTTAATCTGAATAGCAAACCTGTTACCATTACCAGTTTCTTACAAACAGTAACATCTGATTTCCTCCTTTCCATTGTGTTGCCTATTTTTTCCAGTGGAAAAGTGATTCTCCATCATTGTAGAATGCACCCCCACTCATTGTTAATTGTTGCATTTGTTTAATGGCTTGAATTTTACAGCATTCTGCTAATTTCCATGTACTCGCTGCTTTGTATCACACAATTGCAATATGTAAACACATTACGAGCAGCAATGTTCTTGGTCACAGATGTATGTTCAATTATTATTTTGTCATGGTTTTGTAGGGTTGTATTAGAATTGGTAGCTCATTGTCCACATCTGCCATTTATTGTAAAGCTGTGATAATTATTTTGTTGTTTAATTATTCAACAATTAGATTCTTTGTAACTAAGGGGTTGGTAGGTTAAATTCCAGATGAAAACAATATTCTGGGATATTTCTATTCCCACAACTTTCTATCTTTAGTGATTTTCCCAAAAGTCACTCAATGTCACTGTGAAAATTTTAGTTTGTGAGGCTAAATAGCCAGGCTTATGGTGCATGCAACATTCTGCAAAACGTTTATTTACAGAAACTACAAAGATTTGAGCATGCAAAAAAGGACAGCATATTAATGAGGTCAAAACCTATCAAATGCATTAAAGTAGTATTGGTGCTCAGAGTGTCCCTTTCATTAAAGGATCACTATAGGGTCAGGAACACAAACATGCCCCTCATGCCTCCATAAATATAGCAAACTCTTACTGTATTCAAGCCTGAAGCTTGCTGTTTGTCTCAGAAAAAAACAAGCTGTCTGCTGACTTCACCAGAAGTGGTGGCTTGATCCAATCACAATGCTTCCCCATAGGATTGGCTGAGACTGACAAGGAGGCAGAGCCAGCATGATTCAAACACAGCCCTGGCCAATCGGCATCTCCTCAAAGAGATGAATTGAATCAATGAATCTCTATGAGGAAAGTTCAGTGTCTGCATGCAGAGGGAGGAGATACTGAATGTTTGGATGCATTTTAGGCAGCCATTACCCAGGAAGGATCTCTAACAGCTATCTGAGGAGTGGCCAGTGAAGGTATCACTAGGCTGTAATGTAAACACTGCATTTTCTCTGAAAAGACAGTTTTTACAGCAAAAAGCCTGAAGGTAATGATTCTACTCACCAGAACAAATGCAATAAGCTGTAGTTGTTCTGGTGACTACAGTGTCCCTTTAACGTGATAGTATATATCTATTTTGTGGACCCTTCTCATGGACATGGCAGAGCTGACAAACTATCAGACTAAGCAAAATATAAAAATATATATAAATTAGTGTAACTCTTTGCTTGCAAGCTCTCTTTTTAAAGATATTTTTTCTTCACTAAACATTTAATTATGACTGTTTGATAATAAAATGTAAACCAGCCCCTCCACACCTTTCTTCACCAGTTGGTTGTATGATAGCATGCAGTGGCGTACACATGACCCATGGGGCCCTGGTGCGAAAATTGATCCGTGGGCCCCCCGCGCGCACGGGCCGGGCCACAACACATGGCGGTGGACACCTGGTCGCAGGGGTTACAGGGCTGCGACTCCTGTGACGGCGGTATGTACGCCAGTGCATGCAGATGCACACACACTTAAAGGACCACTACAGACACCCAGATCACATCAGCTCAATGAAGTTGTCTGGGTGTCAGGTCCCTCTAGTTTTAACCCTGCAGCTGAAAACATAGCAGTTTCAGAGAAACTGCTATGTTTCACTGAGGTTAATCCAGCCTCTAGTGGCTGTCTCACTGACAGCCGCTAGAGGAGCACACTGAATGTCCATAGGAAAGCATTGAGTAATGCTTTCCTATGGGCGGTTTGAATGCGTGCGCGGTTGCATTTGGAGCTGAGAGGCTGAGGGATCCCCAGCGCCAAGGGAGTCCGGCGCTGGAGAAAGGTAAGTGCTGAAGACACACACACTCTCACTTACAGACGCATACACACTAGCTAACAGACACACACATTTACTGACAGAGACACACTCAGCGACAGACATACATACACACTCACAAAATACACACTCTCATTGACAAACACAAACTCACTAACAGACATCAAACAGACTCACTAACACACACACACACACTCAGTAAGACACACACAGTAACACACTCACTGACAGGGCCGGACTGGGAGAAAAATTCGGCCCGGGCATTTTTTTAACACAGCGGCCCACTAAAAAGGGGGCGGGGCAGAGGAGGTGTGTTTTGTCATCACCAATGACAAACACGCCTCCTCTCAAAGTGAGCATGTTGGTTCAATGCTCTTCCAGGGCAGACCATGCGCAGAGCTCTGCTGAAGAGCTCTAGCATGAGAAAAAAGTCCTGTATTTGTTCTGCACAGTGCAAGCAAATTTAATAACATGCTTGCACTGTCTTTCCTTGCAACTTGTCTCTGGTGTCTCTATAAATGGATACCAGGAGACAAAAGGCCAGGACAGAGTATTGTGCATGTGTTTGGAGCCTGCTTGTGGTATTGCGTGTGTGTAGAGTAAGCTGATTGTGGTGTGGTATTGTGTAATAAGGTCGGTTTTAGTCGTGTTGTGTTTGTGGTGTAATGTGATGCATATGTGGCTCAGGGACCCCCTCCCGCCCGGCTCTGGAAAGGGGTTAAAACTTACCTTTTTCCAGCGCCGGGCGGGGAGCTCTCCTCCGATCCGCCCGTCGGCTGAATGCGCACGTGCGGCAAGAGCTGCGCGCGCATTCAGCCGGTCGCATAGGAAAGCATTTATAATGCTTTCCTATGGACGCTTGCGTGCTCTCACTGTGATTTTCACAGTGAAAAGCACGCAAGCTCCTCTAGCGGCTGTCAATGAGACAGCTGCTAGAGGCTTTGGGGGAAGGCTTAACCCATTGATAAACATAGCAGTTTCTCTGAAACTGCTATGTTTATAAAACAATAGGTTAACCCTAGAAGGACCTGGCACCAAGACCACTTCATTAAGCTGAAGTGGTCTGGGTGGCTAATGTGGTCCTTTAAGAGTGTAGTGTGTGTGTGTGTGTGTGTGTAGATATATATATATATATATATATATTTGGAAGTATTGTGTATGTGTGTGGTGCAGTGTGTTGGGGGGGTTCTGTGTGTATGTGAGGGGTGCAGTATGTGTGTGTGTGAGGGTGTGGTGTATGTGTGTGTGTGAGGGTGCGGTGTGTGTGTAATGTGTGTGAGAGTGCCGTGTGTGAGTGATGGGTGTGAGAGTGCTGTGTGTGAGTGATGGGTGTGAGAGTGCTGTGTGAGATGGGTGTGAGAGAGTGCTCTGTGAGAGTGCTGTGAGAGAGTGCTGTGTGTGTGTGAAAGTGCTGTGTGTGATGGGTGTGAGAGTGCTGTGTGTGTGTGAGTGCTCTGTGAGAGTGCGCTGTGTGTGATGGTGTTAGAGTGCTGGGTGTGAGAGTGCTGTGTGTGATGGGTAAGAGAGTGCTGGGTGTGAGTGATGGGTGTGAGAGTGCTGTGTGAGAGTGATGTGTGTGATGGGTGTGAGAGTGCTGTATAAATGTTATTGTGTGTGTGTGTAGGGGGGGGTAAATAAAATAAAAATAAAAAAAAGTCATTATTTCCCCCCTCCCTTCTTACCTTTAGCATGGGAGGGGGGGGGACCGGCACGCTGGGACTGGGAGGGGGGGTCCGGCACGCGGTGTTCCCTGGTGGTCCTCGTGGGTGAGTGAACTCTAGCCTGTGAGGCTAGAGTTCACTCTCGCGAGATCCGGTTGTTGCCATGGCAACGTGCCGGATCTCGCGAGAGGAACCCGGCGGAGCTGCAAGTTAGTGCTCCGCCGGGTCCTCTCTCCAGCCTGGCTGGCTGTCTCCCTCCCTCCCCGCCGGCAGCCGCATGTGGGCCGGTGAGGGAGATCTTTGATCTCCCCACCGGCCCGTCGTGACAAACAGCGGGGCCGGCGCTAGGAGAGTGCCGGCCCTGCATAGACCGGCAGGGGAGATCCTGTGATCTCCCCTGCCGGCCTCGGCCCATGGCCACCGCGGCCCACCGGGCATTTGCCCGGTGTGCCCGATGGCCAGTCCGGGCCTGCTCACTGACACTCACTAGCAGACACACACACTAACACTCACACTCACTCTAAAACTCACTCACACTCACTCTCACACACTCACACTCTCACACTCACTCTAACACTCACACACACACTAACACTCTAACACTCACACATGTTTTTTTTTTATTTATTTTTTATTTAATCCCCCCAGCCTCCTTACCTTTTGGAGTGCTGGGGGGATTCCCTGGGGTCCAGTGGTGCTGCTGGGCTCCTGGGCGGGTGGCCGGTCGGGCGGGCGCGCGAGGGAGCACTCAGTGCTTCCTCTTCAGCTCCCTCACGCGCCGCGTAGGGATGCCGGCGCCGGAAGATGACGTCATTTTCTTGTTTTAAATCCGGAGAGCAGCCTTCCTTGTTGATTGTCTACTACATGCCTTGGAGCTCTGGTGGTGTGCCCGGTCTTGGACCTTATTGCAAGCGTGAGTGCAGGGGATATTTGGATTTTTTTATATATATATATATATATATATACACGCACTACAATACCAGATACACTCTAGATCCCTTTCCATATTTACACTCTGAATCCTCTATATATACACACACACACACACAATCTCCTATACACACTCTGGGTCCTTTACACACTAGATCCCCTACAGACACGGCACCACCTGCATACAATACATTCCTGACATACAAACTCTAGATCCCCTATGCGCACACTACATTCCTTGTAAGGAAACACATAAAATATTCTCTAAACACACACTCTCTACAACCCCTACACACACTGCGTCACCTATATACACACACATATACACACTACAGCCTGTATGCACACACTTGCTACATCCCCTATACACACTATGCCCCCTATACACACCCTCTCTACAGCCCCTAGCCACACATATTACACCACAAACACGAATGAAATTGACCTATGTACACAATACCACACCACAATCCGCTCACACTACACACATGCAATCACACAAGCAGGCTCCAAACACATGCACCATACACTTTCCTGGCCCTTTTGTCCTCTGTTATCCCACTTATGGAGACACTAGAGACAAGTTAAAATCAAACAGAGCGCAAGCATGTTATTAAATTTGCTTGCACTGAGCAGAACAAATACATGCTAGAGCTCTTAAGCGGGACTCTGCACATTGAACCAACTTTGAGAGGGGGGCGTGCTTGTCATTAGTGATGACAAAACACACCCTCTTTGGCCCTGCCCCCTTCTCAGGGGACCGGTGTGATTGAAAAATGCCTGTGCCAAATTTTTTTCCCACTCCGGCCCTGCTTGACACCACCAACACCTAGAAAAACTACCACCACCAAGGCAATGTATAAACAGGTTGCCTTAGGTTACCAAACCAAATAAGATTAAAAGACCTTCAAAAACACAGTTTAGCAGAAATGCCTATAAATCACAGTACTATTCTATATGCCTCTTCTATAAGTAACTTGGTTCTTATACCAGACAAATGCAGAACTTAATAAAGGAATGTTTATTATGGACAAAAATAGTCTCAGTACATACATATAAAAAAAAATGTTTTAGTTTACCAGTATCAATATTTAACTAATAAAATAGCCATATCATAACTTTTACCATATTTTGACAATGAATACACACCACATTAATTGAACATATCTTAACAATCGACAATGAATCAAGCCCACTGGTCATCACAATCATGACTTTAGTATGAGGCGTGTTAAGGGAGGCTGAGAGTCAGTGGTTTGCAGACTGAGATAAATTGGGGAAAAGGGGAAGCCATGTAGAGACGGAAGGGGTGTAATTGAGTTGAGGTGGAGATAGCTGACAACATTGCGAGCGTTATTACATTTGTAAAGTTACAGAAATAAAACCAGCTAGCTTATTGTACCTGTTCATCCTCTCTGCTCCCGGATGTAGAATGAAATGAATAGTTAATATGATATTAAAAACACAAATCCAGTGGCATGATCATGTGACCCAGCAAATGAGAACAGGATGGTAAAAAATAATTTCATATATTACTTTAACCCCTTTAGGATGAAGACAGTTGTCCAACTTCTGAACCAAAATAAACTATAGAATGTGTGCTATGCATTTGTCCCATAATTTAAGGGTTTCTCTTTAAATGGATAAACAAAAAAAAACAAAGGAATGCGGAAATGCTTCTGTAGTTATGTATTTATTTGTAAAATACTTTACCAGGACGGATACATTGAGATTTCTCTCATTTTCAAGTATGTCCTAGAGTTTAACCAAACCCGCATCAGAAAGCTACAAGATATGTGTATAGATGTATGTATATCTCAATAAACGATGGTCAGTCCCATTAAGCTCAGAAACATGATGAAAATGCCAACTAAAACCAAGAGCCGTATCCAGAATAAATATAACTTTTATTAGAAAAAAGTTAAATCAAAGACCATAGGGATGTAGGAGCAAAAATCATTAAAAAAATATCCCAAGGAGATATTTGCTTGGCACTTAATATTAGGCATCTCTCTCTTTAAGTGCACTCATACGTATACCATATTGTTTTTCTAAAAGAAAGAAATGGCTTTTCTTTAATATCCTATATGTATACCTAAAACAGCAGTAGTAAGTATGAATAAAATGTTAAAAATGGGGGTGGGGGCAGATATTGTTTAAAATTTTGCTTATAATAATTTTTACTTATAAAGTGCAGGTAAAGTAAAAATTCAAAATAGTTTCATGTAACAGTCCAGATTGTTAAAAATTGTGTATGTCCTGTATTTAAATATTTTTTTTGTAGTTAAGACTAACCCTGCACCAACCACATGGTACTGATATAATACACAATAGATCAAGCAATTTGATTAAAAAAAATTTGCTTGGCAAATTGTGTGTTTACAGAAAGCATGTGTGACTTATACTTCCTGTTCACGAGAAAGGTAGAAATGTGATGAGATAATGAGTTGTGACTGAATGATGTGGTAAGGTAAGTTGTATTTAATCTCTATATGGTTTACTCCTACTCCTTGTAACCCTTTGCACTTTTAAAAGGCAGAGCACTGAACGCATTCAGATTAATTGAGTATAGCATTTCATTTAAATTCTGACCCTAAAATAAATTCGTATTCACAAGGTTATTTTTGTAAACATTTACACAGATATATTCAACCAGTGCATCCTGTATTATGTGACTTCTCATTAAAAAACCAACAGCAGTTACTTGCAGTGAACTAAAGTGGATTAAAATGCAGGTGGCAAAAATTAAGGTCGAGAATTTTCCCAACTCACATATTTTCATCTACATTGTATAATTTGTTTTTTAATTCACAGCAAAAGGGTGCTTATTGCATTTTATACAGTCAGGTCCATAAATATTGGGACATCAACACAATTCTAATCTTTTTGGCTCTATACACCAACACAATGGGTTTGAAATGAAACAAACAAGGTGTGCTTTAACTGCAGACTTTCAGTTTAATTTGAGGGTATTTACATCCAAATCAGGTTAACGGTGTAGGAATTACAACAGTTTGTATATGTGCCTCCCACTTTTTAAGTGGATGTCCAGTTGTTTTTTTAACTCCCTTCCCAACTCCACTACATCTAATTGCCCTCCTAGTTATCCCCAAATACCCTTAAGTTCCCAGCTTACCTATTTTTTTCATAATTATTTTCTACCCTGACATAGGTCTTGGGCGCCGCCATCTTTGTGTGGGTAGATAAAGTCACTGTGGGACACGTCATCTGCCCACACTAGATAGCATACTGAAATTTCCACGCATGCCCAGTTAAACACTTTCTTGGTCTTTCAGGCTTTTGGTAGATAGCTCTCTGATACCGTGGGAATTAGCGAGCTATCTACTAAGAGGCTGCAAAATACAGCTGCGATCGGATTGAAATTTCATTCATTAGAATGAAATTTCAAACTGAACAAAAGTTCTGAATTTCGTTGAATAGAAGAACTGCTCTTATTTTATTAGGACGAAATTCGGTAGTTTTGCTGGCGTTCGGGAATACAGAAAGGAGGCATTGCGAGAACACGGAGGAATAGAATTGTGGGAAAATTGACCACAGCAAACGGAGCACACTTTGTTCCTCCACTGGTCAAGCATAGGATACCTCCATAAGACAAAGTAGTCTCTACTTTGTCTTATGTTTTAAACAAACCTATAGCAGAGCGGACAAAATGAAGAACAGATCCTAAAAGAGGGAAAGAAGAGGAATTGATTAAAGAAAGGTAAGTTTGGCATGACAGTGCCGCTTTAATATGAAAGAGATGCATTACGGTTGAACAGACATATACTCAAATTCCAAGTTTTGTTTACGTTTTATTTTGATCAAAACATGTACATTTGTCAAGGGGTTAAGGAGTTACCTTGTTTATTTATTTCTACTGAATGCTATCTCTGTTAACCCCTTAAGGACTGGACTGTTTTTGCGATGTTGTACATTTGCGACCAGGAATATTTTTACACTTTTCTGGTGTTTGTGTTTGGCTGTAATTTTCCGCTCTCTCATTTACTGTTCCCATACAAATTATATATTGTTTTTTTCAGGACAAAAGGGGCTTTCTTTACATACCATTATTTATATAATCTCATGTATTTTAATTTAAAAAAAATAAAAAAATATGATGAAAAATTGAAAAAAATACATGTTTTTTGACTTTTACTTGAAAAATCTTTTACTCATCTACAAAAGCGAATGAAAAAAACTGCTAAATAGATTCAAAATTTTGTCCTGAGTTTAAAAATACCCAGTGTTTACGTGCTTTTTTGCTTTTTTTTGCATGTTATAGGGCTATAGGTACAAGTAGGATATTGCGGTTTCAAAACATGCATTTTTAAAATTTATCAATAGTGACATTGTAACACTATTATCTGTCATAAATCTCTGAATAACACCCCACATGTACATATTTTTTTTAAAGTAGACAACCCAGGGTATTCAATATGGGTTATGTCCAGTCTTTTTTAGTAGCCACTTAGTCGAAAACACTGGCCAATGTAAGCATTCATATTTGTTTGTGTGTGAAAAAAGTAAAAAAACTAAATTGAACGCTAATTTTGGCCAGTGTTTGTGACCAAGTGGTTACTAAAAAAGACTGGACATACCCCATTTGCAATACCTTGGGTTGTCTTCTTTTGCAAATGGTATGCCATCATGGGGGTAATTCTCATTCCTGGGCTACCATACGCTCTCAAAGGCAACGTAACCAACCTGGCCATTTTCAATGTAAAAATATTTGACCCATGTATTTGACCTTGTAACTTTCAAAAATGATATAAAACCTGTACATGGCGGGTACTGTTTTACTCGGGAGACATCGCTGAACACATATATTAGTGTTTAAAAACTGGAAAACGTATCACAACAATTGTATCATCAGTAAAAGTGCTGTTTGTGTGTGAAAAATGCAAAAAAAGTAACTTTCACTGACAATATCATCGCTGTGATATGTTTTACTGTTTTGAATCACTAATATTTGTGTTCAGCGAAGTCTCCCGAGTAAAACAGTACCCCCCATGTACAGGTTTTAGGGTGTCGTAGAACGTTACAGGGTAAAATACAGTGCTAGCAAATTAAATTCTCTGGAATTTCGGCCTGGGTTGGCAGGCAGGTCCCTCAAATTGCAATCAATAAAATTACTGAATTATGTAAAAATATTACATAAATACGCACGTAGAATTTAAATATATATGCATATTTATATATTTGAAGTCTACGTGTATATTTATATAATTATTTATGTAATTTTGTATATGGACATATGTATATTTCGTATTATTTTTATTTATTTTTATATATATAGATATATATACAAATTCATTCTAAGTGTATTTTGATATAAATATATATATATTAATTTTAAAATACAGTTAGAATAAAATTTCATATAGCTATATAATTTTTTTAAAAATTTTTATTATTATTTTTAAAATTTTTTATTTAATTTAAATTACTTATTATTTATATTTTATAATAATATATATATACAATCTATATAGTTATTATATATATTATATATATACGTGTGTAATTTAATTATAAGTGTATTTTTATATTAATATAAGTACATATTAATATAAAAATACACTTAGTATGGCATTATATATATGATATATAGACATATATTATATAGATATAATATATGTCTATATATCATATATACACATATATAATTATTATTTATTTTTTATTAACATTAACTTTATTTATTTTTTTGATTTTACACTAGCAGGGAGACTGCCTGTCAGCACAGACAGTCCCCCTGCAGGCAGCACTATGGACACCCATTGTGACCATGTGATCGCTATGTTAAGCGATCACATGGCCCCAGGGGTCCTAAATCAGTGTGGGGAGACTGTCTGGGCTGCAGGCAGTCTCCCCACACCGGGAGCAACACTGATCGCCGCCGGGGGAACGACGGCGATCAGGTAAGTAACGGAAACCGTTAGGACGGTTCAGGACCGTCATCGGTCCGCAATGGGAAAATCCCGATGACGGTCCTGAACCGTCCTCGGTCGGGAAGGGGTTAAAGCAATTCCAAGCAGGATTTAACTTTGCTTATGCTTTATTATTTTCAAATCATATTGCTACAGAAGGTTGCTAAAGTTAAATTACTTAATTTCAATAAATTATACTTTCTTAAAGTGACAGCATCAAATGTATTATTTATCTTTAGTTGTGTTCCAAATGAAGTTTTGCTAATGTTTCACAATGTCAAACATATACATGCTACTTGGGGCCCTTGCCTCTTTTCACAGCATAGCTAAGATACAGTCTCTGGTTATCTAGTGCAAAGTATTATGGAAACCTTGTTTACCATGAATGGGTGTTTTTTTCCCTGCTCTTTTGGAGTGAATTGAGTTTACACACATGATTTAATATTTTAGGAATGAGTGATCTCACTAAATCTGGGAATTGGTGCCAAATTGCAGCTGCACCTCATTCACAATGGAAGAGTGAGAGATGACTGGATGCAGGGCTGATGTCCACTCTATGTAAAGAGATCTATGACATCAAATTGTAATTGCTATGCACGATATAATGTATTTGTTAAATAATTCTTTAAATCCAAACATGTAATAATTGAGCAGTCACTTGACCTATTTAAAATAATTAATTTTTAGAGGATTGAGGGTATGTTGTTATTTTTCTTCTTTCCTAAAACTGTCCTTTAGAGCTAAATATAGTGGGTAAAAGCTTTGACATGACACATTTTTAAAGTCTGTTTGGAAAAATGAATTTGTAAAATTTGCATAAATGTGCTGTTCTTGCTTTATTGTGTGGAAGACATATGTATACACAATTGAAATAAGAATACTATGCTTAAAGGAAATATGATACTTACACAGAGAAAATGAGAAACATGCCTGAAGTCCATAATGTAAAAGGAACCACGTTAGATCCATTCTCCAATGTAATACCTTTTGGAGAAATGCTATGGCAATATCATATAAAAGACTGTTTAGTGTCATTGTTCTACAAACCGCAACTAAACATAATTGAACATCAGTTTGTGAAATCTTGACATTCCTCTCTTTCTCACATTGGTTTGGACAATCCATATTCTTTAGCTCTTCAGTGCTGAATGAACCCAACATAAAATTAAAAGGACAGTCGAAGATCTGGTACGCTTGGTCTTGTCACATGTTTTTTTTTTTTTCTTCTGATGAATTCCAGAACAACCATGTCATGTAAAAATTAATATAATTATACTGAACCATGTTATTGCTGCTTAGTAACCACCACAAAAGCAACAAGTTGTGGCTGGTGAAGTTTAAACATGGAGGGTGTTGCCTCTCTTGACTTGTTGGGCTCTACCCACTTAACTCCATGAGGTACCATGCTCAAAACCATGTTCAAAACTAGCTGGATCTCCAGTGTTGAATAAAGTTTAGAATGTAAACTGCAGGTAGAATCATATCCTTAAAATGTCAAGTAGAACTTTTTTGAAAGTAGCCTATGAAGTAATTATGTCGTCTTTTAAGCTAGATACACTTTGATACTTCTTTAGTTACAAGGTTATATCTGTTGATACTTTGCAACTACTGTTTCAACCAAACTTAAAGGGATCCTATAGAGCCAGGAAAACAAACCTGTTAAAACCCCTTCTGCCACTTACCTGAATCCAGTGTCGATGTCCCTCAGTGCTGGGTCAGGCTCCGCTCACGCTGCTCTCCCGCCGATGTCCGCCAACGGGGGAGACCTAATGCGCATGTGCGGCAACAGCTGTGCTCGCATTAGCATTTCCCCATAGGAAAGCAATATTCAATGCTTTCCTATGGGGAAAATGACGCTGGACAATGTAAACATTGCAGTTCTCTGGAACTGCAATGTTTTACAATGCAGCACTAGGTGCAATAGGGACACAGCACCCAGACCACTTCAATTAGCTGAAGTGGTCTGGGTGCCTACAGTGTCCCTTTAATTCTTTTGCAGATTTTCACTTTTAGAATATAGTTGAGAAAACTGGACAAGCTCGTCCCAAACACATCTCGTCTTGCATATAGAAATAATCCCAATTATGTCTGTCTATACAGGGCATTATTTACCTTTATTTCTCCATTTACAGCAGACCAGAAGCAGCCATTGGCTTCTTTATATATGTGTGGTTTCTGGTTCCTGACCATGTTTTAAGTTCTATCTGGATTCGCATGGGCTTGAAACCTTGAAAAAGAAGCTTTCAGTATACTGTTCTGTGTGGGAAGTTTTTCTGCTCATAGTGTGTGTTTTCCCAAAAGGCAGGCTTTTTACTGCTGTAAAATACACAAGAGACAATTCCATACATTTTTACCTATGTCTTTGAAGATTTGTCAATGTTCTTTTTCTCATAAAATGTACATATATTTTAAGACGTTACTTATCCTTTAAAGTAAAATCAGATTTTTTCAATGCTAGATTCCTCCAGTGTACAATTATAACTGTCCCCACTCAGAAGGCGGATATTTCGGCTACTGGCAGTTTACTCACCAAAAGCCTACTCTATCAAGCCAGTGCACCAACCAGCCTAATTAAAAAATCTGTTTCCCTCACATCACACCATGTAAAGAAACAAAAGACAAAAGGTTTGATGTATGTTTTGCTGTAAGTAGCACATTTATTGGGAACCAGAATTATAGGGACACCATGCCTCCACAGGCTCCACAATTTGAGTCTATGCTCCACCTCTCAATTACAGTATCAGCCAATTATTGATAAGGGCTGGCCTCCTGTCAGCTATTAGACAGTACAAGTCCATATGTTGCCTACAGTCATGGGAATAGACTAGCCCACGTGTATGCAATCATCAACAATGAATAGCTGGGGATCAAAGCCTGAGTGGATCA
>OW240917.1:148551706-148561706 GCA_933207985.1 Pelobates cultripes | reverse complement strand
CTGCAGTTTATTGTTTGCTTAATAGTTATTGATTTTTTGGTTTTGCTTTTTAAATGACAACCCTCGGTATTTCACCATGGATTTTGACATCTGTAAAAATATCTTATCATCCATCTCTGCCAAATTAAAGTGACAGTATAGTCACCCAGACCACTTCAGCTCAATGAAGTGGTCTGGATGCCAGGCCCCTCTGGTTTTAGAGAAACTGCTATGTTTACATTGCAGGGTTAATTCAACCTCTAGTGGCTGTCTTCCTGACAGCTGCTAGAGGCACTTCTGCGACGCTGGATGCGAAATTTGCATCCAGCGTGCAGAACGTCCATAGAAAGCATTGAGAAATGCTTTCCTATGGATTGTTTGAAGGCGCACTCAGCTCTTGCCGTGCATGCGCATTCCGCACCACTTGGGAGCGGACGTCGGCGAGGGAGGAGAGGTCACCAGCGCCGAGGGAGCCCGGCGCTGGATTAAGGTAAACTGCTGATGGGGTTTTAACCCCTTCAGTGCCACGGGAGGGGGACCATGAGGGTGAGAGTCCCTCAAGGATGACATAGTGTCAGGAAAACGGGTTTGTTTTCCTGACACTATAGTGATCCTTTAACCCCTTAAGGACCGAGGACGGTTCAGGACCGTCATCGGCATTTTTGCCTTGCCGACCGATGACGGTCCTGAACCGTCCAAACGGTCTGGGGGTACTTACCTGATCGCCGTCGTTCCGGCGGCGATCAGTGTTCTCCGGTTGTGGGGAGACTGCCTGCAGCCCAGACAGTCTCCCCACGGCAGATTAGGACCCCTGTGGCCATGTGATCGCTTAACACAGTGATCACATGGTCACAATAGGTGTCCATGTGTCTGCCTGCAGGGGGACTGTCTGTACTGACAGGCAGTCTCCCTGCAACTGTAAAATCAGAAAAAAAATTAAAGTTAATGGTAATAAAAAAAATAATAATAATTATATATGTATAAATATGATATATAGACATATTATATCTATATAATATATGTCTATATATCATATATATATATAATGTCATACTAAGTGTATTTTTATATTAATATGTACTTATATTAATATAAAAATACACTTATAATTAAATTACACACGTATATATATATAATATATATAATAACTATATATATTGTATATATATATTATTATAAAATATAAATAATAAGTAATTTAAATTAAATAATTTTTTTTAAATAATAAAAATTTAAAAAAAATTATATATCTATATGAAATTTTATTCTAACTGTATTTTAAAATTAATATATATATATTTATATCAAAATACACTTAGAATGAATTTGTATATATATCTATGTATATAAAAATAAATAAAAATAATAAGAAATATACATACGCCCATATACAAAATTACATAAATAATTATATAAATATACACGTAGACTTCAAATATATAAATATGCATATATATTTAAATTCTACGTGCGTATTTATGTAATATTTTTACATAATTCAGTAATTTTATTGATTGCAATTTGAGGGACCTGCCTGCCAACCCAGGCCGAAATTCCAGAGAATTTAATTTGCTAGCACTGTATTTTACCCTGTAACGTTCTACGACACCCTAAAACCTGTACATGGGGGGTACTGTTTTACTCGGGAGACTTCGCTGAACACAAATATTAGTGATTCACAACAGTAAAACATATCACAGCGATGATATTGTCAGTGAAAGTTACTTTTTTTGCATTTTTCACACACAAACAGCACTTTTACTGATGATATAATTGTTGTGATACGTTTTCCAGTTTTTAAACACTAATATTTGTGTTCAGCGATGTCTCCCGAGTAAAACAGTACCCCCCATGTACAGGTTTTATAGCATTTTTGAAAGTTACAAGGTCAAATATATGGGTCAAATATTTTTACATTGAAAATGGCCAGGTTGGTTACGTTGCCTTTGAGAGCGTATGGTAGCCCAGGAATGAGAATTACCCCCATGATGGCATACCATTTGCAAAAGAAGACAACCCAAGGTATTGCAAATGGGGTATGTCCAGTCTTTTTTAGTAACCACTTGGTCACAAACACTGGCCAAAATTAGCGTTCAATTTAGTTTTTTTACTTTTTTCACACACAAACAAATATGAATGCTTACTTTGGCCAGTGTTTTCGACTAAGTGGCTACTAAAAAAGACTGGACATACCCCATATTGAATACCCTGGGTTGTCTACTTTAAAAAAAATATGTACATGTGGGGTGTTATTCAGAGATTTATGACAGATAATAGTGTTACAATGTCACTATTGATAAATTTTAAAAATGTATGTTTTGAAACCGCAATATCCTACTTGTACCTATAGCCCTATAACATGCAAAAAAAAGCAAAAAAGCACGTAAACACTAGGTATTTTTAAACTCAGGACAAAATTTTGAATCTATTTAGCAGTTTTTTTCATTCGCTTTTGTAGATGAGTAAAAGATTTTTCAAGTAAAAGTCAAAAAACATGTATTTTTTTCAATTTTTCATCAGATTTTTGTATTTTTTTAAATTAAAATACATGAGATTATATAAATAATGGTATGTAAAGAAAGCCCATTTTGTCCTGAAAAAAACAATATATAATTTGTATGGGAACAGTAAATGAGAAAGCGGAAAATTACAGCCAAACACAAACACCACAAAAGTGTAAAAATATTCCTGGTCGCAAATGTACAACATCGCAAAAACAGTCCAGTCCTTAAGGGGTTAATATTACCTTACAAAGAAACAACAGTGTGTAAGTTTGGTATGATTTTGACGAGTTAAAGTATCAAATTTAAAAGACATGCTAGTTTCTGTTTTCACATATGAAAATTGTTTAGTTTTGCTGTGCCCAAGTCTACTTTGGGGTAATTTTAGAGTGTAATCCCTATAATGTACACTATCCAGTGTACATCACATGAACTCTCATCATGCATCCATTCAACAACAAATCTTTGTAGCAGTATTTATTTCTAAATGTTTCACATGCACATTATTGTAATATGTTTATTTACATTGTTAGTTATATTGGGGATGTAGATCTATTTATGTGCACTATGTGATTAAAGTGTGGGATAAAATAGTATTTTGATTTCAGTTCCATATGGCAGTCACCGCATTACCTACCATGCATTTCACATTATTCATTTTCATACTTGGAGATTTGACTGGTTGCTTTTCTGAAGTCATGTCTCACATTGGGCAAGTAAGCAGGCAACCAATATATATTACATAAAATATTTTCTTTTGAAAGATGCTTGTTCACCCATTGTCAGTCAGATTTATGTTATGGATTTTGGACAGATACATGCCAATTTAGCTTTAGTAACAAAAACTATGACGCATTAAAAAGCTTGCATTTGGTGGATGCACTCCTTTTGCGCAGTCCTTAGATTTATTTGTTGTTACTGTGTTCTGGTATATTTACAAAAAATGCAACGTTGGTTACTTTGACGTATTTTTTCCACAGGTTTTAAAGTAAAATGCTCATAAAACTGATGCATGCACTTTACATTCCTCTCGCAACTGACTAGAGCACAACGACGTGCCGTGAACATGCTCAAGAGGAATCACCATTTCCTTTTAAGATACGGGTGTTCTTTAGCCCTGTCTTAGCATCAGGAAAAGACGTGGATTTAAATTACGTGTTTTTCCTGTCTGATGCATTTTGAGGTGCAAAATAGGGTATAATACGAATAAACTGAAAATATATGTCCATCTCTACATACAAATTAAATTGTGTGCAAGATCGATACAGATCTCAATGAAACAGTGGACACTTTTTTAATTTATTTTTTAAAACACGTCCTTGACGTTCAGCAATAAATCCACCTGTATATCTAAATTTAAGGTTAAAACTGCTAAGCAGATCTTCATTTTACATAATATAAATAATGTTTGGTTTTATAAAGAGCTGCTTCAATGATTACTGTATTACATGTTGTGTTAGAGTAGCTTGTAAAGGAACTGCCCTGCAATCTTGAAGTGCTAAGCAAGGCGATCTTTAACAACTCTACATTATCCTATAATGCCACTAACTCATGATGGAGGTATTGTGCAAACCCAATTAACATTTCAAGGTTTAATAGAGCCAATATAGCACCAAGATAGCAATGTCCAATTCTAAATGTATACATTGGAGTTAAATGTAACCCAGCTAAAACTTTGCTTTAATGTACAATGGCTTCGTGTTTTCCCTTTCTGGGTAAGTTGATGTAAATTCATGACTTATGGCAACCTCACTTCTAATGCCAAACTAATTAAACTGACCTAGCAAGTTACTAAATTAGTATAAATAAAGACCTAAGCTGGTGACATATTTTGGAAGACAAAGACCACTGCGGCAACAGCATCTTGAAATGTGTTTTATGACCCTAGTTTTAACACAATCTTAAGTGCGCAACAAGAAAGCATTTGACTGTCCTTTGAAAATTAAAGGGATGCTATAGTCACCAAAATAATTTTAGTTTAATGAAGCAGTTTTGATGTATAGCTCATGCCCCTGCTGTCTCACTCCTAAATTCTCCGCCTTGAATGAGTTAAATCAGTTTTGTTTATACAGCCCTAGTCACACCTCCCTGCACAGCCTTCCTAAACACTTCCTGTAAAGTGAAATCTAAGGTTTGCACTTCTTTTATTGCAAAATCTGTTTAATTTAGAATGTATTATCTTCTCGAAGGTTAATTACAACCTTTGAGAACCTAATGTGGCATCTATTGTTAGTGTAACTTTATTTCATGCAATTGTAAAGCCGAATGAATTTATATAAATGTGTTATGATTATCATTATTAAGTTGGAATATCACTATAAATAGTAGAACTCCAGAGGTCTTTTAAAAGATATGTACTTTAAAATATGTCCAAATTTGAAAGTATTACGGTAATCTGCTATATTAAAATACATACTTTTTATATTTACATTGTATGTTTGCTGTTGAATAATTATTTTGAACAAGATAGATTGTCATCTCTTTTCCCGGTTTTAAAGGAACACTGTAGGCACTTTAACAACTTCATCTAATTGAAGTTGTTATAGTGCCTGCAGTTCTACCCCCCAATTTCGTGACATCATGCGCGTATGCGCATTGCCGTCACAGTCTGCCATTGAGAATCATTGTATTCAGTGTCAGAATTCTCTACGGCAGAATCTTAGGCGCATCACAGCAAGTGATGCTCACCAATGCTCCTCATTCTAGAGGAAGATGCAGAAGTGTCGAGGGAGACTCAGCACTGGAAAAAAGGTGAGTTATTTGTTTTGTTTTAGATCGTTTTTTGTTTTTGTTTTTATTTTGTAATACCTGTGTGGGCCATAAACTAGACAGCTACATCAGGGCTGTAGTGTTAGGATTACAGATATGTATTCCAAACTCTACAATGTTCCTTTAAATGGACACCCGTAGCCAGTGGTTCTGGCTTTTAGAGCAGTGGAGGAGTTAGCGAAATCAACAGCAGCTTTTAAAAATCAAATTTTATTGAAGCTTTACTAGAGAGACATGCTTACTTCTTGACAAAAATACTTTTTAGTTTTAATTTCCAGATGGAAATCCCAATTTTGATGCTGGGACAAATATATATATATATATATATATATATATATATATATATATATATATATATAGATTTAGGAATATTCCAAGCACCATAATCATTATAGCCCTCTGTAGTGGTTATGGTGCCAGAAGTGTCCTTATCTGCAAGACATTTGACGCCGCATCCATCGCTTCTGTCTGTCTCAAGCAGAACAAGCTAAATTGCTGTATACAATAAAGCAGAACCACACTTATTGGCTTAGAGTATTAGCTGAGCACCCTGAGACATCTGGCTTCTGCAGGAGAAGACCAGGCTTCCAGTGTGACCCAGGTAAATTGTCAAACTTTTCTAAAATGGTTTGACACCTTACTGTAGGGGTGCACCAGTGCAATCCTAGCACCATAACCACTACTGTGGGCTTATAGTGTTTATGGTTCTTGGAGTGTACCTCTAAGGATTGAATTTACTCTAGTACTAATACTTTTCTCATTTGATAATAATGTAAATTCCCATAATTCTGCTTTCAGGGCAGAGTACAGAATATTTGATAGAGTTCTAACCTCAACATATGAGGAAAGGGATTTAGGGGTGATTATTTCTGATGACTTATAGGTAGGCAGACAATGTAATAGAGCAGCAGGAAATGCTAGCAGAATGCTTGGTTGTATAGGGAGAGGTATTAGCAGTAGAAAGAGGGAAGTGCTCATGCCATTGTACAGAACACTGGTGAGACCTCACTTGGAGTATTGTACACAGTACTGGAGACCGTATCTTCAGAAGGATATTGATACCTTAGAGAGGGTTCAGAGAAGGGCTACTAAACTGGTTCATGGATTGCGGGATAAAACTTACCAGGAAAGGTTAAAGGATCTTAACATGTATAGCTTGGAGGAAAGACGAGACAGGGGGGATATGATAGAAACATTTAAATATATAAAGGGAATCAACACAGTAAAGGAGGAGACTATATTTAAAAGAAGAAAAACTACCACAACAAGAGGACATAGTCTTAAATTAGAGGGACAAAGGTTTAAAAATAATATCAGGAAGTATTACTTTACTGAGAGGGTAGTGGATGCATGGAATAGCCTTCCAGCTGAAGTGGTAGAGGTTAACACAGTAAAGGAGTTTAAGCATGCGTGGGATAGGCATAAGGCTATCCTAACTATAAGATAAGGCCAGGGACTAATGAAAGTATTTAGAAAATTGGGCAGACTAGATGGGCCGAATGGTTCTTATCTGCCGTCACATTCTATGTTTCTATGTTTCAGCAATTGGCTCTCCTCAGACATCTATCACACAAATCTTGCAATCCCAATCTTTTTCAGAGTCCTGAACATTTTCAATAAACCTCTTCCCAGCATTTGGACAGCTCGTTTAGTTTGAATATGTGGTGTAAAGTACTGCTTATTGTTAATAGCAACTTATGAAAACATAATGTATGCATGTTTTAAAAAACATCAGATTCTTCTTAATTACCACTGTTTGTTTTTTACCTAAATATGTTTTTTTTCTTGTTTGTTTTCAGGTTGTTGGCGACTTGTTGGAATTCTGCTTCTATACATTTAGGGAATCTCAGGCGCTAAAGGTGGAGTTTCCTGCGATGCTTGTGGAGATAATTAGTGATCAATTACCAAAGGTGGAGTCTGGGAATGCCAAGCCTTTGTACTTTCACAGAAAGTATCTAGAAAAGTCTTAAAGGAGAACTTTGCCTTAAGTTTCCTCTGATGTTCCATACCCAAGCAGGACTGAAGAAACAATATTAGACATTATGAATAATGTTTTATTTGTCAGCTGGATGAAAAACAAACAAACAAAAGTAAATAATCCTCTGACTGATTGGGGACTGAAAATGGTGTAAATGGAAATAATGAAAGCTGTACCTACCCAAACAGTTGAAACTTGCTCCTGTTTCTATGGATAAAAAGCCATATCTAATCAAAAACTGTTTAATTTTGATATTTTAACATAATGAAGTTTTAAATATGCTATGGAGTTTCTGGGTTTTGTTTGTTTTTATGGGGTTATGGACAAATAAGGACTTTTTAAAAGACTTCCCTTGGTTTGCACACACAGTGTACAGTTAATATGGGGCATTACATATTCTTTTCTTGTACAGAAAAATAATAATAAAAAGAAACATGTTGTATAAAAGAAATATAAGGAACATTTGATGTTTAATATTCACATCCCATCCATGGCATTTGTTGTCCCATGTTATCAATCATACTGTAGATTAAGGATTGGGATTGTTTTAACGTTTGTTGCATAGTGAGAGGTGATCATGCACGCTCAGTGCACGATTTTCCACCAAGACATAGTCCAGATTCCTGTACCATAGGAGAACTCTGCAATTTTTACATGAATCCTAGTGTGTAACTTAGTCATTTATTTAAATGAGAGGAAAATGATATGATGTTAAAACAAATGCCCTATCTCAATTTATAGTAGCTACTGTATATTGTGCTGGCTTTACAAATAATTTTGGCAGTCCACGCTGTACTGTATATTGCTCTATATGTATAAATTGTGAAGGACCTGAATCACAAAATGTATGGAAATTTTGTAAATGAGGAAAAAACATATTTACAGACAGAAGATGAATGGAAAGTATAGGAAAGTATTTTTGAAAGAATTCTATTTTGATGGAGACTATTTAAGTACTATCTTTGCCTAAATAAGGCAATTTCTTTTTGTAGAGTGAAATGTTTTGCATGGAATACAAACTGTTTACAGTGTATTTAAGGAAAAGGGAAAGCCGTGCCTTTTTAGCTTCATATCTAATTTACCATTTTACAATATCTGATTGTAAATAGTCACAATTTAATCCATGTCAGTTATATTTAAGATTTTCTACTTTTTCTGTAAAGAGTTAAAGAAAAAAAAAGAAAGGAGAAAACAATAAATGGTTCTACTTGTTTTTGTGTACTGCTTGCAAGTAATACAGGAGCACACTTTTTAGGGGTTCTGCTTCCTCTTTTCTTGTGAATTACACTATTTTACGTTGGTATCTTAGCACATATATTGTAGAACCCTTGGAAACATAGAGACTCTCCTGAGTAATTTAACTACTAGAAGTCTAATGGAATAATAAGCTTATTTGAGAATCACATTCTCCAGCTATTATTATTATTTTTTTTAACGTGAGCATTTGTACGTAAATTCTAAACCCCTACCCCCAACTTGGTGGTACTTTAAAAAAGCATAAAAAAAATAAACCAATAAGAGGACGCCAAGCGTGATGAGGCATGCCAAAAATATCCTATAGAGTGCACTTTACTTTCTGTATCAAGTGATCTTAATGCCCCAAATATATTGTATTTTGAACAAGATACATGTATCATACCTGCGATTTAATCAATAGTGCCAGTTGCCATGATTGATCTGTGGCGAGGGTATATTTAGGTTGGAATATGAGACTTTGCCAGGTTGATGTCTATTTTGTACTGGATCCACTCTATATGAAAATAAAATTTAATTTTTTTTGTGTTTTTTTTTCTTGTGAATTTTTTTACAAACTAGTATGGTCAAATAATACTATGATAAACCCGTAAAGCAACTCTTACACCCCCTCGCCCCCCCCCAAAAAAACCCCACAATAAATGAATTAGTATTTCATAAAGATTGAAATATTCACACTGAGACATTGTATTTCCATCTACAAAAGATCTCTTGGCATATAATTGCAAAAAGTGCTGATTCCTTTCCACTGGATAGATCCTAACCCAACAATCAATCCTGAATGCTTTAATAATTTTGAGAAAAAGAGCAAATTGAAAAATGTATTCTTGCTGCCAGTAAATCCATTTTATCGCACAGGCCACTACTGGAATCATGCCTCCAATGGCTCAGTCACCTCCAACTTGAGCTCTTGGATCCGTCACCAAAATCACTTCTGATATTCTAAGCCATGGTACTGCCTCTATTCTAACACCTCAGTTACTTACCTCCTCCCTTTTTCTCTGGCTTAACATTCTCCATTACTGTAATTCTAATACCCTTAATTATATCTGATTCATTTTTTAACATTATTTGTTGAATTTTAAAGTACAGAAATAAGTTAACAAGCAAAAACTAATGCAAGATCTACATAGCTGAAACTTACATTTGATGTCATTTGCTGTGTGTATATATATATATATATATATATATATATATATATATATAGACGGGAACACCAGCATAGACCTGGTACACAATTTTCCAGCATCTCCACACTGTCCCATGGAAGCGTTCAGCTGTCCATCTCCCAAACACTGGAGAGAAAGAGGAAGTACCCCCCTACCCTTCCACAATCCCTGGCCCTGAATGCCAGCATTTCAAAATTCCTGGCCTTTGAAATGCTGTCATTCCATCTAGTGGAGACGGACAGTTTTAAAAACCTGATGGCGTTATTGGACTGCAAGAAATGCACCGCAGGCCGCAAATGTTTATTTTTTTATATGTCCCAATATTTTGGGGGCTACCCCAATTTAAAAAA
>OW240917.1:148456082-148551606 GCA_933207985.1 Pelobates cultripes | reverse complement strand
TCACCGTTACTATGGTGATTGTCCGTGAAAATATAAGCCTGACACCGATCATTTACCCCTTTGAGGGGTACATATAGCAGGAAGGAATCCAGGAGAACCCACAAGGACTTTTGCATATCCAGCTGAGGAAGCCTGTACAGTGAAATGCATCCTGGAGAGATTGGTGAGACTTTAAACTACGGGATTTTTTTTTATGCCTATATATAGATTTTTATATTTATATTGATATAGTACAATAAAGTTTATATATTTTTATATCCACTATTGGCATTTTCCTGCTATTTTGAAAGAAGGTGTGTGGTCCTTAACCACATATACTATTGGATCAGAGCCGATTTGGATGGCTCTGGGTTTGTAAGTACCCCATTTACCTTACTTATCACACATATAAAACCTACGTTATTGCACTATTTGTGCTCTTTCCCTATTTGTTATAGAAGAAAAGAGTAAGAAGAATCTATATTAAAGAAGGGAGAGGGTCACCTTTACAGACACTAAGAGCGCTTCAATTGAGTTATTATCGTTTAGCTCTAAATATTGTGAGTGGGAAATTTGTTTTATTTTTTCCCCCATTTCACTTCAAGTTACAGTACACATTATGTTTTGGTATTTGTGTTTATGTTTATAGGAAACTACATAATTAGCACTGAGATCTGATATCAGAAAACATATCTAAGGTATATTTACCTGTACTCCGTTTCTCCATTTACTGTATGGTTCCACGTATACATATATAGCGCTTCACCTTTATATTGGTTATATATATTGTGACCTTTATGGGCAAAGCAACACAGTCCTCTAGGGTAACAGGTTTATTTACATCGTGTACAAAAATCCATGCAGCAATCAGTTTGTTCAAAACGTTAGCAAAACAGAAAGGAAAGTCTACAAACACAATCCTAGCTCAAATTCGAGCACTAACTAAACATAAAGTAATGTCCCTTTCTAAACCAGGGTAATAAACTACACAATTCAACAAAATAAACATTGGTTTCACCAACCTTTAGCACTTTGTTTGGTGCTGCTCAGCACAGACCTGCTCTCTCTGCAGGTCAGATTGTGTCTCTCCCTTTCTGCTCTGAGACCTGCTAATTAAAGCCTCAGCAGTTGCTAATTGGGCAGGTGAATGAGTACAGGCTATGGAGGAGTCTGGGTCCTAAATACCGTCCTTCTATTACCCTCCCATAGACTCTGTCACATATATATACCTGTATAGTCCCATTTTGCATGGCTTGGTGATTTATTGTATATTTTATTGTATGAGTTGCAGACCCTTACTACCGTTTTTATCTATTTTTTTGATGTTATTTTTAATATTGATGTTTATATATTCCCTTTTTTTCTGCTTCCTCACACATTTTTATTTATTTATTTATTATTTATCTTTGAACATACAGGAACAGGTCACATTTGCATTTAGATAAGTGACTTGTCCTTACGTTTTGAGTTAGACGATCTTCCCCCTTTTTTTTTTTAATCTGGTATAGTAACGGGGAAATGAACATAGGTTCCTTGTTTCAACATGCAGATTTTATGTACATCTGGGATATAATACTGCCTATGTAAATATTTTTATGTAAGTGGTGTGGGGTCCCACTTTAATTGGCTGATGGGACTCTGATATTCCAGAGACTCCCTCTATGTGAGGTGGAGATTATTATATGCCGACTGGATCACGGCAAAACACCTTGCAAATAAAAGACAAACAGTGGTGGGAGGAAATACTGCTCATTTGAGAGAGCGAAAGGGGCGAAACGCGTCACGGGACCAGGAACACGGCAGTGTTTGAAGTCTGTACACCAGCAAGACCAGCCGCGATCTGAAGGAGAAGGACGGCAGTTATATTTCAACTGCACTTCCCTCCCAGCGGGGTGTTGAGCAGACGGTGGACTTTTTATTGCTGCTAGATGTGATTTTATGAGTATAATAAAGGAATTTTTTTACCTGTTACCCGGGTCACCAGAGCATCTATCAGATCCCACTCACTCTATGGACTGATCCTCCTTGGGCATTATAGCTTTGAGTGGGGCTATTACCACTCCTAACTTGTGAGTTTAATACCTACAGAGGGTTTTTCATATTTGTATTATATTTATAACTTTATTGCACTAGGAATGCTTCTTGTGTTTTTATCTCCCATTTGCAGATACCATCAGTGTATACTTACAGGTTTGCAAGTATATACACATGTGTTTTATTGTGGGCTGACATTATTTCCACTAATTTATGTATAAACACCTAAAGAGCACTTTTGCTATATAATAGCACTTGTTCTTTTAAATCTTGAGCAACAGCACTTTTGTTGTTTATTGTTTGCTAGAACTTGGCCGTTACCAAGTATCACAGCATGAACTAATAAAGTAGAAATAAACATTAAGACTCAAGATATTTTCTGGTTGAGCATCACAGGAAAGGTAGTTCAGGAACATTTGGTGTGCCAAGTTTAGCCATGACCTCTTGGACTTTATTTGTTTTTTGTTTTTTTTAATTGAAAAACAGCCAATGGGAAATTATACACTTTGTGTTAATATATTATATGTATAGTGCAATATATATATATATATATATATATATATATATACATTGTATAGTGCTATGGAATTTGCTGGCACTATATAAATAAGAAAATAATACAATAACAATAATAATATATACACAATAATTGTGTGGGTCAGTGATGTCACAGCTGCTGAAAGAATGCACCAATTCATGCTGAAAACAGAGAAAAATTGCCAAAATCAGGAGGCTTGCTCCGAGCTGTCACAGATAGTGTCTTGCTTGATTGCTCCTCCCCTCTGGGTTTGCATTTCTGTGATGAAAAAATACAGCAACGGTGACTTAACCCCTTCACGCCGTTACGGCATTCTATGCCGTCCCGCATTAAGTGGGCTTTAAAGCCGTTGCGGCGGCATAGAACGCCATAACAGCTTTGAGCCCTGGAGCGCCCGGGATACTTACCTTCCCGGCGCTCCGCTTCGGGAGGACTGCCTCACAGCACAGGCAGCCCTCCCACGGCAAATGAGACCCCCGGGGGCCATGTGATCGCTCTCAAAGTGCGATCACATGGCCCCCTATAGCTGGCTGTGGATCTGCCAGCAGGGGGACTGTCTGAAATGGCAGACAGTCCCCCTGCTGGTGGGAAATGAAAAATATATTTATAAATATATAATATATGTATATATATATTAAATATATATACATATTATTAAAATACATTACGTATGATGTTACATATATATATATTAATATAAGCACATATATTAATATTAAAATACACTTAGAATGACGTTGCATATATATGTATATATATTATATATATAATCGATATATACACATATATTATATATTTATATATATATATATATACGTATAATTACAATAATAAATAAAATAAAATATTGAAACAAAATTTAATATAAATTATATATTCATATGTAATTTCATTCTAACTGTATTTTGTTATTAATATATATATATATATATATTGGTAGCAAAATACACTTAGAATGACATTCTATATATATCTATCTATATATAAAATACAAATAACCGCAAATATATATATAGATATATACATATAATTACATAAAAGATTACAAGATTACACTTAGAATTTAAATACCTATAAATGCATATATATTAAAATTCTACGTGTATATTTAAGTAATCTTTTAACATAATTATGTGATTTGATTAATTAAAATTTGATTGACATGCCTGACAACACAGGGAGAAAGTGCAGAGAATTTAATTAGCAAGCACTATGTTTGACCCTGTAACTCTCCAAGACACCATAAAACCTGTACATAGGGGGTACTGTTTTACTCGGGAGACTTCGCTGAACTCAAATATTAGTGTTTCAAACTGGTAAATTGTATTACAACGATGATATTTTAAGTAAAAATGAAGGTTTTTTTGCATTTTTTACAAACGGCACTTTTATGGACTATATTATTGTTGTAATATGTTTTACTGTTTTAAAACACTAATATTTGTGTTTAGTGAAGTCTTCCGAGAATAACAGTACCCCCCATGTACAGGTTTTATGGTGTTTTGGAAAGTTAGAGAGGAACATATAAGGCTTGCATTTCATTTTTTTGACATTGAAATGTGCCAGATTGGTTATGTTGCCTTTGAGAGCGTATGGTAGCCCAGGAATGAGAATTACCCCCATGATGGCATACCATTTGCAAAAGTAGACAACCCAAGGTATTGCAAGTGGGTATGTCCAGTCTTTCTTAGTAGCCACTTAGTCACAAACACTGGCCAAATATTAGTTTTTTGCTTTTTCACACAAAAACAAATATGAACGCTAACTTTGGCCAGTGTTTGTGACTAAGTGGCTACTAAAAAGACTAAACATACCCCACTTTCAATACCTTGGGTTGTCTACTTTTTCAAATGGTATGCCATTATGGGGGTAATTCTCATTCCTGGGCTACCACACCGTCTCAAAGGTAACATTACTAATCTGGCAAATTTCAATTTGAAAATGGAACATTCTATATTTGACCCTGTAACTTTCCAAAACACCATAAAACCTGTTAATGGGGGTACTGTTGTACTTGTGAGACATCTCTGATTACAAATATGTGCATTTTTTTTTGCAGTAAAATCTAACAGTATTATGACATTAACAGCTAAAATGGCAGATGGAAATACAAATTAAAAAAAATCTTTTCAAATAGCTATACTATACTGAACGATCAGAGCAGACGCAGACAGGTCAAGCTACTATACACATGCAAACACTAGATAGCAAACAAAACTCTACCAAGATTCAACTACCTACGGCGAATGGACACACAGGCTAGACACGGAGTCTACCGGGGTACACAAAAACACGTGGGCACTCATACACCTCGGAAATAACATGTCATGGCACCACATCCAGCAGGACACACACGGAGGGACTGTCGCAGCCAGTGGACACCCCACGGCGATGGTGACAGGACCCCTCCCCTCCCACTGACCGCTTGTCGGCCTGCCCCCCCAACATGACCGCAAAAGCTCAGAGACCCAAAAGCAAACCAGGAACAGGAGTTGAGACCCCCGGCCTCTTAAGCGACATAGGGACCGACGGGCAGGATAGCCAGGGTATCGGGACAGCCCCGCAGACGTGCTCATGCAAACACTAAAGGGCCTCAGGCCAAGTCTGTATAGATTCGGGATCATGCATCTGCGAGCTGACCCCTATGTGGATGGGCCAGCTGCGCTGATGCAGGCGCCCCACACAAGTCTGGCAAGAGATAAGACCAGACGGTTTACCAGTTCACTCAGTTTTTGTATATATGTTTATGTTTATGTTCTGATTAACAACCTCTCTTTTTCCCTCCTCCCTCCCCCCCCATGGTGGCCGGAGTAACCCGAATGTGGTGAGCGCAGCGACAGAGTTAGGAGGCAACCCAAAGGACAACCCCCAGGGCCAGCCGGATGACAACACCCGTAAGTTAGCCCACACGCATACACCTCAGACACCACTATGTCTACACGCATAAATTCCCTAAATGTCAAGGGACTGAACGCTCCTAAAAAGCGCAGACTATTATACAGAGAACTTAAGAGACTAGGCCACGACGTGGCCTTTCTACAAGAAACCCACCTACCCAAGACCCTGGGAATAACTCTCAAGGACCACATATACAGTACAGGATATGAGGCTAGATCACACTCCAAACGCAACAGAGTAGCGATACTAATACACAAACGTTGTCCGCTGCGAGTCACAGGGGTCCACACAGACACGGACGGAAGATATCTTATACTGTTGGGGACGCTATACACTCACACCATCCACCTCATAAACATTTACGCACCCAATGAACCATCCAGAGATTTCTGGGATCGATTGGCGGACAAACTAAAAACTCTACCACACGGCATGCTTATCATGGGGGGCGACTTTAACGCCGCCCCATGCCCGGCCATTGATAGAGGGACCATAAGAGGCTTACCACGCTCATCACCTAATATGCTTAATTGGTAGTAGGCTTTTGAGCCTATACAGCTTGGAGTAAGACAACATGCATAAAGAGGATGATGTGGTCAAAATACTCATTTGCCTAATAATTCTGCACTCCCTGTACAACCACACACCCACCAAGGCCGACAAAGCACCACACATGCGAGACGTGATCGGACAATACCTTAGCAAAATCGACCTCCCGAAACTGCCCCCTTTAGCAATAGAGTCCCTAGGAGACGAATTCACAGCAGATGAAATAGACAGAGCCATATCACGCCTTAAAGGGCATAAGGCCCCGGGCCCCGATGTCTACGAGGGCAGCTACTATGACATACCGAGAAGAACTGACACCGCAATTACTAAAGTGGTTCAACTACCTGATGCAGGGCGGACATCCAGACCCAGACATGTCCACGGCCCACATAGTATTGTTACCCAAACCGGGAAAAGATACGACTTACCCCGAACATTACAGACCCATATTGTTGATCAACCACGACGTAAAAATACTAGCCAAGATACTAGCGGACAGACTATCTCCACACTTAACGAACCTAGTCCACGCAGATCAGGTGGGCTTCATCCCCGGAAGACAGTTATTTGAAAACACCAGACGCAACATTGACTTGATCTGGACACAGACGACCACGCACACACCAACGCTCATTCTCTCTCTCGACGCCGAAAAGGCGTTCGATAGGCTAAAATGGACATACTTGTTCGAACTCCTCAGACATCTCTGTTTCCCTGAGCTGTAGATAACCACGATCCAAGCCATGTATACAGACGTCAAGGCACACATTCAGATCCCGGGTGCCACGACAACCCCTCTCACCCTACACAACGGCCCGCGACAGGGCTGCCCACTGTCACCCCTCCTGTTCGTACTCACATTAGAACCCCTACTGCAAGCAATCAGATCGAACCAATCAATACAGGGAATCACAGTGGGGGACCAAACATATAAAGTATCGGGATATGCGGACGACGTCCTTCTCACACTTAAAAAACCCAGGGAGCTCAATGGTGGCCTTAGACAGAGAATTAACAGAATATGGAGCCCTATTGGGATATAAGGTCAACCTATGCAAATCCGCCGCACTCCCAATAGCAATGACAATGAACGACACATCATACATAAGAACCCAACACCACATACCTATAGCGCAAACATCCATAAAATACTTGGGGATACAACTGACCGCAGACCCCACAAAGCTGTACGGGGCAAATTACACACCCCTTCTTAAGACCCTTGGCGCAGATCTTGACAGATGGACTGAAAAACCTATATCTTGGATAGGAAGGGTCCACACGATAAAAATGAACGTCCTCCCCAGACTCCTCTTCCAAGCACTCCCCATACCCATAACTAAAACAGAATTAGACCCCTTGCAGAGGTCCATAGGGGATTTTATTTGGCAACACAAGCGCCACAGAGTCGCACGCAACAGATGGGCGGACCTAGAATCTGGCATCACGGGAGCTGACCCGCCCCAATTCTTCATATGGCTTCCCAGGGAATACAGGGCTATCCTACACACCAATTGCGCAGCTATCCTAAACTCCCTTCGGGTCTGGGACGCAGCGGCCCAAAAATACAAACTAACCACCTCACCCTCTCCACTGATGCCCCTGTCGAGGAACAGAGCGTTCCCACCAGGAATGAGGGCCCGAGACTTCAAAAACATGGAGGAGGCGGGCCTACAGCGGGCGATCCACATATATGAAGGAAACCAAATAGTGACATTTGACAAGTTACAGGAAAGGACCAGGCTAAGTCCCCCAGACTTCTTTAGATATATTCAAATCAGAGACTTTGCATGACATAATCTAGCTAAAACGGCGGCACAAACTGCGCACACGGGCTTTGAACGAATGTGCCTTAATGAAAACCCCCCAAAGGGACTCATCTCATACCTATACGCATACTTATGCACAAACAGCACAGACTGGGATTGCCCGAGAGCGCAGACCCTCTGGAGGGCAGTAGGCGACCTCCTAGATAAGGTTTTCCACAGGAAAGTAACACTAGACCCATGGGTTTTTCTGCTCTCCAGAACACTAGACGACTGGCCCAGGAGGGAACAGAAACTCCTACACAAAATCACGCTCGCGGCCAGACTCACATGGCGCAGGCATGGCTTAAAACAACAACCCCCCAGATAAATACAGTAATCCACAAAATAAAAGATATACAGGTCATGGACCACCTTACGGCACTAGTGAGAGGCAACATGAAACTTTATGAAAAAGTCTGGGACCCTTGGATAACAGGGGACTGGGAGACCTGAGAGAGTACCATACCAGGGACTTCCCGCGGTTTCAACACCCAATTTGACACCAAAAGAGCCTCCCACCACGACGCTCCGTATTGCCAGAAAAGGGACCAAGATTATAAGTACCTAAGTACAAAGGGCCAAGCTCCCCCCGCAACGAGTACGGTTTCATACCTAATAACATAGATTACTAAGGGCTGAAACCAGAGTTTGACTTTGGCTGTAATTATAATACATTGTTATTGCATGTTTTTTTTTTTTCCTTTTTTTTTTTACAAAAATGACACCAAATAGCACATTCTTGCAAAATGAACAAAAACATGCGAACTGTAACGGTGGTATAATCAGATGTAAACTGGAATAAGGATCAGCTACCAACCAAAGCTGATCAATACCCATACCATGTAATGCATGTAGTTCCTCACCACTGTACCGCACTGTCATACCAAAAATAAAGAATTTTAAAAAAAATTAAATCGAATTTTCTCACATTTTTTTAAATTTTATTCATAATAAATTATGTTCCATATATGAATAGTTAATGATAAATTAAAGCCCTGTTTCTCCTGAACAAAATGATATATAATAAGTGTGGGTGCACTTAATGTGACAGCGGTGAATTACGTTTTGTTTTGATCAGAACGTGCACTATTGACTCCGTCCTGAAGGTGTTAAAGATCATGCATCATTGTGATGAAATAATGTGGAAAAGCAAGTAGGTTCAGTTAATAGTAAATAAAGTGAGAATCATGATAATAAATCAAAATGTATTAAATCAGTTATTTAAAATATTAATGGCAGACAGAATGTGAGAACTACAAAGACAATCAGAAAAGTATATTAAGGTCTAACACAGATACATTTGTTCATTTTTAAAAAGATGGGTGGAATCCGGGACAAATAGGCACAGAGTAAAGCTCCGCTATGTGATAATATAGCTCTTAAAGAGAATAATAAACCCTAGAGCAGGAATGGTAACCTCATAAAGAGACTGCTTGAAATAGTAGTAATACACGAGAATAGGGCAGTCAACTTAAGGCTTACATAGACCTCAATTTAATAAGCTTTCCAAATGATCCAATACCGTTAGAAAAACTTTCTGATGTGACCAAGGCTCAAATATGAAGAATAATCATTGAATTAATATTTAATAATTAAACAATAATTTACAAAATGAATATGCTTTATATTTCTTGGTATTATGGTAGAATATGAGGCATTTGCATTACACACTTCTTGCAGTATAAATATATAAATATTATGTAAGTGTATACCCATAGACATTGAGATTGCATAATAATTTGAAATAAAATCCACATCAGCACATATAAAAAGAGAGAGAAAAAACAAACCGAGTATAACACCTTTAGCAATAAACAAATATAAAAAAAGGAAAAATGGTCACTCACAAACATTGAGCAGATAAAGTACTGCTCATAATATTCTAGCTCAAATAGGATCTGTAACGGAACCGCTGGCACCCCGACCGGGTACCTTCCGCCGACGGATGCTCCTAGTGCTTTCCGAGGACTCCAAGCACTCTGCCTGACACCATAACCACTGCAGACCCCACAAACCGCCGCAGCTTGGTTGGGGTCTCGCCGTCTCCACCCACTCTGGACCCAGGACCAGGGTCCAGCTTCCAGCAGGTCGACCTCTCTCCCAATTCCAGAGAGCAGGAACAGGAACAAGCTCTTAGCAGAGCTTAGTGATTATACCCTGGGGAGTATAGTGATTATAGCAATCCCCAGAGTGTAGTTTCTCCAATCCCCCAAACATGAGCCGAAACTTCATGAAGGTACAAGATGATCTGTCTCCAATGAGCGTTTATTACTCCTTATATACAAGTTTTCAGGTCAGAGGCACACCCCCTGGACCTGGTGGTAAACTGTGACAAAAGGGACACAAACCAATGGGAACACTAATTAACATGATAACACTCTCACATACACAATGAAATCCCTCCTCTCCATCCTGGAGATAATTGGCTTAAGGCACTGCAGTAAACTCAATTATCTCCAGGTACAGAAAATATCTACATTTAACACTAACAGCAAAATACGTAAAAGTACATAAAAATACATAATTCTTATTTTATTACACAGAACCCCCACATTTAACCTATCCCCAGATAGCTCGGATCTGAGCGCCCAATCTAGATGAACAGCGCTCAGATCCCATGAACAGAGTAGATTTTCCACGGAGTAAAGCATAGCAAGGGCTGTTGAGAAACCAAGAAGGGACAAAAGCAGTCAGTTCCAACTGGTTTGGCAGTGTGCCTGGGACAACGCCCTGCTGGAGAACAATAGACAGGAAACGGGGGAGGGGAAGAAACACACCTTCCCATGGATTCAAATGGGAAGAAACTGTCTTTAGAAGCCAATAAGCCCCAAATAGTCTTTTTAAATGGCAATACACCCCAGGGCCATAGTCATGAGGAAGGAGGCTGGCAATCAGGCTCCTCCAAAAGCCGGGGGCAAAGGGCAGCTTGTCACCTAACAATCCAGGGACAAAAGGCATTTCGTCACAGGATCCAATCAATTATTTTGCCTGCATGAATAGTCATTTGACTATCAATTTCTGGACTGTATAGCATCCATCTATTGACTGCGTTACATAGCAACGCTCATGTGGGTGTTTCATGTCTCCAGACTCGACAAAGACCACATTGCGCGGCCAAAATGTAATTTCTGTATTTGGGGTTTCTATTAAAGCCTGTGTTAGTACTTATTGTGAGTGGCTGGACCCAGTCTTTGTTGGACTATGAGGATTGCCAACTCAGGTAACTCAGTTTGCCTTGTGTCATTTCTTTAGTTGTGGTCCTTATCTTGCTCTCAACTTTATTTTGTATGTAGGCCAAACCATATATAGCTATTTACTCCAGTGGCTTCCTACCTGTGCATTTAATCTGTTACGTTTCTATTATTTACTACGCTGAGATAAGCTTTTTTCTTCCTCTACTGTTATTTTTAATTTACAAAATGAGATGCTTGGCTCCTGCCAGTTAATGTGTTTAGTTCTTACAATTATGCAGCTGTGTGCTGAAAAACTTAACTACTTGTAACATGTTATCATCTCAATTAAATATAAATTACAAAAAAATAATAATTATATGTACAGTGGAACCTCGGAATTCTAACTTAATCCGTTCCAGAAGGCTGTTCGAGTTCCGATTTGTTCGAGAACTGTATCAACATTTCCCACAAAAATTAATGTAAAATTGATTAATCCGTTCCAGACCCCCAAAATTACAGCATTTTACATGTATATGTACGCATTAAAAATAATTCTCTAATTATATTATGTGCATTCTTCCTTTTCCTCTCCTTTGTCCTGCCCCCCTGCAGCTCTCCTTTCTGTTCTCCTCTGTCCTGCCCCCCTCCAGCACTCCACTCTGCTCCCCCTTGCTGGGAGGAGTGGGGACCCTCAGAGTCACAGTCAGTACAACTCCCCTCGGTTGAGGTTTTGGGTTCCCCCTCAGAAGGAGTCTTTGAGTCTGAAAAGGAAGGTGATGAGGGTGATGAAGCGCAGGAGATACCTGGGTCCATGTCCTGGGAAAGTTTGTCTTCCGTGGTGAACTTACTGTCTGCTAGCCGCCGAGCACACTCAGGCAATCCCAGTGAGAACAGAGTGTGCACAGCTGGTCAGCTCCCACCCGATGAGATTGAGGCGGATGTGGTGACAGCTGGCTGGAGTTGTCACATGGCCCCGATAAGCGGCTCTTTGATGTTCAGGTACCGAAGATTGTTCGCGTACCAAGACAATTTTTACTCTAAATTTGTGTTCGACTTCCGAATTGTTTGAGAATGGGACCGTTCGACTTCCGAGGTTCCACTATATATATATATATATATATATATATATAACTAAGAGGGCTGCACTCACCTGAACACACATACATTATAGGGTGCTGCTGGGGCCAAGATATACAAAATACACAATCCAGGACACTCGCTTGTTCACTAAACAATGATTTCAAATCTTACAGATTGTAGTAGTTTTATTTAAAAACACCTCACCTAGGCAAAAAATAATGGGGGTTTAGTTATATTGTATGATCATATATTGCATAAGCCTGCCACAATGTCAATGTACCCTATTCTTGGTAGGTCCTACTCTAGCAGACTAATGCTTGCTCTTATGAGATTAATCCACTTACTTGGGAAATACTTCCTTACCGGGACTCTCTGCAAGTCAAGACTAGATAGGGTCCTGGAATGAGGCACCTGTGACAGGGAGGGGTGCAAAACCAAGGAGTTGGCCTGGACTCCCAAATATATAAATGAAACCATGAGGGCTGCACTCACCCGAACATGCTTACATTATAGGATGCTGCTGGGGCCAATCTATACAACATACAAAATGCATAATCCAGCGCACTCACTTATTCAAGTGCACTGGATTATGTATTTTGTACGTTGTGTGTATATATATATATATATATATATATATATATATATATATATATATATAAAAAAATACCGTCACTCTAGGCTTTGTTCATCCGATTTTTTCTTAATTAATCCAGACACGTCAACGTTTCAGTTCCCGGTCGGAGCTTTCATCAGGACACACAAAATATTAAATTTTATGTGTCCTGATGAAATCTCCGACCGGGAACTGAAACGTTGACATCTCTGGATTAAGTAAGAATAAATCAGATGAACAAAGCCTAGAGTGCCGGTATTTTTTGATATTTCTATATTGTTATGACTTGGCACCAGATATTTCACATTTTATTTCAGTAGGAGTGCAAGAGGCTGACTTGTTTGTTTTTATATATATATATATATATATATATATATATATATATATATATATATATATATATAAAACAACTCAAAACCTGCCAAAACTAATAAAGTGCATTGTAACCAATGCCCAAGACTTAAAATTCATGACATAAAATTTATAGTAATTGAACATGTGAATGTGTGCTGAGCTGAGGTGGAGGAAGAAATATGAGATTGGAACTAAGGGAGCCTTTTTGGAGCCAAAATGTTTAAATATTGTATAAAAATATTGTTTTTGAAGAATGATGAAAAAACTTCCATAAATAGGAGTTATTATATTCTCAAATACATTTTTGGGTTTGTTTTGTATATTTTTCGAACATTCATTATTTTAACATTAATTTTCACTCTTCTGTGTATATATTTTTTAATGTATTATCTATATGGAATTGTTGCATCATATGAATATTAACCAAAATTTATAGTAGTTTTCTAATGCAAGTTTCTTTTTCTCAGATACCTGTTTCTGCTAATTTAAGGATTTATTACTTTATATTAACCACTTAACTACCTAAATCAAGTATAAACATTTCTCTTGATATATATTTTGCAGAATCCAATTTAGCCCACAAATCCTCATTCACCCTCATTTTTTACACTAGTGGTCATTACCAGTCTGTAAAAAAAACAAAGTGATTTGCAAGAAGTCACTCGTCACTGATATCATGCCAGAAAACCTGCTGAAAATGTCAACTCACCCCCTACTTCCAAAAAGTGCAGGAATTTTCAATGTGTTATATTAGTTCTACTTCCAGGGAGAGAGAAGGGGTGCATAGAATCTCAAATTTCACTGTTGGCATTACATTTGCATTCCAAGGGTAGCTATAGCAGTGTAAAATAGCTATATTTTAGAAATATATGATTTTACTGAATTTACTGTATGTTGGCATTTTGCTGCATCAAAGACATACATTTTATATTCTGTTGGCATTTTAGTAAGTTGTCCTGCTAGTGATGCCTTCAGGGTTCTTACAAATACTTATAAGGAAGGTATTAGACCATTTGTATTTATCTATTTTTGTCACATCTAGTTTACTTTAGAAACAATGGATTTTAGAAACATTGGATTTCTACCAACTGTGACTGAGTTCCTATATTCTGGCTGAGTACCTTTGCTCTGCAGCGCTTCACACCTGGTCGCTGCAGCTGGCCTGGGGTACTATAGCTGTCATTCCTGGAGGGTCCCCTCTGTATTTACTTTTTCTGTTCCTTTCTAGGCAGATATGAACCCCTCTACTTGCGTTGCCTCCAACTTCTACCTTTAGAAAGGCACTTGCGGCTCTCAGGCTTAGCGTTTTCTTAACGCGCCCCAGGGACCATGGACTAGTGCAGCCAACAAACAAGTCAGAAAACTCTGTTACTGGAATCCCCAAACAAACCAGACAGGACACACAGTTCCCCTAATAACCCGCACACAATACTTTATTTACACTCAGGGCTAGCCCCTATCAGCATTACATTGCACTTATGGTGACACACTTCATCCAATACATAACACATAATCATATGGGGAATCATACAGGCACTCATGTAACAAAAAGTTAGGTCGCGCCACAGTAAAAACAATAATATATTGATGTAAGATCAAAGGTATACATCACCAGGTTAATGTTTTTATTGCCAGTTGATGAAGCCATGTGTTGGCGCATTTTGGCTGTTTTTAATACTTTTTTATATGTACAATTAAAGGAATATTTGCCCCTTAATCTTGTATGTGCCATATACCTTTTTTACATATTATTTTATATTTATTTTCTTAACCTGTTCTTCAAGAACATCAGAGTACTTACTCACCAAAGAATCCTAGATGGGGATTATACCGCCCACGCTATTGTAGTGAGCAGTATATCCTCCTCACTTAAATGTGAGTACTATACCTTTTATATACAAATCTTTTATCACTATATACAGAGAGCACTATTCTGCTTTATTTCTCTTCCCATACCGAGGACCTTCACTCCAAACCACCCACCACCACCTATATCCCACCAGTAGGGGATCAACGCCACTGATAGCCAATTACACCTGAGCTTGTACTTGTACTATCTTGTACTAGCTCTAAAAGGTGAGTAGGATTATCACCACTGTTGTTAAACTCCTCCGTTTTATTACCTGATACAGATTACACTATTGGAGTTTCTTCTCATTTGCATGTTCCAATGCAACCTGAATATCCGACTACCTCAGTATCTTCACAACTAGTGATGTCGCGAACGTGAATTTTTCGGTTCGCGAACGGCGAACGCGAACTTCCGCAAATGTTCGCGAATCCGGCGAACCGCCATAGACTTCAATGGGCAGGCGAATTTTAAAACCCACAGGGACTCTTACTGGTTGAAGGGGGGGGAGGAGACCTACTCTCCTCCCCCCCCCGGCCCCCACCCGTGGGCTGTGGGTGGGGGCCATAAAGATAATGAGGGGGGGACCTACTGTCCCCCCCGGCCCCCACCCCTGAGCGGTGGGTGGGGGCCCTAACAACAATAAGCGGGACCTATTGTCCCCCCCCGCGGCCCTAATAACAATAAGGGGGAGACCTATTGTCCCCCCCCAGCCCCCACCCCTGAGCGGTGGGTGGGGGCCCTAATAAAAATAAGGGGGGGACCTATTGTCCCCCCCAGCCCCCACCCCTGAGCGGTGGGTGGGGGCCCTAAAATGAAAAATAAGGAGGGGACCTATTGTCCCCCCCGCCCCCACCCCTGCGCGGCGGGTGGGGGCCATATTGATAATGAGGGGGGGACCTACTGCCCCCCCCAGCCCCCACCCCAGCGCGGCGGGTGGGGGCCATATTGATAATGAGGGGGGGGACCTACTGTCCACCCCCCCTCCGGCCGCCACCCCTGGGCAGCGGGTGGGGGCCATAGAGATAATGGGGGGGGGAACCTACTGTCCTCCCCCCCGGCCCCCACCCCTGGGCGGTGGGTGGGGGCCATAAAGACTAATGAGGGGGGGGGACCTACTGTCCTCCCCCCCGGCCCCCACCCCTGGGCGGCGGGTGGGGGCCACAAAGATAATGGGGGGGAACCTACTGTCCCCCCCCCGGCCCCCACCCCTGGGCTGCGGGTGGGTGCCCTAAGTAAATTCCCCCCCCCCAAGGTGACTAGGGGTCCCCAAGCCCCTAGTCACCCACCCCCCCAAATAAAAAGTCCCTACCTACCCCCCTCACCCTAAAAAATAGTGAGGGGGGAATAAAATAACTTACCTGTAAAATAAAAGTAAACTTACCATTCGACGTCTTCTTTTTTTTCGAGCGCAAACAAATTATCCATCTTCACCCATGGAGGGCTCCGCGCAGACTGAGCTCTGCAGGGCGGGGGGAGGCTTATAAAGCCTTGCCACGCCCTGCAATTAGGCTAAGAACACTCTGATTGGTGGGTTTAAGCCAATCAGAGTGCTCTTTGTCATTTTACACAGCGTGGGAAAATTCAAAAGAACTTTCCCACGCTGTGTAAAATGACACAGAGCACTGTGATTGGATGGCCAGGTGTGGGGGCCGGAGGGGGAGGACAGTAGGTCCCCCCCATTATCTTTGTGGCCCCCACCTGCTGCCCAGGGGTGGGGGCCAGGGGGGGGACAATAGGTCCCCCCCTTATTGTTCATTTTAGGGCCCCCACCCACTGCTCAGGGGTGGGGGCCAGGGGGAGGACAATAGGTCCCCCCCCCCTATTAGTATTTAGGGCCCCCACTGGGGGGGGACCCTTTTTTTTTTTTAAACAGTGAGCAGCCACAGGCTGCTCACTGTTTAATAGACATGCCCCTACTCGCGGTAATTTTTACTTAGTATTAGTAAATTAATAGGGGGCGGACCGAACATCGCATATGTTCGCCGTCGGCGGCGAACGCGAACACGCTATGTTCGCCAGGAACTATTCGCCAGCGAACCGTTCGGGACATCACTATTCACAACGATCAGATCCATATCCCACTCAAGTTCCTCAGTCAAGTTGGACTTTTTAACTATATGTTTTTTACCCAGGACTAATCTATTTCCCATTTATAACTTTTTATATGTAAGTATACCTTTGATCTTACACCAATATATTATTGTTTTTACTGTGGCGCGACCTAACTTTTATTTTTTGTACTCTCTTCTCTTTGATGGTCTGTGAGGGAACATCATACCCTCAGGTTGCGGCCTACCCTCAATTTATTTTAAGCTTTTAACTGGCCATTAAGCACTGATCCAACAACTGTTTGTCTACTAATGTAACACAATTCAATATTTATAAAGGGGTGGGGAAGACCAACACTGACAATAAATACACCCCCTGCCTGTCAGGCTACAGATGGTTGTTGTCAATGGAGTATATGCAAAGCATGGGCTTATCACCAGTGGGATACCCCTGTACTTGGACCCATTCTCTTTAATATTTTTATTAGTGATATTGCAGAAGTTCTTGATGGTAAGGTATGTCTTTTTGCTGATGATACTAAGATATGTAACAGGGTTGATGTTCCAGGAGGGATAAGCCAAATGTCAAATGATTTAGGTAAACTAGAAAAATGGTCAGAGCTGTGGCAACTGACATTTAATCTGGATAAGTGCTAGATAATGCATCTTGGACGTAAAAACCCAAGGGCAGAGTACAGAATATTTGATAGAGTCCTAACTTCAACATCTGAAGAAAGGTATTTAGGGGTGATTATTTCTGATGACTTAAAGGTAGGCAGACAATGTAACAGATCAGCAGGGAGAGGTATTAGCAGTAGAAAGAGGGAAGTGCTCATGCCATTGTACAGAACACTGGTGAGACCTCACTTAGAGTATTGTACACAGTACTGGAGACCGTATCTTCAGAAAGATACTGATACTTTGCAGAGAGTTCAGAGAAGGGCTATGTTTCTATGTTCTTTGTTTCTAAATCATAATATGCAAATCTAGTTGATATGCAAATTAACAAGCCTTGCTATTAAGGTTGTTAAGGTTGTACACATAAATCTTTCAAGATCTTTACAACCAACAGGTGGCACTATCCCTTGCTTCAAATATACTACATGCTAGTATGTTTTCTATCAATAAGAGCTTAGTAGTGAAGGGGTTAAGTGAAGTGATCTTGTGTTTAGTACAGCACAATATAGATGTTTATATACTTAAAGGGAGTCACTAGAACCACTACCACTTAATGTAGTGGCTTTGGTGTATATAGCATGCAACTGCAATGTTAGCACTGTACACATTGCATTTTCAGAGAAAAAGGCAGTGTTTACATTGCTGACTAGTAACATCTCTATTTGCAGCCATTCAGACGGCCGCTGGAGGTGCTTCATAGTCCAGTGGTGCATAGTGTTTCCATGCATGGATACCCTGAATGATCCCTATGGAGATGCATTGATTCAATATATCTCTATGAGGAGATGCTGATTGGCACCGCGTGGCATTTTGCCACAAATGCTCAATAGCCTCCCAATGCTTCCCTATGAGAAAACATTGGATTGGCTGCAAGCAGCAAAATTAATGATCTCAGCCATGGAGGCGGCGCAAGCCACTGTGAGACATGTTTGTATTCCTGACACTAGAGTGTTTCTTTAATGTAGCTTTATAGTGTAAGTGTATATAAATAACCTTTTAGTTGGTGTAGCGGGACGTCACTACCTTAATGCTTCGGTTGCTAGATATACAGCATGATGTTAAGGAACATGTCATCCTGCTAGATACAAAAATTAGAAAGATGGACAAAAAAGTCCTCAATGACATATGGAAGGAGGAATTGATAAAAGGAAGGAATAGGAGTCCGATCTTGAGGATCTAAATACCAGGAAAAGAAGATGCTACCGGATCGGAAGGATTTATATCATACTTTGTGTTTTTCCATTGATGGTAAATACCAGCTTTTACATCTCTTGTTCATGAGGAAGATGATGTTATGCCAGATTGGTAGGTTACGGAAATAGTAAACAAAACAGATTGTCCTTTAACCAGTAACTGTATTATTGTGAACACCGAACTTCTTATTGAATGATAAAAGGTAATGAACTTTAACCCCTTAAGGACACATGACAGAAATATTCCGTCATGATTCCCTTTTATTCCAGAAGTTGTGTCATTAAGGGGTTAATGCACTTAACTGTGGCAGTCCTCCTCCAATACATTTATTTTGCAAGTAAACTCCTGGATCATGGCAGACTCTCGGAAGCTCTAATGCAACCCACATGGAACATGGAGAAATTCAAATTTTCATATTTCAACCTATTTGATTGTGAGTAGATATTCACCTATTCATCTCAATTTTATTTGATCTTCAATAGCTGTATTGCTCTATGTGCTTGCCGTATGTTTGGTTATAGCTAGGTTGGCTGTGTAGATAGATAGATACATTTCTTATCACCGTAGCTAAAGTTTCACTTCCTAGTGGCTAGTAGAAATATTGAGCACTGTAGTGTATATATATATATAAAGTTCTCATAGTTTCTGTTTGTTGTTGCAATGCATTTTCTTGGACTTGCCCTAAGCTAAAAGGGTAATCAAGACGTGGATCCCATGCTCACTGTGCTTTGTCTAAAGGGATATCAGTTACACCTTGCTGACGAGGCCAAAGAAAGCTGAAATCAACATCCAGAGTTGCTCTATCTCTCGTGCAGGGAGAACATGCCGGCATTTCTGTTTTGGACTGCCCTTATGGATGGTATTAGTCTGAAATGCTTTGGAATAGGTTCTCTCTCTGTAATGACACAAGTGAACAAAAATACTTTGAGACCTGAGCGGGGATTAACCAAACGGCAAGCTACTGGGTTTTTCCAATCTTTTGTCTGTTTTCATATTCTCTGTTTTTGTTGTATTGCATACATATATAGTTTGTTTTTGTTTTTTTTGTCATGTGTATCAGATAAGGATGGATCTGAATAGGGGTCTATGTTACATAAGCACTGAAATTTTGATCTGGTTGATCACTTTCAGATATCTTACATAAATGCTGAACCCAAGGAGTGCACTTTCTATACAGTTTATACACGTCTGACTTTCATCAAAGCATGACACAGTGCATAGTTCACACGTGACAGAAGTTTTTCTGGGCCAAAGTGCTAAGGAGCAATCTCAATAGTATTTATCTACATATAAAGATTAATATACAAGTCCTCTCCTTTTCAGTATACAGCGTAGTATTGAGAGTATAAATCCCATTCCAGAGGATGTAGTCTGTCCGTCTCTGATCACATTTATTTACTTTCATGTTTTGTTTCAGGAGGATTTATAATTAATATATGTTGCTGATACTTCTCAATAGTGATGTCGCGATGGCAGCTTCAACATGGATGCTGTCCAGGAAGTAGGAGGGTCTGGGAGGGAGGGTCTGCCGGAGATTGGCAGGGATGTGTCAGCTGACTGGAGTTCGCCGCGAACGGTTCGTGGCGAACCGTTCGTGGCAAGTTCGCGACATCACTACTTCTCAAGAGTTTAAGATACAGAATCATTTTGGTTTCCATACACTTCTCTTAGGATGTTTTAGAGATTGTCATTCCTATGTGTCAAAGGACCACTATAGGCACCCAAACCACTTCAGCTTAATGAAGTGGTCTGGGTGCCAGGTCCAGCTAGGTTTAACCCTTTTTTCTATAAACATAGCAGTTTCAGAGAAACTGCTATGTTTATAATAGGGTTAATCCAGCCTCTAGTGGCTGTCTCATTGACAGCCGCTAGAGGCGCTTGCGTGCTTCTCACTGTGATTTTCATAGTGAGAAGACGCCAGCATCCATAGGAAAGCACTGTAAAAGCTTTCCTATGGACTGGCTGAATGCGCGCGTGGCTCCTGCCGCGCATGCGCATTCAGCTGAAGAGGAGGAGGGGAGGCGGAGAGCTCCCCGCCCGGCGCTGGAGAAAGAGGTAAGTTTAACCCCTTCCTCACCCTAGAGCCCGGCAGGAGGGGGCACTATAGTGCCAGGAAAACGAGTATGTTTTCCTGGCACTATAGTGGTCCTTTAACTTTTTGATCCTCTTTCCATATAATAATCACAATTTACACCATTTTACTGTGTATCACTTCATGTATATAATGTATAGAACATACAATTTCAATGTTTGCCTACTTGCTAAACTTAAACATGTGATTTTTGTTTGTTATAAATTAGTAAAAGGCAGTCCTTTGTGGTGTCCTGGATGTTTGCAGTGAGGAAATGAAGGGGATATGTTATTTCATAGCTGTAATCCCACTATTGTGTCTTTGAAAAATCAATCAACAATAGAAAGAAAAACAATTAAATATTAGAATGTATATAAATCTTTATACGATTGCTTGCATTGTTCATGCAAATACAACACTGTCCTTGTAATAGAGAAAATTATCATATTACTTATAATTGCTAATGGTTACTTTTTATGCACTGTGTATTAAGCAAGTAGTTTATATCTAGATCAACTACACTAACAGTCCAGGTTTTATCAGAATCCTACTGGAATAGACGTGGTGGATGCCTAATTGGTGTGCAGTAGGACTAATGTAAACCAAGAGAATGTTTAGAGTATTTCTCTTGGTTAAACATGTTCTATCTATAATGGGAGCCCTTGAGATATGCAAATCATAAAAAAAATCAGAAGACTTAGAAATAATTTAAATGCAAATAATACTGACTGCGCTCATTCAAGTATGCGTCACAACATGCGCAGCAACCCTGCCCTAAAATAACACAAGCTGCACCAGACGCTTCCTAGTGTGTAGATGCACTCGGAGTTGTGGGGTAGATCTCGGGATTTTTCACTACAGGGAAATTTGTCAGGAAATCAAAATTATTTCAAACTGAATTTCCAAATTGCAAAGCATAGCTAACTTGGAGAATGTTACCATTGTGGCTATTTTGACATTAAATGTGAAATTCACTTTGAATTCACTTTCGATTCCTGACAATTTTTCACTTTAAAGTGTTTTCTATTTGAAAGGAAATGCAGACACGTCCAGCACTCTTTGATGCAGTTTTTACTGATATGGCAAAGGGAAGCCCAGAAAGGGAAAATAAATAATAATAATAAAAAAAAATAGCATTTACATGTAATGCTCTTTGCACTGCCACAGAGTCATGTTAGGTATGACAGGTGCACTTTACTGCTAAATCATATTATAGATACAATATGGTAAAATATTTACAAACTGCAACGGTTGTGGATAATGTACTATTAAAATTTAGAAAACAATATTATAAAATTGGTTTAAGTGCATTAGTAGACATGTGACAGAGAAAAAAAAAACTATAGCATTTGTTGATTGGATGGAACGAAAAGAAATAAAAAATCAGTTGCCAGGACACTCAGCTGTTGTTAAGAACTTCATGGAAACGACTCTGTTTCCTAGAAACTAAACCGCACATCATGATAGAGAAAACAGAAATAAATAAAAAAAATAAAAAAAAAGCTCTGCGTTCTGGGTGCTTTGTGGCTAATAATAGCTCACCTATGAAAATAACAACCGGACATGATTTATTGAATAATGTCTTCAAATGAGATGAGATTATTGCTTTCCATTGGTAGAGATTTTAAACATTTCCAGGAACCTGTTTTGAGCTTTTCTTTAGAGCCGGCATATCCAAACATGCTGGGAGTTTAGTCCAAACGTGGTTTGAAGCACATACTTTCCGTTTACCAATATGATAAATGTGGTGACTTTCTTCTGCTACTTCCTAAAGGGCTTGCTGGAGGTATGTAGAATTCAGATGCTGCTGACTGAGTTTCACTACGTTTAGTAGAGAAGACCCACAATAGTCCATATAACTGAATGGTCTATCAGCATCATTTGATTTGTCACCAATAGGTGATTTCAAATCTGTATTCCCAACATCGGTAAACTATTTTCATATTATATTCTATTACAGCAAATGTTGCTGTAATTAACACTTGAAGATCTGACAGCTGTGAATAATGGATTTTTTTTGTTAAATTCTTTATTAGTCAATATATAAAATACAGGATAAGATACAATTACCTATCGACATCCCTGAACCAGACTATGGCCAAAAGACCAAACCAGGCAGGTGTCCAGCTCAGAGAGTATCTGGAAAACAAGGGCCCTCCCCATTCTAAACAGCTAGACAGGAGATGTGTACCATCTGAAAACAATCTTATACATCTGCTCCTGAGAAGCAACAGATAACATCTTGGCGGCTGCCTCCCAGATGTCACCCCAGGAATCATCATCTTACTCCCCTCCCAGATCATTCTGCCTGCCCAATATATTGTAAGGCCCCCACACTGTGACATTTGAACAGGCATAATCATAAATAAATAAAGGGCCTTCATAACATTTAAACAGAAGTCTTCAAACATTGTAGGGGTAGCCCTCCAGACCCCCTAAGTGAGAGCAAAATTCCTAAGCTTAACATATATATATATATATATATATATATATATATATATAAAATGATTAATAGCTAAAGAGTAGTTACATTTCATATCTTGAAAGTGAACAACTGAGGATTCAGGCCTCTTCTAGATGTTTGACATGTTTAGGGTATGCACATGTGCATAATGATGTAAGAGTAGCTGGGCAGGTAGTACTAAGAATGTTTACATTTGTCAAGCCATATATAAAATATCAGATCCGCAGAATGCATCAGACTATATTTTAGTTTTATATGTTCTGTAAATGAATTCACATGTTAAGTGATTGTAGTTTATTAACTTGTTTGAATATATGTGGACTTCAATTAATTAGGGTCTATTATAGTTTTAAATTAATATATTTCATAAGGGAGTTTTGGAATTTCATAGCAGTCCAGTATGAAGAAAACAAAAACAACACTTAAAGGGACACTGTAGGCACCCAGACCACTTCAGCTCATTGAAGTGGTCTGGGTGCAAACTCCCATCACCCTTAACCCTGAACATGTAATTATTGCAGTTTTTATAAACAGCAATAATTGCCTGCTAGGGTAAACTCCTCTGCTAGTGGCTGTCTACCAGACAACCACTAGAGGGACTTCAAGGTGGATAGGTGACTTTTGGTCACCTAAACAATGCTGGATGTCCTAACACTATGCATGAGGACTTCCTGCATTACTGGAATCCCCATAGGAAAGCATTGAATAATGCTTTCCTGTGGGGAAATCGTAATGTGAGCGGCCATAGCCGCGCATGTGCAATGTCTCCCCCACTAATGAGGAGCATGGGCGGAGCTGAGCCAGTGCCGAGGGACATCGGTGCTGGACCCAGTTAGGGACAGAAGGGAAAACAGGTGCATCAAGATCAACTTTGAAACTCATTCGTTTATGCTGTTGATCCAAAAGAAGGCAAAAAACCCAATTGAAGCCATTTCCATTTAAATCACTTTGACTCCATAATGGCAATTGGATTTCTCCTTGGATCAACAAACTGGCACATACATATCAATAATATCCTTGAATATATAAAAAAAAAAAGTATCCAAGCATTTAAAAAAAACTAAGAATCTGATAGGAAAACCTCTTTCAGTATAGAATTCCACATTGTTATTGTTCTTACTGTAAAGAACCCTTTCCTCTGCTGTAAGTGAAAATGCCTTTCTTCTAGTCTCAGTGGGTGCCCTCTTGACTACTGTATATTGAAACTAATGAATAGATTAGCACATAGCTGTTTGTACTGACCCTGTATATATGGTCATGTCTATGTGAGTGCAAGTAAAGATTTTTGTGTCATGTTATATTATGATTTATATATTTAGATTTTTCTTTCACGTTTATAATGTAGATTACATTTTGAATTAATTTTCAAAGAGGTTTGTGTGGTTTTTAGGGTGTTACACACATTTTTATAGTGCTCCACAGTTACAATGCCTTGCAAAAGTATTCACCCCCCCTTGGCATTTTTCATGTTTTGTTGCCTCAGAACCTGGAATTAACATGGATTGTTTGAGAATTTGCATCATTTAATTTAATTTTTTTTTGTGAACACAAACAACAAATAGGACAAAATAACAGAAAAAGTTAATGTGCATAACTATTCACCCCCCTAAAGGCAATACTTTGTAGAGCAACCTTTTGCGGCAATCACAGCTCCAAGTTGCTTTGGATAAGTCTCTATGAGCTTGCCACATCTTACCACTGGGATTTTTGCCCATTCCTCCTTGCAAAACTGTTCCAGTTCCTTCAAGTTGGATGGTTTGCGCTTGTGAACAGCAATCTTTAAGTCTGGCCACAGATTTTCTATTGGATTGAGGTCTGGGCTTTGACTAGGCCATTCCAACACATTTACATGTTTCCTCTAAAACTACTTAAGTGTTGCTTTAGCAGTGTGTTTGGGGTCATTGTCCTGCTGGAAGGTGAACCTCCGTCCTAGCCTCAAATCACGCACAGAGTGGTACAGATTTTGCTCAAGAATATCCATGTATTTAGCACCATTCATCTTTCCCTCAACTCTGACCAGTTTCCCAGTCCTGGCTGCTGAAAAACATGGTGTTCTTTGGGTGATGTGTTGGGTTTGCGCCAGACATAGCGTTTTCTTTGATGGCCGAAAAGTTCAATTTTAGTCTCATCAGACCAGAGCACCATCCTCCATACATTTTGGGAGTCTCCCACGTGCCTTTTCGCAAACTCAAAACGTGCCATTTTGTTTTTTGCTAAAAGTTATGGCTTTCTTCTGGCCACTCTGCCATAAGGCCCAACTCTATGGAGAGTGCGGCTTATTGTCGTCCTATGTACAGATACTCTTGTCTCTGCTGTGGAACTCTGCAGCTCCTCCAGGGTTACCTTAGGTCTCTGTGCTGACTCTCTGATTAATGCCCTCCTTGCCCGGTCCATGAGTTTTGGTGGGCGGCCGTCTCTTGGCAGGTTTGCTGTTGTGCCATGTTCTTTCCATTTGGTTATGGTAGATTTGATGGTGCCCCTGGAGATCATAAAATATTTGGATATTTTTGGATAACCCTGACTTGTACTTCTCAACAACATTATCCCTTACTTGTTTGGAGAGTTCCTTGGTCTTCATGGCAGTGTTTGGTTAGTGGTGCCTCTTGCTAAGGCGTTGCAGTCTCTGGGGCTTTTCAAACAAGGTGTGTATATGTAATGACAGATCATGTGACATTTATATTGCACACAGGTGAACATCATTTCACTAATTATGTGACTTCTGAAAGTAATTGGTTGCACCAGAGCTTTTTATGGGCTTCATAATAAAGGGGGTGAATGCATACGCACATGCAAATTTTCTGTTTTCTATTTCTAAAAAATAGTTTTATGTATATATTTTTCTCATTTCACTTCACCAACTTAGACTATTGAGTTCTGATCTATCACATAAAATTCAGATTAATAAAACATTGAACTTAAGGCTCTAATATAACAAAATAGGTAAAAAGTCAAGGGGGTGAATAATTTTGCAAGGCACTGTATATTTAAATTCTAGGTCTCCTTTCCCATGGGGGACACACCATATTACAACTTGTGCAAGTTGAGCAGCTTAGTATTTCCTTAGGAGATTGAGAAGTTCAAGGATGACCACTGCTTTAAGTCTATACAATATGTTTCTTTCTAATCTATGTCTTTTGTTGTTCCATATGAAAGCAACAATGCACCCCCTTATACACCCCTAAAGTCCCCTTTTGACAATGGAATTTTTAAAACATCATAGCATGTCCTGTTAGAATCCAAACAGAAATCCCTCTACTTAATGGATGGTTTTGTTTCTGCCAAGATCATTTGCTTATTAGCACCTTAAGGAGATAAAACAAAAGGGAAGTGCCCTTCGCCACTTGGTCCTGGAGAGGCCTGCTTGCCAGCCTCCTCCCCTGTGACTATGACTCTTTGATGTATTTGGCTTTAAAGCCCATATTCTACCTTCAGACAGACTATTTATGTAGGTTGCTTTATTTCTCTTATGTTTAAGTCACCCTGTACCCATTATAGGTGCAGGGTGTGTGTAATTTAATTGTTTATAGTGTGTGTGTGTACTGTGTAATGTATTGCCTGCTCTCCTGTACTGCTGAGGTTTGCTACCAACTAGGTGGATTTGGCTATGGAGCTTGCTAGTGCCCTCTCTTGGTAGCAACAGCAATATGCACTACCTGAATAGCAAGACTGGTTCATTTGCATATTCGGGTAGATTTGCATATTGCTAATTCTGCAGACACGTGAGATATTTTCTGTTATTGTCTCCCCCACCTATTTGGAAATGTGCCATTGTGTTGTTATAAGTCACTGTGTGTTGCCTGATATGGTTTGACTGTTTGTGATTTTATTGAGTTTTCACAGCAATGTTAATGTGATGACCATATGGGCTAGTCCCAAGTAAAATAAAAGTTTAGACAGTTCTTCTTGATCTCTCTAAATTTAGCCATGTCTCATTTTTGGAGAGAACTGTTGTAATAACACTAGGGATTGCTATGTTCTGCATGCTCCCCTGAGCTTGAATCACTTAGCTCTTTTAAGAGCTTGTTCCTGACACGGTCTCCTTGGAGGAGGGGTCTTTACTGCACAATCCTGGATGCTGGAGGTTCATACGTGGTGGAAGGAAGAGGTCTTTCCCACACGGTCCTGGAGGACAGAAGCTGATCCAGGGTGGAAGGAAGACGGCGAGACTCCAGTCAAGCTACAGCGGTTGTGGAGTCTGCGGTGGTTGTGGTGTCCGGTGTGGTGCTTGTGGTCCTCGGCGCAAGCTAGGAAGCGTCCATCAACGGAGGGTACTCGGTCGGAGTACGGGGAGCTCCGTTACAGCTACTTTTTTATTTTAATGTTTTTATGGTTCATGAAAATCGATAACTATAGGATAGGGTATAAACACAAACCAAATAAAAAAGGGTGGGCACAACAAGGGTCCATGAGTCTTGTCTGAAAATACTGCCTATAGAGCCTTCCTGTCACATGATGCATCAATGAAAACAGTAATAAAATGCCAATCGTGTGCCAGGATGATAAGAATTACCACTTTGCAAATCTGTTCCCGTGGAAGCCCCCGATGTCGTACCCCCCCAATTCCTTTAACTGCTAGAGTCCTGCCAGGAATTAAGTCCTCAGAGCACACTAGCTCTGGACGCACAAGAGTCACATCTGCCCCAGTGTCCCTGAGTCCCACAGTTACCTCTCTTCCAACTGTCACAGGTTGCAGATTCACATTGTTGCTGCCTTCTGATCTGGTTACAAACAACACAGAGGATGTTGGTTCTGCGGAGCGTCCCTCCCCAGCTGATGATGCTGGCTGCCGTTTCCCAGGGCAAACAACACTAATGTGCCCCACTTGGTTGCAAATAAAACATCTGCGACTATCTCCTTGCGCAGACATGGCACTAGCTCCCCCTCTCCCTGAGGTAGGAGCTGAAACAAAAGATGGCCCACTAGGCCGGGTGATGGGGAGTCGTGGTGGTGTGGTCCTCCAGCTAGATATTCCCTTGGTAAACCCTCTGCTCCGGTCCACTGTTGCTCGGTTGGCAGTGTGGACATCTGCCAGCTTACCCGCTTCCAATGCTGTTTTGGGGTTCCGGTCCAGCAGCCATTCCTGTACATCAGCTGGGCAGAGCTGCAAAAACTGTTCTTTTATTAACAGGTCTTGCAAACTTTCCAAAGTGGTAATCTCCAGCCCTGTAGTCCACTGTCGGAATGCTGTCGCCAGGTGCCCTACAACTGCTGCATAACTTTCTGTGGGATGCTTTTGCAAAGTCCTGAATTTATTTCGGTACACCTCAGGAGTGAGGTTGTACCGTTCCTGCAAGGCAGCCTTAATTGCATCATAGTCCTGGTCAAACTCTGCTGGAAGCGCAGCAAATGCTTCCAGTGCAGGACCTCTGAGACCAGGGGTGAGGTATTTTGCCCACTGGTCCTTTGGTAGCTGGTACTGCCTGCAAACATTTTCAAAACTGCGCAGGAAAACATCCAAATCACCATCTTTGTCCAAAGTTGGAAAATTCTCTGCACGTGGTTTGGGTGCAGAAGAGTCTCTGGAATTAATACTTATAGGGGAGGCAGTCAACCTCTCTAACTCAGCCATTTTTAGCTCATGCTCTCTGGCAGCTTGTCGCTCCGCAGCCTCTCTCTCAGCCTGCCGCTCTGCAGCCTCTCTCTCCCTCTCCTGATATTGAAGGATAAGCTGTAGTCTTTGGTTTGTATCTGCTGAGTCCACATATTTCAACACAGTTTGCAAGTAAGAATCCAAGGGATCTCCAGATCTCGGTAAATCACTGACAAAAGCTGCAGGTATTTCTTCAGCAGTGTTTGAGGCATCACTTTGCACTGCTTGTTGCATATCATAGTCCACCAGTGCTTGTAATAGCTCCTCTTTGGTTTTCCCCCGACAGGGAATAGATCTCTCCCGGCAAAGCTGGTCTAGCGCTGCCTTGGATTGCGACTGGTACTCCATTTAGTAAATAAAAGATAGCAAAGAAAAAACAGAGAAGGGGGGGGGGGGACTGTTGAGGTGTAAATATATTATATATGCACTGAGTTCAGCCTTTGGAAATTGAGACACAATTTCTTTTAGTGCCTGGATTAACCAACAAATCCAGCAACACTAAAATCTGGTACAAAAAGATGAAAAATCTTTTTAGTTATCCCACCGCTATGCCACCAATTTGTCACGAACGCACCCTACTCCAAGAGTGTGTGTGACGTAGTTGTGGTGGTGAAAGGGTTAAAGTACACTATTTGTCTGCACTAGACCGGAAATAATGACAAAATCCCCCTTTAACACCACCCACACTTAAACATAATAATATAACTATTACTACTTTAACGCTGCCACCACCAAGACAATTTATAAATGGGGTGCCTTGGTCCCCCAGGTAAATCAATAATAAAACCCACCAAATATTACTTAGTACAATATTTAAGGAATTATAAAAATACTAACTAGTCTCTTCAGGTAACGTGATTCTTAACCAGACAAAGGCAAAACTTAATAAATGAATGTTTATTATGAGCAAAAGATAGTCACAGTGCATATAAAAATATATGATAAACAAATTATTTACACCAACAACAGATAAAAACAAAAAGGATAAAATACAGAAGTCCTAATTACTCACTTAGGTTTTTTCAAAGTACAACTTCTGTCCAGGGGGTCTCTGGCAAGGAAAGGTGGTGACTCACTCAAAATTAGATCTTGGCCCCAAGCAAGTACACCAACACCCTTCAGGATCATTAGATATATACCCTGTGGTTTATCAAGTCTTGCCCAGGGGTGGAGTTAAGGCATACCTACAGATAATAACTGACCACCTCCTTTGTTCCAGACCACTGTCAATCCAAATGGAAACATTTGACTCTATCTTCTTTTTTGTACCTGCCACAGAAATAATAATTGCATCTACAAATTTGTTATTATTTTCCCATTCCATAGACATGTTGCACGTCCCACCCACGATCCAATAGGACAGACATCACAATTCCTTTCCCTAGGGTCAAGTTAGGCCACTCATGTTTGGACTTGGTTAGAAGATGGCGCTTGTCACATTCCAAATATAACAAAAATGAGGCTTAATTATTATTCTGTGGGGGTAAATATGAATGTTTTTTGTCCATCCTTTGGATATGATACTAGAACAAAGCTAATGGCATTTACATATCAAAGAGATTTACTCATCACTTACAAGGTACAGGCCAAATGGATGAAGAGACATTCAGACTTTTTCCAAGTGTAGAACCTCACACCTTGCAGACTTCACATCCATACAGTAAAATCCTTTTCACATTCCTATGCCATTCACACTACCCCTTCTGTCATCTGCCCTCTGTGGGGGTCCCAGCTTCAAAAGATGTAACCCCTGTTGACCTCAGCAATAGCATCTCTGTAATTTGTGCCATTTACTACAAGAAATCACATTAAAAGATGATATTCCATAGAGTCATAATAAATTATACACCCTTGCCATGACACCTTCTACCTGACATGCCGACGGATATGATCCTATTAGACCAGGCCCACCGCGTAGCCAAGCCTAAATTCCTACCAGCGGATGCAGCAAGAGACGCTGACCCACCTTCACTACTATCATGTGAAGGAGGCTATTATGAAAGCAGCAAGAAACCGTGTTAATCTACCTCCACGATATGACAAGCTGCAAATATTTGCAGATCTATCAGCGGCTACTCTGCAGAGAAGAAGGGAGTTTAAAGAGACCACAGACACCTTACGAGAACACAAGAGCCTTTATAGATGGGGACACCCAGTACGCCTGATCATCCAATGAAATGGGACTTTCACTCACATACTTTTCCCGGAGGAAGGACTGAAAAACCCTTCGACAATGGGATTTCCAGGTCCACAAGCCAGCCGGGAGAGCCACTTCACCGCAACGAATAGAACAAGAGTGGAAGAAGGCGAAGAAGTAAAACAAACACCAACTACCAGTTTCCAGACACGGGTGATAAAGATTCAGGACTGATTGCGAACATTCATGTTGGGTATTTGAATACTACATACCACACACACCTGATACCCCCACACTACACATCACATCTAAAAAACAGTTCATTATTATTATTAGTTTACATCTGTCTCATTGCCAAGTATTTGCCTCACAATGGAAGGCATAAACTTTATCTAACCACCCTAATCAGACACTCCATACACAGCACTGTCTAAGTGGCGGGGTGACTGGGCAACAAAACCAAATAGTAGTTAACAGGCCTGTCTTGCCTACCAAAAACAGCCAAAGGGCAAAGTGGACGGTCCACGACGCCAACATTACTCACTACCACCACACCCTTTAAAATCTGTAAATTTGTACTTTATTTGAACTCTAACCAAAATAATGATCTCTATTGTTTGTTTTCTATGTTACAAATATGTTTGCAATTGTTATAGGGCTAATCATCAAAGATTTCCCACCTTTGATATTGATGTTGCTAACCCCCATGGTACCCTTTAAAGGTACTCAGCCCTTTCTGGGCTTTGCGGTTCAACCCGCATTGTTTTTCCTTTTCCTTGCTCTAACCATCCTGTATTCTTCCCCCTACCCAGTATATCCTATTCCCCCAGAGGAGAAACATTATGAGGAACTCCAAGAACTTGCATTGCCAAGGCTACACACTGGGAAGCTATGTCCCGCCTCGGACGCCGATCAAGGGAGCTATCCACGGATCCAAGATGCTGTCACAGCAAGTATCAGCCACACCAAACCACATCACATGCACACTAAGAAACAACACAACCGATGGCCGAACAGACTCACCTTTGGGAAGTTCATATCTCACACACTCAGCACTTTTAAAGAGCACACCGACATAACCTTACACCTCTGAAAATACATAGCCACAACAACAGGGGTCTCAACACCCCTGTCAAAAGACACTTACTCTTCCAAGACCTCCGCAAATCCTCACCAGGTGTGATGTGCCTACCAAACTACCTACCCTAAAACCCCTTGATTACCCTCACCAATATCATGCAACTGCCAAATCCAAGACGAAAGGAGTCTCTGTGCTAATAAGCAACCGAGTAGCATTCACACAACATGATCTAATCATAGATGAGGAAGGTTGTTATATCTTGCTAATTTGCACAATTAACGATAACACATACACATTAGCAAATGTATATGCACCCAACTCAGAATAACGCAATTTCACAAAATCCTGGCTGAAATAGAACCGATTCAGAAAGGAATGGTGATAATTTGTGGGGATTTCAACCACATCCTAGACCCTAACCTTGACTCATCTAGGGGTCCAAACACACAAAACTGCTCCCAGATCAAAAGGCAATGCAAAACATATCATAAACTATTAGATGAACACAATCTTTACGAGTCCTCCACCCCACGGAAAGGGACTTTACGTTCTTCTCAGCAGTGCACAACTCCTACACTAGCATAGATAGGTTTTTTACAACTGGGAAGCACCTGACGCAGGCGCTCACCTGCTCAATTGCATCAATTACTTGGTCAGACCACGCACCAACCACCTTAGAACTAAAGGATAAATTCGATATTCATAACAGAAGCCCTTGGCGCCTAAACAAAACATTGCTGCATGACCAAACATTTGTACAACACCTTGAAAACATACTCACAAACTACTTTCAAGACAATACCTCACCCGAGATACAAGTTGAAACCACTTGGCTTGCCCATAAAAGTCATACTGGGGGAGCTTATAAAAAGAGCCCACTTCCTAAAACAAACATCCCATGCCCAACAGATCATCTGGTATAAACAACTCCATGATCTAAACAAACTGAACCAAACACACCCCTCCCCGGAGTTGAAACACCAAATTGCTGAAGTGCAGGATAAGATACAAGCTTTAGCACTCACCAAAGTAGGCTACTCATTACGTAAACTCAAAGCCACACACTATTCCCAGGGAAATAGAGCAAGCAAAATTCTTGCACAAAGACTCAGAGACAGACAAGCAACCTCCAAAATTGCATATATACAAAGACCCCAAGGAGGTAGGGTGGTAGCCCCGAAAGCAATAAGTGATGAATTTGCAACATACTATGAATCTCTATTTAAGTCGAGACCCACTCACACCCACCACAACATCATCGGCAATAGACAACTATCTAAGCGATGCCCCCCTTCCGACGCTTACGCAAGCCCATAGAGACGCATTATCAGCTCCTATCACCCAACAAGAGGCCAGGGATACAATAAAAACTCTCCCCGTAAATAAGGCCCCAGGTCCGGACGGATTTGCCAATAAATACTACCACCTCTATGCAAATGTCCTATCGCCCACACTTACAAAATTGTTCAACACTGCAATTGACAAACACTCTCTACCTACGGAACTCTTACAGGCACACATCACCACCCTCCCCAAGCCAGGAAAACCTGGTCAACACTGACGCTAAACTCCAAGCCAACAGACTCAAAAACATACTTCCAGAGCTCATCCATGACTACCAGGTGAGGTTTGTAGGGGGGAGGCAGAGATCTGACAACACCCGCAAAGTTCTGGATCTTATGCATTGTACCGGTTAACTAGGTAAAGGAGGCCTCTTTGTGTCCTTAGACGCGGAGAAGGCCTTCGACAGATTAAACTGGATGTTCCTTAACAGAGTACTCTGTAAGTTCGGCTTCCCAACGCGATTCATAGCGGTGGTGGAAGTTCTCTACAGCACTCCCACAGCACAGGTCCTCTATGCAGGATTCCCCTCACGCACAATATCTGTTACTAACGGCTCTAGACAGGGCCCCTGCTTTATGTCCTAGCCTTAGAACCCCATGCCTCCAAAATTAGATCCGACCCAAACATACATGGAATTCCATTAGGAATTTTGCTAATGATATCTTACTCACCCTCACGCAGCCGCTCATATCCATGCCCAACCGCATGCATCAAATTAACCTCTTCGGCCTTCACTCCTACTACAAACTAAATGTCACGCAAACGCAGGCATTGTAGGGAGAGAGGAACAGGACAGACTAAAAAGCATTTCCTCTAGATTGGAGATCAGACTACCTAACCTAGCTAGGAGTCAAATTAACAAAAAAACCTGCGGGACTATTCCAAGCGAATTATGCCAAAATTCTGACGGAATTCGAACACACATTGAAAACATGGGAAGGGAAATTTCTTTCATGGCTGGGACGCATAGCGGCCCTCAAAATGTCAATACTTCCAAAATTGCTATATCTATTCAGGACGTTGCAGATCCCCCTCCCGAACACATATCTAAAGTCGGTAGCATCACTATTCATGAAATTTATATGGCAACATAAAAAGTGCCGAGTGGCAGCCAAAATTCTACACAGACCAGTTACAAATGGAGGGTTAAGCATCCCAAATTTACAAACCTATTACAAAGCAGCTCTATTAAGTACCATATTAACCTCTCATGATACACACTATAATCCACAGTGGATAAAGATACACCCAATCTGAAAAAAACAGACGACCCAAACCGACGACCCAACCATTTCCAGGACTCCCAACTACTCGGTTGCTTATAGAAACATGGGATGAGGTCAGGAGTAAATTAGCTAATCATCCCAACATGCCTTTAGCGGCACCACTACAATCTATCAGTCTATCTATCCCTACCTTTAACTATAAGCCATGGTTAGATAGGGGAATCACCCATGTCCTCCACTTATACAAAGAAGGAAGCCTCCAAACCTTTCCATGCCTCCAAGAACAGTTTGATTTACCCACAAAATTGCTGTTCCCATACCTCCAACTAAAATCACTACTAACAAGCAGTACGCACGTAGACCCCAACAAGGCAATAACAGAACGAACTTCGAAATTCGAAAATGCATGCTTATCATATACCCCAGCCACAAAACCCCTGTCCAAATGCTATCAGGCGCTCCTACATATACAACCAACACCCCTTGAACCCTACAAAGACGCATGGCACAGAGAAATCGGAATTGTGCTACACCCCACACAATGGCTTAAAGCATACACAGTCCACAAGGGCATTACTTCATGCGCCCAACACCTAGAAATACAAAGGAAGATATACTGATGGTACATGGTACCAGAAAAAATAAAAAAAATTTGGCCAAGCTCCACGAATAAATGTTGGAGATGCGAGCAAGAAGTAGGCGCGATGATCCACATTTGGTGGACGTGCCCCAAACTCATACCCTTCTGGCAACAGACTATCCAAATGATTTCGGAATTGCTGGGTTCCCAAATTGAAGCAGATCCAACACTATGCCTATTATATATATATTCCCAGACACAATGCACAAAACACATCAAGCCCTAGTATACCAGTCACTCACATCAGCGCACATATTAATAGCAAGACAATGGAAATCCAAAGAGGCACCAACAATCACACAATTATTACATCAAATTGCATTAAACTGGACATACGAAACGATGCGCCAGCACCAATTTGGCCCTAAACCCACACTAGCCAAAGCTAAACTAATATGGGACACATACAGACACAAAGGACACAACGTGGCAGATGTGGAGCAGTGAGCTCGGCCTCCGAGGTGTGGAATATCGCAGTTGCTGTATCCACCAAAAACGCTGAGAAAGGCTATTGAAGACTAGATGGACAGACACCCCCAACAAACACCTTCAGCACGGACCCCCATTAGGATTGTGAGGAGCAACTACAAGACAGACATTCTCCACCCCCCCCCCATCCCTTTCCTTTCCTCTCTAGACCTACTCTTTCCTTACTCTACTACTACTTCCCCCTCTTCTACTTATTTTCTCAAAATGTTAGTGTCATTTACAAGATGTATCAAGAAGCTATGCAGCAGCCAAGACAATAACCTTAAACTGTACTTACAAACTGTGAAATAACAGTTGTTTTCCTTATGTAATAACGTTATGCTTAACATATGTCACATAACCTGCTGCCGTTATACCAACCTGACCCTAGTGTGTTTGTAGTGAGTGCAGAGTGTGTATAATGAATGCAGTGTGTGTAGTGAGTGCAGTGTATAATGAATGTAGTGTGTTTGTAGTGAGTGCACAGTGTGTATAGTGAATGTAGTGTTTGTAGTGAGTGCAGAGTGTGCATAATGAATGTAGTGTGTTTGTAGTAAGTGCACAGTGTGTATAGTGAATGTAGTGTGATTGTAGTGAGCGCAGAGTGTGTATAGTGAATGTAGTGTGTTTGTAGTGAGTGCAGAGTGTGTATAGTGAATGTAGTGTGTTTGTAGTGAGTGCAGAGTGTGTATAGTGAATGTAGTGTGTTTGTAGTGAGTGCAGAGTGTGTATAATGAATGCAGTGTGTGTGTGTAGTGACTGCAGAGTGTGTATAGTGAATGTAATGTGTGTGTAGTGACTGCAGAGAGTGTATAATGAATGCAGTGTGTGTGTGTAGTGACTGCAGAGTGTGTATAGTGAATGTAATGTGTTTGTAGTGAGTGCAGAGAGTGTATAATGAATGCAGTGTGTGTGTGTAGTGACTGCAGAGTGTGTATAGTGAATGTAATGTGTTTGTAGTGAGTGCAGAGTGTGTATAATGAATGTAGTTTGTAGTGAGTGCAGAGTGTGTATAATGAATGCAGTGTATTTGTAGTGAGTGCAGAGTTTGTATAATGAATGCAGTGTATGTAGTGTGTTTGTAGTGAATGCAGTGAGTGCAGAGTGTGTATAATGAATGCAGTGTATTTGTAGTGAGTGCAGAGTGTGTATAATGAATGCAGTGTATGTAGTGAGTGCAGAGTGTGTATAGTGAATGTAGTGTGTTTGTAGTGAGTGCAGAGAGTGTATAATGAATGCAGTGTGTGTGTAGTGACTGCAGAGTGTGTATAGTGAATGTAATGTGTTTGTAGTGAGTGCAGAGAGTGTATAATGAATGCAGTGTGTGTATAGTGAATGTAATGTGTGTGTGTGCTGGATGATGTGTGTGTGTGTGTGAGTGCTGGATGATGTGTGTGTGTGTGTGTGCTGGATGATGGGTGTGTGTGTGCTGGATGATGGGGGGGGGGAGCATTTATTTTTTTACTTTATGTGTCTATATTTTTTTTTAATTTTATTCCCCCCTCCCTGCTTCTTACCTTGTCAGGGAGGGGGGAGATCGCCTGGTGGTCCGGTGTGATGCTGGAGGGAACCAGCCGCTGCACAGAGGGGCCATCACACGCTGTGTTCCATCTCCAGCTCTAACTCTCGCGAGACTCGCCTGTGCGGAGCGTTGCCATGGTAACAGCCGCGGGTCTCGTGAGAGTTATAGCTGGAGAGGGAACACAGCGTGTGATGGCCCCTCTGTGCAGTTAGCAGGGCCGGTCCTGCAGGAAAGGTAACGGGTACAGCGTTCCTGCTGTGGAAAAAGTGCAGGAACGCCGTTCCCATGCGTTCCTGCAGGACTCGAGCCCTGGGCTATATTTAGTTTGGTCTCTGTATTGTAGCAGGTTTGTTTGTCAAGATACAAAGTAACCTAGCTGCAGCATCAAAAGAAAAGATATAGTAACAAGTCTCTGAAATAGTAGTGATTTCACTTGGGGAATCAAGTGATTACGTTTTTTTAATTCACCTATCAGAACTGACGTTCCATCATATAATTCTGCTATCTCCCACACATCGGCTCCCCTCTGATGAGTTGTGGGTGAAGCGCGCGCGTCAGGGGAACCCGGCAGTCTTGAGACTTCACTTCTATTTCATATGTCATTAAGACAGGACACTCTTTTTGTCTCATGATCCCGAGTTGGTTTAATCGCCTATGCTTTAGGTTGTACTATGAAATAATACATATTGAGGATCAGACCAAGTCCTCCTCTCTGACTTTTTTTGAAATTTACAGTTTAATTACTTCCACAGCAAGAGCGGTTATACTTCTAGTATTGGTGCTATATATATTCTTTGCTTTTTACAGTAGTGCTTTGTATTATCTATGATCATATATATAATGTACTATCAGATTTTATGTGCAGCGTCCCATATCGCTTTGCACACAGTTCACTACTATTTCAGAGACTTGTTACTATATCTTTTCTTTTGATGCTGCAGCTAAGTTACTTTGTATGTTGACAAACAAACCTGCTACAATACAGAGACCAAACTGTATATAGCCCATGTGAATTGCAAAACTTCACTTGGCACTAAGTTCCCTACTATTTCAGTTTCATTTAGAGATCTGTTACTATATCTCTCCTTTTTATGCTGCAGCTATGTTAATTTGTATCTTGACAACAAACTTGCTATAATACAGAGACTAAACTATTTATAGCCCATGTGAATTGCAAAACTTTGCTTTGCACACATTACTAGATGAAGGTTTCTGAAAACTTTTGAACAGAACCTCATTACGATTATACACATCTCAGCGATTATCACGTTCACCCTTTTGTACATACTTTAGTGCAATTATCACGTTCACCCTTCTGTATATACTTCAGTTTATCTATTTATCTTTTCATTATCAAGCTATTCATTTTTTTCTTATATATACTTTAGTCTACTTTAACTCTTTAGCTTGCTATTTCCCAATTTGATATAGGTGTATTATCATATACACTTCTTCCTGTGGCCAACAATTGCTAGCCTTTACAGACTGCCATATGCTCGGTGAGATACCAGTTGGTAGAATTACATATGTTCATTAATATTATCTATTTCATCCTGGGAATTTGTCCATTATATTTTACTTTTAGTGGTCCAATATTTATACATTTTTCCATTGATAAGTAATTTATATGTGATTGTTAATACATTGGTTTATAATTATACCTATGTTTAATAGATTGTAAATACACATTACTACTTATGAACAGAATTCCTATTTAGGACATTCAGACTCTAATTTTATTATTACTAATAAAAGTTACATTTTAAGGGCACTCACTTTCTCTCTTCTATTAACTTCTTTAGTTTCTGGGTTAACCCCAATACGAGTACTCTTTAAGCTTCCTCTTTCTCTCATTACCTTTCCAATTTATGTCTTGGCTCAAAGACTAAGGAGCACCCAAAGATTTGTCTATTATCATATGTTTTTAATATTAGTAGTAAAATGTATAAATATATAATCGAAAAGCCAATTGACGGTGATTGAACACACTTATATTTTAAAAGTAACAGAATGTGTCAGAGTTTCTATTCATACCAAAACCGATTTTAAAGGGACACTAAGCAACAACTATAACTTGAAGTAGTGGTTATAGTGCCATAATTCCCATGGTGTGACTTAGCATTAAATTGTCAACACATTTAAGAAAGGTTACTTACCTGTCCTTGTAAATTGATAAAGTAATGCAGAAAACAATATCATACCACCTCATCCCAATTTGGGACAATTGTTCGAGAGCTGTCAACTAATTCTCCAAACTCAACTTGCACCCAGCTCAGAATAGATCTGCTTGTAGAAGAACAGTGTTGGCTATAACACAAGGAAAACAAGTAGATCAGATTGTAATCCCACAGGACTACTAGTGCATCCATCAAGGCAGCCTTTGTGTCATGAAGCCATCACATTGCTCTTCAATCCTTGCCACTTGTCTACCAGAGAGACCAACGGGGAACAAATTAATCAAGAGGAAGGGTTTGGCAGCTTGGGATAATCAGTATCCCAGTTATCTATTTCCAGAATGCAAATCATGGACAGAGTCACTTGGTTGTGCTCTCCCCTTGGAGAATCTTTGGCATGGAAGCTGGAGTCCTCACCCCAATGTGTTGATTGATAGTCACTGCAGCAGACACAAACAATGGGAAAGCACCCATAGAAAAGTTCACACAAGTGCCTCCAGCCTAGAATATACTGTCCTCGTAGGCGCAAAGATAGAATAGACAGGGCACAAAATTGAGCATATGGTTCCAGGCAGATTTATTGGAGATGCATGTGTAGCAGTGCAGCCTACACAGGAGTGTTTTTCAATGATACTTTTAGTGAAAGATAAACCAGAATAAAACTGTAGGTAAAAACCAGAAGCTAATAAATAGTATCTAAAGATTTTATAATTTCATTTTGTTAAACAGAAAAATAAGGCAAATGGGAAACCGTTCTACTATAAAATTCCCTATCAATATTCCACAGTATGATATTGTGACGGACCGCCTGGCACCTCGACCGAGTACCTCTGTCAATCGCTGCTTCCTAGTACTTGCGAGCCCCACAAGCACTGCATTGGGACACCATAACCACCGTAAACCCCACAAACCGCCGCAGCTTGGTTGGGGTCTCTCTGTCCTCCACACACCCTGAACCCAAGACTTCCCGTGGGTTGACCTCTCCTAGTCCACAGAGCGAAGCAGGTTGCTCTTACAAGAGCAAGTGTTGTGATCCAAGGGAGTATAGTGATTATAGCAATCCCCAGAGTGAATATAGCTCTCCAATCCCACAAACATGAGCCTAGACTTCATGAAGGGTAAAATAAATCTCTTTAATGGAAAACACAACTGGCCTTGTATGCAGGTCCCCCTGGACCTGAGAGTAGACTCCAGTAAAAACATACACACGATTACATTGGTTCTCAGGTCCAGGACACTCCCATACAAAATAGGTAAATCCCTCCACTATGCCTGGGAGATAGCACAGAAAACATATAATGTTATAAAAACCAAAAAATACCTTAAAACACCCCAAATCCCCACAAACGTTACATCCCTTGATAGCCCTGATCTGGGTAACCATCATATCCAAAAATCACCCAGTTCGTTTCAGGGGTTCAGGAATTTCCTGGAAGTCATAATTTGACCAACCACATGCATGGTCCCATGCCCAAAACAGTTCCAGAGAATCAGGGCTTGCAGTCGGTTTAGTCCAGTACTTTAAAAACAAACAAACTACAAAACATAGTCAATAGTCTTACCCTGGAGCTTGTTCCCCTTGTTCATGGGAATGTTTCCAGCCAACAGTATCTTCGTAAGTGCTATAAAACCGAACCCAGGCGATCATGGAAGTCCAGTGGTATTCAGGAGTTTGTGTCCAAAGATAGTTTCATGAAGTCAACGAACAAACACAGCTGTCTGTGTTTATGCGAACAAGATGGCAGCCACCTCATGGTCGTACATAGGAAATGCGGCCACCCAGATGAACACTTAAAACCGTTGAAAACAAAAGTGAGTACACTCCTAAGTGGAAATGTCCAAATTGGGCCCAATTAGCCATTTTCCCTCCCCGGTGTCATGTGACTCGTTAGTGTAACATGGTCTGAGGTGTGAATGGCGAGCAGGTGTGTTATCGCTCTCACACTCCCTCATACTGGTCACTGGAAGTTCAACATGGCACCTCATGGCAAAGAACTCCAAGGATCTGAAAAAAAAATTGTTGCTCTACATAAAGATGGCCTAAGCTACAAGAAGATTGCCAAGACCCTGAAACTGAGCTGCAGCACGGTGGGCAAGACCATAATTCCCTATGGACAGATTCCACTCAGAACAGGTCTCGCCCTGGTCGACCAAAAAAGTTGAGTGCACGTGCTCAGCGTCATATCCAGAGGTTGTCTTTGGGAAATAGACATATGAGTGCTGCCAGCATTGCTGCAGAGGTTGAAGGGATGGGGAGTCAGCCTGTCAGTGCTCAGACCATACGCCCCACACTTCATCAAATTGGTCTGCATGGCTGTCATCCCAGAAGGAAGCCATTTCTAAATATGATGCACAAGAAAGCCCGCAAACAGTTTGCTGAAGACAAGCAGACTAAGGACATGGATTACTGGAACCATGTCCTGTGGTCCGATCAAACCAAGATAAACTTATTTGGTTGCGTGTGTGGTCGCAACTAGATGAGGAGTACAAAGACAAGTGTGTCTTGCCTACAGTCAAGCATGTTGGTGGGAGTGTCAGAGTGTCATGGTCTGGGCCTGCATGAGTGCGGCACTGGGGAACTACAGTTTATTGAGGGAACCACGAATGCCAACATGTACTGTAACATACTGAAGAAAAGCATGATCCCCTCCCTTCAGAGACTGGGCCGCAGGGTAGTATTCCAACAAGATAACGACCCCAAACACACCTCCAAGACGACAACTGCCTTGCTAAATAAGCTGAAGGTAAAGGTGATGGACTGGCCAAGCATGTCTTCAGACCTAAACTCTATTGAGTATCTGTGGGGCATCCTTAAACAGAAGGTGGGGGAATGCAAGGTGTTTAACATCCACCAGCTCTGTGATCTCGTCATGGATGAGTGGAAGAGGACTCTAGTGGCAACCTGTGAACCTCTGGTGAACTCCATGCCCATGAGGGTTAAGACAGTGCTGGAAAATAACGGTGGCCACACAAAATATTGACACTTTAAGCCCAATTTGGACATTTCCACTAAGGGGTGTACTCACTTTTAATGAAAACAGTTTAGACATTAATGGCTGTGTGTTGAGTTATTTTGAGGGGACAGAATTTACACTGTTATTCAGGCTGTACACTTACTACTTAACACTGAAGAGATGACACTCTGCTACAATGTAGTCACATGAAAAGATATAAAATATTTACAAAAATGTGAGGGGTATACTCACTTTTGTAAGATACTATATATAGATAAATAAAAATTGTGGAGAGCAAATATATAAAGGACAGAAATCTAGATATTTATATAAAGCCACCTCCAATCTACCAACCTGATAAACATGGCCAAATATGTAATGGGGACAGCAATCATATGTGCACCAGAAAAGAAGCAAAACTGGCATAGAAACCACACTATAAATGACCCTCTACTCAAGAGAAATGTCTAAAGCTGCAGCGTGGGACTGTAAGAGAAACATACGGTAATAGCACAGTCATGTGATTGGAACCGAGATTATGATCATATGACTGTACCAGCATCCACAGAAACAGACTATCTATTCTAGATCTATATTACCTATTAAACTTTACACAAGGTGTATAAGAAACTTGACTTCTGCCCAGATCATTTGCTTAACTATAGACCTTTCTGCTTGGATTCTAACATGACATGCTATGATGTTTAAAAATGCCATGATCAAATGGGATCAAAGGGGAACCTTGAGGGTATGCAGGGGTCCATTGATGCTTTCATACAGAACAAAAAACGATTAGCAAGAAGCATGTTGTATAGACTTAAAGCAGTGGGCAGCCCTGAGCATCACATGTGCACCATAAAAAAATAAATTTAAAAAAAAGGGTACCAAAGTACTCTTGATTACCCTCCAAGTAAAGCCTACATAGACAGAATGAATATGTTGCCACTGCAACACCTGTGGAATAGTCTAACCCATATATGGCAGTACATATTAATAAAATAAATAAAACAGGTAAGTGGCAAATTGCTAATGTATCAAGTATAAAAAGTCACTATTTTCCAGCTCAATTGCTTTTTGTGTCTGTACTAGATTATGATGTTAAATGTTAAATATTTAATATTCATTTAAATGAAAACAGAGCGTTATGTGAAGGAGAAGTTAATAATAGATTTTTCAAAATTTTTATGGTGCACACCGCATGGCACACTGGAATGGTCAGAGCAGCTGCACAACATGAACTGTACCTCACAATTCACAGTGTTCAGGTCCACTCTACATACATGATTTGGAAAACATCCTCATCATTTGAAGATGGGACACACATGCCCAGCACCCTGAAATAGATTCAGCAACATATTGTCACTGTACTTCCTCATTTTCTTTCAATAATCAAGATTTGGAATCAGTGGCCATACTGACATAATTTTGTCTGTTGCATTTTTGTCTTTTTTTGCTTCCTGTAGTGGACTAAGAGTCTGAAGACTAGAGCATACATCAAGTACAATAAGCACCATGGTTGAAGAATATGTCGTCCAAGGGGGATGGGAGCATTCTTACTTTTTTACAATGTTTGTTTTATAATGCATTATAGATATAATACACGGAAAAGAAATTTGCTTTAAATCTTACTCTGCCATGTCATTTTAAGAACTCATTTGTTGCAAAGAAAAACCACAACAAAGACAAACATTAAATAATATTTTATTTCTGGGAAATAATAATTTGGCAGTACTATACTTGTAAAACATTACCACTGAACAAATGGAAGCTAAAAACAAATACGTCGTATGCGACTCCTACAAAACAATACAACAATTAACAAGTCAGATAAAATACAAAAATAAACACAAAAAAACGACAATATAAAATGTTGTCATTTTGTAAACTGCAAACGTGAATCATCTTTACAAATTGTACACTATAAATTTACGAAAAGCCTTTAAAAAGGTGCAAAAATATTTAACAGCTCCTGCACAAGCCACGTTAAGTCATATTATATGTGAAGACATGCATTTTATTTCATCTTAAATTTGTAGTCAAAAAGGCAATACATCACTCTTAATTTAAATATAATTGCACAAAATTGTCTTATTACCCAGGAATGATGTAAAATGAGTGAAATAATTATAATATATTTTTTGTGTACAAAAAATAAAATAAAGACATTAACAAGTTTAAACATAGTGTAATAAAATATCTTAAAATGTATGTCAATTTGGCAATAATGTATATCCCTCCAAAAAAATGTTAAAAAAAATTCTTTCTGCCAACTGATGTCTGGTCAAGTGATCAAAGCAGTTGTGAAATGAAACAGGAAGACGCTGCTGGAATGGAAACGCATGGATACCATGAACAGTTTCCATGAACATTTCAGTCCACAATACTAGAGAAACTGGACATAATTTTGTGGAATAAGTCCCTTCTTGCCATTCAGTGTCCCTTCAAGCCATCCTGGCTCCCTTGAGTAATGAACTATGAGACGAAAGGAAGCAAAATATATAACATGTTATTCTTCAAAAAGAAGTGTTCCATTTATTTCAAGTTATTCAAGGTTCTAAAAAATATATATTCTCTGGTATATTCTGTAGACCAGTGATTCCCAAACGAGACCTCATGGCTCATGAACAATCCAGGATTTATGTAGGTCCCGGTTTTATTCCACTGGACATACTGACAAAACCTTGACTGTCGGTGGGCCTGGAGGACTGTTTTGGGAAACACTGCTATAGAACATTAACACATTCATGCTTCAATAGGTGCCCACACATGTGGTGCAATTTGTAGGTTAGCTTACAGTTATGCTCGTTAGTTTTTTGTTTTAGTAATTAAAAAAAATATATATTATATATACATACACACACTAATATATATAATATAATTGTATTAACTATCCACAAACTTGAGGTGGAAGTGGTTTTTAATCACATTTTTTTCCCCACCATAACTTTTTTGGTTTTTGCTTCCTAAGCACCACCAAGACTCAGTAATCAACCAGTAACCAACCTCATGCTGATGATTTGCATTAACAAACAGTGGTTCACTGGCTTTGCATCTTTTCCTAAGTTGTGTTTCAAAGCTGTTGTATACTGCAAACACAGACTCAAAGGAATCCATGTTTAAAATGGAATGAGGAAAAAATGTGATTCTTTGTTAAACTAATTTCATATGTCCACCCAGAATCCTTTGCGGTAGTACTGATTTCTTTGGGAAAAGCAAGTCTTATGGCTTGACTGGTGTGAAGATTTTTGTTTTAAGATTGTATTAACACACACACATATATATATATATATATATATATATATATATATATATATATATATATAAACACACATACATACATTAATGTTTACTTTACTCCCCAACACTAACATTTTATTAACTATCTATCTATATATATACATAGATATATAGTTAATAAAATGTTACAGTGTTGGGGAGTAAATATATATATATACCTATACCAAACAGATCAACCTCTTGCACTCCTACTAAAAAAAAAAAAAAGTATTAAATACCTGGTGTCAAGTCACAGCAATATAGGAATATCAAAAAAATACCGGCACTCTAGGCTTTGTTCATCCAATTTGGTGAGTGAGTATTGGTTAACATGTCCTTTATATGTTTGTCATTTTAATGTATGCCATTTCATGTGTCCTGATGAAAGCTCCGACCGGGAGCTGAAACGTTGACATCTTTGGATTCACCAAAAATAAATCGGATGAACAAAGCCTAGAGTGCCGGTATTTTTTTGATATTCCTATATATATATATATATATATATATATATATATATATATATATATATATATATATATATATATATATATAGTTGCAAGAAAAAGTATGTGAACCCTTTGGAATGACCGTTGTGCACGTCTGATCTGCAACTACAGGAAATGTTTGGTTGAAGTTATTGCTGCCAAAGGAGGTTCAACAAGTTATTAAATCCAAGGGTTCACATACTTGTTCCACCTGCACTGTGAATGTTTACATGGTGTGTTCAATAAAAACATGGCAACATTTCATTCTTTGTGTGTTATAAGTTTAAGCAGACTGTGATTGTCTATTGTTGTGACTTAGATGATGATCAGATCACATTTTATGACCAATTTGTGCAGAAATCCATATCATTCCAAAGGGTTCACATACTTTTTCTTGCAACTGTATATAGTTAATAAAATATTACAGTGTTGGGGAGTAAATATATATATAGTTAATAAAATGTTAAAGTGTTGGTGAGTAAAGTAAACATTGTATTAAAATTTTTGTGTATATATATATATATATACACATATATAATACAATATTAACCACAAATCTGCATACCAGACTTGCTTTTCCCACAGAAATCACAAATCTGCAGTGATGTTACTACCGCAAAGGATTCTGGATGGGCATATGCAAATTAGTTTAACAATCACATTTTTGCCCCATTTTAAACATGGATTCCTTTGAGTCTGTGTTTGCTGTATACAACAGCTTTGAAACTCAATTTAGGAAAAAGATGCAAATCCAGTGAACCACTGATAAACACACACTTTTTTTTTATTAACATTTAGTTATTAATCCTATACTTTCTGCAGCCCCCTCCTTCTTGAACACATGTCTTGACCTTTTTGTCTCAGAAAATGCTGCAGTACATGATTTCTGGGAGTTTTAGTTAAGGTGGTGGTAATGGTATATCAGAATACAGATAATCAAACGTTAACTAAAGCACAGGGATGAATAAGTTTAGCAGTGATACATAAAATTAGGCTAATAGTCATGATTGGATCACTCATATCCTGGTTTAGTGAAAAAGTTTAATATGATTTAACACTGCAAGGAAATCTACAATTTTTATGAGTCACAATTTGTTTTTAGTTCAATTTAAAGCCTTGAGTGCTTTTAAATTATGTTGATATAAACAAACACTTTAAGAGTAACACACATATTCAATTTCTGTGATTACTTATTTTGCATTTCATTAAAAAATATATTCCCTTGTAGAGTCAGATATCAAAATATAACATCGCTAACTGAATCAAAATGTTTGAATCAAACATTTACTCTCCAGTGGGGAAATAAAGTCGGCATAATTATGGAATGATCACTAAAAGGTTATAACATCGCAAAAATCAAATCAAGGAGCGTACTAAAAGATGGAAAACTAAAAGCTACGGATATATAATAATACATGATATACAATATATTATGGAATGTAAATAAACACAAATGCACTATTAGGAAATGGCAAAAACCTAGTTAGTAGCTCCCAAGCAAAGTGGTTCAAAACCCAGTCTCAAGACCTACCACTGTTCTACGGTTGTCAATATCTGAATTAGGACAGACTTGGAAATTGCCTAAATCCTAGAATGTAGTTGAACCTTGAGGATTGGGTTGTGAAGCACTGCCCTGGCATGTAGACCAGATACGAAGGATTAATGACAAGATAACATGTCGCTGAGGACACATCAATGTGTTGTTGTAGAATCTCCGGTAGATTTATCTATTTTAACCACCATCAGACAATCCTACCCAGAGATACCCTTGGTATGCAATGCCTTTTTTCAGGGGATGCTTTCCATGAGAAAAAAATCCATGGTTATGAAAAAGCACAAAAAAATGCCAAAATCACTCAAATTTGTGCTTGGCATCCAAAACAATCTCAATATTTCAGAAATATACTAAATATGTCATCTATTTCTTTGAGAAAACAAACATGAAAAATCAGAAAATAATAAATTCAAGGCTTCTTGCTTTTTAATGATGGGGCAATGGGAAAGACTAAGGAGGTTAGAAACATTTAAAAGGAAATAACATGTTGTCACTGCACGCGCAAGCTATTTTGCTTGCAATACGTATAGATGGACATTTTCCATGCAAAGTGACACAAAATGATATTTGGTATGACAAGAGCACTTTAATGAGAACACTATTCTGAGGAGAAGTACTATGTTTTTGTGGCATTGGGAAACTTTCCTATTACTAATGTCACACTGGAAGAAATGTATATAGCTCACCTAGCAAAGCACTTAAAAATCCCCTAATATTATTCAGTAATGAGAAAACATAAAACAAAATAGAGTATCAGTTAAAATCATGGACTACACAACAATTCAATTTGTATTTAAAATCCGTTCTAGTTTATGTATTGAGCCTAATTTCCCAGGATCCTCAATATTATGTTTCAAGCCATTAGCCTGCAGTTAAAGAGCATAGAGAGAGGAGAAGAAACAAAAACAATGTTTCTGCTACACCAATGCAATGTGTGCTCTCACTATACTAGGACTGAACAGGATTGTGATGCCAACTGCTAAATATTTAAAGGGACACTAGGAGTGAAGCTCTTACGGTAACAGGATTTCTCTGGCATTAACTTACATTTAGGGGTTAAACAATTAAACTATTTAACCCCAAAGTGCTGATGCCAGCATCTGTTCTGCATCTGTTCTTTCTTTTTTGTCAGTGGCTTCAATCAGGAAGCCTCGGATAGGGGTGCCACTGATTGTTTGAGAGTGTCCAAGCCGATCACAAAAACGGCTTGGGAAAAATATGTACATTTCTCATCCGAATGGGAAGCTACACATTGGCTTAGAGAGTTCGGACAAGGAGTGGAAGGAGAGGTGTAGGGCTAACCAGCACATTTTTTAAAGCATTAACCCCTAAAGGTGAGCTGGCACCAGGGATCTCCTTCCACCTTATTAGCTTAATTCTAATGAGGTTCTTATATTGCCTAAAGTATTATTTTAATATTTATTTAAAATGAAAACAGCATTTGAAATAAAAAACAAAAGTGTTATTCCAAGAACCCAGAACCCTTCATTGATTTTAAGTGGACATGCTGCCTGGAGTATGTATGGGCAAGGCTTCAAAGTGAAAGACTGCACTTACAAAGTGTAACGCCGCCTCTGGCAGCATCATACAGGTGGCTTTAGCCAGCCTGGCACTTAGAATCTGGGAAGCTAATATTAATTTGCATCTGACACAGGACGAACAGTGCTATACTGTCAATGGCAGCATGATGCACCCCTCTATCCCTATCCTTTGCTCAGTCCATCCTCTCCGACTTCCCTCCAGCAAAGGTGAGTGACATCAGTGGCGGAAGATCAGAACCTGGCCTCAGTGTTGGGGAGTAAAGTAAGCTTTACCTTTTAGATTTTCTTACGTGTGGTAGGGGGAGGGGCTCTCAGCAAGGCAAGGGTAACTTTTACTAAAAACAATGTTTTATGAAAAACTTTTTATTTGTTGGAGTAACCCTTAATACAAGTTACAAGTAATTTTCAAGGTTTTTTTCAATGGTGTAATTTTTAGAAAAATTATTTTCCACTGCAAACCTCCGTAAATAAGTGGAGCTGTACTATTCAAATTGTCCATTTATTTAAATATGCCAAGCACTGAAATAAGTAACTGTATCTAAATCTACCATATAAAGGTCGGGAAGGTTAACAGTAATTACTAACACGGTAATTTACTAAACTCTTAAATATTTGTGAAATAAATCCACATGGCAAAACTAGGCAAAAATACACATGCTGTGACTATGGCAGATTTGGAGATTTTTTTTTTTTTAGATCAGCTACTTTTGCTTCAATTTTTCCACTTGGATTTAACTTACAAGAATTCGTCATTTAGTTTAGTGTTATTTGAACACTGTATAACTGTGTTTAATGCTGCATTAATATTTTGATATTCAGAGAATTTGTTGGAGGGTAAAGAAGAGCAAGGTATCTGTGTCTGCTTTAACATGTATAATTGATAACTAGAGCTATTTACTTACCATCCTCAAACACAGCGCCTACTTGAAAAGATAGCTCTGAGCTATGTTCTGCCTCACAGGGAAACACTGCTTTTGCCTTCCTGTTAGAAAAGCTGCAAAACACATCCAGCAGGTAGAGTTATTTAGGCCAAGAAAATTACCCTGTGCAAACATCTTGAATGTCATGTTACAGAAGCTCAACTTTCAAGGGTGGAACTTAAAACGCTAGTGATGTAGATGCAGAATATAGAATGTTGAATTAGACAAGTGATGGTTCATTTAAAAGTGCTTCGACTATAATGCCTCTGATGTCAGCAAAATGCAAATACAGACTTCTTGCTTGCATTAAATGTAATACTTTTTACTTATTATATGTATGACTGCCCTGGCTGTTCTTTACCAGATAAAGATACTAAAAATGCTGAAAATATAAATCTAGAGAAACAGAAAAATATATATATGCACAAATAATGAACCACAAAATTATGCCACTGAGCAGCTCGATAAACCTAAAACCATGGGACTGAAGGCATTGTGTCATCTTAATATATGCTTCAGCATTATACAACTTTTACAATATGGGTTAGAGTTCATTTACTCTGAGGGCAGCACCAGGTCCTGACGCAGTCCAGGGCCCGTGCAACCATAAGACTGCACATGTGACGGCCTTAGGGTGCACTGGCCCAGGGATGGCAAAGTCTGGGCTCCAAGTGACCATCAGGAGGGGAGAACACAGTGGCCGTGTGGACTGCAGTAGAGGAGATTCTGTATCCTCTACCCAGTATGACAAGAAGTGTTCACTGAGAGCAATGAACAGCTTCCAGTCAGACGCAGCCACACTGCATAAAGTGAGGTAAGCATGCATGCAAGAGGGAGACCATGGGGTGGTCAGGCAGGGGTAGGGGGGAGGGGGTTTGGGAGAAGCAAAAAGGGTCTGGGAAAAGGATAAATACACTCATAAGGGCTAGGTAAGGCATTAAAGACACACTTAGAGAGGCTGGGGAAGGTGACAAAAAAAAAGACACGCAAAGTGGCTGAGGGGAGAAAGACACACACAAAGTGGCTGGGGGGAGAAAGAGACATACAAAGTGGCTGGGGGAGAGAAAGAGACACACAAAGTGGCTGGGGGGGAGAAATAGACACACAAAGTGGCTGGGAGGAGAAATAGACACAGCATGGCCTTTTAAAACCCTACTATTCTAACCTTGCCCTGACTTTCTATAGCTGTCCAGCCCAAGACCTCCCTATGCAGCTCAATGAGAAGTCTTTCCAAGTCAGGTGCTCTGGGCGCATGCTGCCTCTTGAGTTTAGCTCCACTAAGCTAACCAAACCAGGTAACTGGTGTCTGATTGACAGGTGGGTGTAAAAAGGTTAATTTATAAAAGTGATATTTTTTACTGAAATCTGCATCCCCCCCACCCCACACAAAATAAGATTACACCTCTTACACACATAAATAACTTCAGTAAGCTAAAGTGCTCTAGAGGTCTGGATTGTTTCTTTAATTATGCAAAATAGATACACAAAATGATAGAATCCTGAGAAGCCAAGGGAATCTATTATTCCATTCTTAAGCGCACAGTAGGGTTTCACAGTCTCCAGATAGCACAGACCGCTATGCTAATTTAGTGCTAGCATTACAAGTATCATCTGGGTTTACAGTTTATCAGTAAAGGCTAAAGTGGTCCAGTACAGATAGATCAGTTGTAAGTAGTTAAATAAACAGTTTTAGTACGAAAATATACAGACTATCACAACTTCCCAAATGGGTAGCTCGCCCACCTGTTGTGGTGCACCCCAATATATTACCTTTCTGGATGTATGTCACTGGGTGTAGTAGAAGACAAGGGGATTGATGGTGCCTCTTGGGGTTCAGTAGAGTGTGTTGGCACTGTTAAGAGAGCAGAGGTAGATTCTGCTGATGGTGTACATGACTCACTATTCATCCACGATGCCATAGCAGTAGAAATCATATCTGACCTATTTAAAAAAAAAAGAGAAAAATGTTTTAATTTACAGGATGGTTAAAATTTGGCTCCATGCTGTATTTTTTATGACTGATAATGCAGCAGTGTCAAATTTCAACAAAGAGTAGAGAAAGCAACCATATACGTAATCATCAACATAGAGTTAAAAGAATACAAAAGTAGAGGGAAGGGGAAAGGGTGGTAAAAAAACAAGCAAGCAAACAAACATAAATTTACATTGTGAGAAAGTATACATCCAAGGTGTTCAGAAGTGGCCTTAAACATGTATTGTAGTTGCCTGGTCTTTGGAATCTCAACATAATTTAAAACACAAGTAGCTGAAGCTAAATATTACGTACTTGGTACATAACCATTGCTATAGCTGGTGATACACAGGTTTGATGGATTGCTGTATTGAGAACTTAAAGGACCACTATAGTGCCAGGAAAACATACTCGTTTTCCTGGCACTATAGTGCCCTGAGGGTGCCCCCACCCTCAGGGTCCACCTCCCGCCCGGTTCTGGAAGGGGGAAAGGGGTAAAAACTTACCTTTTTCCAGCGCTGGGCGGGGAGCTCTCCTCCTCCGATCCTCCTTCTCTCCTCCCAGTCGGCTGAATGCGCGCGCATTCAGCCGGTTGCATAGGAAAGCATTATCAATGCTTTCCTATGGACGCTGGCGTGCTCTCACTGTGAAAATCACAGTGAGAAGCACGCAAGCGCCTCTAGCGGCTGTCAATGAGACAGCCGCTAGAGGGAATGGGGGAAGGCTTAACCCATTCATAAACATAGCAGTTTCTTTGAAACTGCTATGTTTATAAAAAAAATGGGTTAACCCTAGCTGGACCAGGCACCCATACCACTTCATTAAGCTGAAGTGGTCTGGGTGCCTAGAGTGGTCCTTTAACATGGTTAATAAGGGAAGATGAGTAGAGAGGAAGAAAAGAAGGAAGGAAGGAAAGAATAGGAAGAAAGTAAAGGAGAACACATTTTCAAGTGTTTTAAACTTTCATTTATAGCCACTGTCAACTTTTCCATTTTGATTAGTTACCAGATTTTGCCATCTTTCTGGGATTGAGAGGACTTCCAACTCTTCAGAATACTGCTTCATTAAACTAAAGCTGTTTTGGTGCTTTGAGTATCACTTCAAGGTTGGTAGTCAGTGTTCCCAAAATGTAAATGTGTTGTATGGAGATTTACAGTACATTTGTGCTATAGCCACACTAACACACCCACTTATGCAGGCATTAGATAGCTTAAATGTAAAGCAAAAATAAAAACAATATGGTAAATAACAGCTCTAGTATTAGCAGGGAATGTTAAATGCCTACCCCACCCAATGAATTAGGAAAAAAAAAAGAATCTTCAGCAAACGGAGACACATTGGCACAGAAGTAATCATACTGTACAGCCCAATAAATTAAACCAATAAAGTTTAATAATACCTAATCATATTTTTAGGAAATGTATGAGATCAAAGCCTCCATAAATCCACAAGAAAAGCTTGTGTGTAATGTTTGAGTCCACCGATGTTCATTAACAAGCAGCAGCTGATACAAATTTCTTGCCCTAAAGTATAATTAAATATGCTCCATTCCTTTGAAGTTCAGAGAACTTTGGTTTTGTGACTATGTTTGAAACAAAAGTGTTACTGTAAATTAGTCAAGCATTTCATTTTCCATATCTCCTCATGAATATTTCTCTTGCTATTTATATCCCCCCAAAAAGTCAATTTATTTTGATATTCCATAACATTCATGTTCACCAAGTCATAAAATAGGAAATCCAGTCAATGTAAACCAGGCAACACAACATTCACCTTCAAGTAAATATACCTTTTAATCTGTACATGGTGCTGATGAAAATGCTAGCAGATATATAGATAAAAAATATTTATAGAGGAAAATATGGACTGCGCTACCTCACTGCTGTGGGATCCCTCTATACAAAGATTAGCTAGATACACCCATTAGGTGCTGTACATTTAAAACAATATATTAAAAAATGTGATCTAGCACCACAGAAAACCATTTTATGGACATTTAAGCAATATCATCAGAAGACCAACCAATATAACTTATGAAATAAACAAATTAATTTATTAATCGTGGAAAAAAAATAGTAAAGTTGATAAAACAACATCAAAATAATGAAAAATACAATAATCCTGCCAAGTCCTGCTGGAAAATGAAGTCAGCATCCCCATAAAGCTCGTCTGCGGAAGGAAGCATGAAGTGCTCCAAAATCTCCTGGTAGATGGCTGCGTTGACCCTGGACTTAAAGAAGCACAGTGGACCAACACCAGCAGATGACATGGCTCCCCGAATGCACACAGACTGTGGAAACTTCACACTGGACTTCAAGCCTCTTGCAGTGTGTGCCTCTCCATTCTTCCTCCAGACTCTGGGTCCTTGGTTTCCAAATGAGATGGAAAAGTTGCTCTCATCAGAAAAGGAGGATGTTGGACCACTGAGCAACATACCAGGTCTGTTTTTCTTGCCCCGGTAACACGCTTCTGACGTTGTTTGTTGTTCAGGAGCTGGCTTGACAAGAGGAATACGACATCTTAAGCCCATGTCCAGGATCCGTCTGTGTGTGGTGGCTCTTGATGCACTGACTCCAGCCTCAGTCCACTCCTTGTGAAAGTCCCCAACACTTTTGAATGGCCTTTTCCGGACAATCTTCTCTAGGCTGCGGTCATCCCTGCTGCTTGTGCACCTTTTTCTTCCACACTTTTCCCTTCCACATAACTTTCTATTAATGTGCTTTGATACAGCACTTTGGGAACATCCAACTTCCTTCGCAATTAACTTTTGAGGCTTCCCCTCCTTATGGAGGGTGTCAATGATGGTTTTCTGCACAACTGTCAGGTCAGCTGTCTTCCCCATGATTGTGATTCCTACTGAACCAGACAGAGACCATTTAAAGGCTCAGAAACCCTTTGCAGATGTTATGGCTTACTTAGCTGATTAGAGTGGGACACTGTGAGCCTAGAATATTGCACCTTTTCACAATATTCTAATTTACTGAGATTGTGGATTTGGGGTTTTCAGGAGCTGTAAGCCATAATCATCGCACTTATGACAAATCACGACTTGAACTATCTTGCTTTGCATGTAATGCATCTATCTCATATATTAGTTTCCCCTTTTACGTTGCATTACTGAAATAAATTAACTTTTGCACGATATTCTAATTTTTCGAGTATGAACTGTTTATAACCTTTTTTGCATAAATGGTATCTATACCCATACCTTTTTATTATGGCATATTTCAAGAATATTGATACTCTAGAATAATAGCATTATCTTTCCTTTCTGTTAACCTATTCTGTGTTGATTTCAAATTAATTTTAATTGTTAGAGGTAGTTCATGTATGCATCATCCACACATTGATGCAAATCAGAACACGCAGTTCAAATATGACAAAAGTGACACTTTGTCAACCGATTTAAATCTTAGACACCTGGTCACTTTTTGCGGTCACCTTAGATTTTTAGGTTCAGGGCTCTGAGATGCTTGAGTCCTAAGCAGGTCCTGTGCTACTTTTCTGACACTCTGTTCAAAATGACAGGCTTTGTTTTTTTTTTGGCTTTGTCAAACTTATTTTTTCTGCATGACTGTTTGTAAATGGCCAAAGTTTCAGCCTATTTGAGAGAGATGATTTCATTTAACTTTAACAATCCAGTTTCTCATAAGTTTCCTTCAAAATCTAAGTTACATGTAAAGGTTTAATGAATGCTGGGGTTAAAAAAAGCAATCCCTTCACTATTCACCGGAGGACTGAAAATGCCAACAGTCATAGTATGCACAGTGCAGTTATAGCGCATTGTTACAAGTGAAAGGTATGGTACTTAGACCAACATGAATGTGTGAGTTGGAGAAAAAAGTTATTTAAATTCTCACCATCTAAATCCTAATAAAAACATTTTATTTTATTTAATTGCAAAAAGGTATACAAACTAAAATTATTTTAAAGGGACACTATAGTCACCAGAACAACTACAGCTTATTGCATTTGTTCTGGTGAGTAGAAGCATTACCTTCAGGCTTTTTGCTGTAAAAACTGTCTTTTCAGAGAAAATGCAGTGTTTACATTACAGCCTAGTGATAACTGCACTGGCCACTCCTTAGATGGCTGCTAGAGCTGCTTCCTATCACAGTTTTGCCTAGTGTGCACCACCCTCTGCAGGCAGACACTGAACTTTCCTCATAGAGCTGCATTGATTCAATTCATCTCTATGAGGAGCTGCTGCTTGGCCAGGGCTGTGTTTGACATGTGCTGGCTCCTTTACAGTCTCAGCCAATCCTATGGGGAAGCACTGTGATTTGCTCAGAACAACACTTCTGATCATGTCAGCAGACAGCTTGCAGGTCTGAAGCTGACAGGGGCAGAGCCAGCAGCTTCAGGCTTGAATACAAGTAAGATTTTACTATATTTAGGGAGGCAAGAGAGGACCAGTGGGGGCTAGCTGGTGGCGTTAACAGTATAGGGTCAGAAATATGTTTGTGTTCTGGACCCTATAGTGCTCCTTTGAGTAAAATATACTGAATTCTGTAGGCTGGACACCCTAATGTCACAGGCTGTAAACTGTAAATTCTTCTTAATTGGAATTGTACATCAAATGATGTCAGTGATTTGAACTGCAGGGAAATTATGAATAACAAGGAGAAGGAATGAGATGAGCAAAAGCTGTAAATTTAGTAAAGGATCAGATGGGTTGTAAAGCATCACATTAGAAGTAATAGCCCTTCCTCCACTTTTAGGAAAAGATAGGTAACCAATTACTGTAAAGAAGATTTAAGTGGATATCTGGATTGTAACCAAGGCAACAGTAAGAAGGAGTAGTTTGATATTGAGAGCTACAAAAAGGGTTACAGCCTCCTACGTAAAAAAACAGCCAAGTCAAAAATGTACGGCTATAGTTCAACTAGCATTTAATAGGGAGAATCTTATCGAGCATCTTTATCTTACTGCAACTAATTTTACCGAAGCAAACACAGGAAAAACAAGCCTGACATTAGCCAGCAATAGTTCATCTGCAAAATGCAAGGATGCACTAAATATAAAATCACAAAAGTATTTCAGTGTGTGTACCTACCAGTCTATGTATCTCCAGAAAGATTATTTATAGCAATCAAAGCTAGACTCTCCTGGGATAAACAATTATGTAAAAGAACCCAAATAAAAAGGGTGAAACAACTTTAAGAAATCAGGAGTTTTAGCAAAAAGATTCCATGCTCATATGTAGCAGGTCGAGGTAGGCAACCTTTGGCACTCCAGATGTTTTGGACTACATCTCCCATAATGCTCTTACACCCATAATGTTGCCAAAGCATAATTGGAGGTGTAGTCCACAACATCTGGAGTGCCAAAGGTTGCCATTAGTAGGAAATAATTAAAATATATTTTAAAATGTGTGATCTTGCCATTTGTCACTTAGGTAGTAAATTCAGGCTTGGTGGGTGTTTATCATGTATGAGAAATCTATGGCACAGTGTTAATATAAAGTAAGATTACCTATGGTATTAAAAAATTTACTGAGAATTTTTGATGGAACATGGAGATATTTACTAAACAGGTGCAAGCAGTTATAAAGTTCATCTCTGGAAAGGATACAAGTAACAGACGCTAAGAGCTTCAAATCTTGGTTTACAAGTTGTTTTCAGACATTATTGGCTCCTTAATCTTGTTTTTAAAATATATGTTACTTAACATGTAAAACCGTCTCCATACGTATATGAAAGCCTTCCAACTATCCTTAACTGTACGCTACCGTCCATTATTGTGGACCGATTGCCTGCCATCTGGTTTCTCTGGAGACCATTAAATAGAAGGTGCGGGCAAATTTTGTGAAATCTGCATTCAATAAAATATGTCAATGTATTCATGGACGCAAATAAAGCACTCTACTTTCCACAGTGTACTCTCGGTGCTCCGAGCAAGCTTGGAAATATCTGACTGGCAGGAAAAATGCATGTCAGCAAACTGGATATTCCACATATATATGAATTTGACATTACAGACTATAAAAACCATCATCTTTACTGAGTATAGATATTTAGCAAAAAGAGTATAGATGGGATTGCTTTGTTTTCAAGTAGTTTATCAAATATGGGCTACCCAGTATAAAATGATTGTTCTTGCTGTCATAATCAATTCATTAGACTGCATGAGAATACTTTTTTTTTTTTTAAAGGAAAAGATTACTAACAATTAAACAAACAAACAAACAAACAAAAACTGCTTAGATAAGAAACATAGAAGTCGATTGTTTCCAAATCCAAACATTTGGTAGACATACTATCAGCATTGCTAGAAACATTTTGACCTTCTAACAGTCAGAGTGCTACTGAATAATCAGGATTTTATACTTGTTAAATGGAAGAGATGTTACTGTTAAAGAAAATAGGACAGCAACCAGATTTTAACCACATCACAGTCTGTAATAAAAAGTAAAAAAGACATAATTCAAAGGATGAAAGTAAAAAAGAAAAAGAAAATCTATTCATGTAATCAATTAGAATCTGTTAATTCTCTGATACTGGAATACAAATTCTAGGAGTACACATCTATCAAATTATAGTGTAATAGACAAGCAAATAACTAAATATACAGGTTTACCTCCAACCTCTAATCCACAAGTTGACTAATGTGAAAACAGCAACTAATGCCAAGTCAACAGGTAGGTCATAATAGCTGGGAAATCCTAAAATCTGCCCTGCTATATGCCTTAAAGACTGGGGGTGAGAAAACATTAATTTATAGAAAATCACTAAAAAGTATAAAGCACATCAATTGCCGTTTTCCATTTAACATCAGTACTGCCCTTTTTAGATAATGATTATTAAAGGCTTTTAGCAGTAATTTAAAGGGTTAAGCTAAAGCTAAAGAAAGGACTTTATGCTATTAAAGAGAAAAATATATTTCAGGACACAAAAGCCTGCTTTATTTCAAATACCCATTTGAAGTTGCTAATGCCTATGCAAGAGACCACAGAAAGGAAACACTAGTTACTGCAGATATCATCTGACTGACAGCAGACATAACATTAAGACTAATAGGAATCCATTCAATGCTCCGATATATACCACAGTAATTATCTGCTGCAGTTCTGTTCAACTCAAAGCACTGCTTTTCTTATTTCAAAACTCCTAACCTGCATTTTAACTTTGAAATAAGGAGATCTAATATTGAAAAGCTCCCGCTCCACCCATTTCTTTATAGCATACAAAATGTTTTGAAAAATCAACACAAAAGATATATGCCACCTCACTTATGAGCATAATGCTCCGTAATTCAATGCCTTCCTATGGGGAAAATCTGACGCTGGAGGTCTGTGAGGTCCGAATTAAATTATTATTTAATTCATGCAGTGAGTTGTAAAGCTAAATATGTTCGATTCAATTATTAGGGTACTTAATTCAAAACAAGGCGGTTTTGCAACAAAAATGATAGCTACAGTGTTTACTGAAAGGGACTCTACATCCACTAAATCAAAACAAAATATTGCAAAACTATACCTAAAATAGTACTGCTCTTCCTAATATCTTCTTATTGCATTAAACATTTTTGTCCATCCTACGGCAAAGTATGTTGACCATCGAAGAAGCACATATGTCCTACACCTGACTTTTAGAACTTGGACGCTGGATTCTCCCCTACACCTCTATCTTTAATAAAGGCTGGGAGTCCCATATATACTCCTAGATACTCTATTAGTTTCCTTCTTTTTCAACTTATTTGTACACAGGTACACCATACAAGAAGGCACACAAACTTTACTTTGAGCCAAGATATTCAGAGGATTCAGTGGCTGATAATCAAAGACCAAATACTCAAGCAGCAAACAGCATATGACTCCAAAAAGATTTCAATGGTGATGCCCCCTGGTAACCATAGGGTATATTAAGGAGCCACATTTAAAGGTATGATCTATGAGAAGTTCAAATTATTATACAGTGGGCCCAAATCATGGCAATTGATGTGCGAACAGACACTATGATGACCAGACATGCTTATCATAGGCATGCGCACGGGGTGTGCCTATGGATTGAGTCCGGCAGGGGAGATTGCAGGATCTCCCCTGTCGGCTCATGCAGAGCCCGCGCTATCCGAGCGCAGGCTCTGCTCTAAGCCTCCATGGGCCGGTGCGGAGATCAAAGATCTACCTCACCGGCCCACAGCAGCATGGAGGGAGGCAGGAGAGGACCCGGAGTGCTCTAGCCAGCAGCTCCACCGGGTTCCTCTAGCCAGATCTAAGCATTGCCGTGGTAACGCTCAGATCTCGCGAGAGTGAACTCTAGCCCCGCAGGCTAGAGTTCACTCTCCACTGGACCACCAGGGATGGCACATGGCAGCAAGGATCCCCCCTCCCTACATAAGGTAAGAAGGGAGGGAAGGGTATTTACTAATCAGCCCCCACTTCCACCTCCACAATCCCTCCAAACACACAGCACACACACAAATACACAGCACACAAACAGCACCCACACACACACACAGCACCTACACACATACAGCACCCTTACGCACACAGCACACACACACAGCACCCTCACACTCACAGTATACTAACAGCACCCTCACAAACACACACACACACAGCACCCTTACAAACACACAGCACCCTCACAAACACACACACACAGCACCCTGACACACACATCACACAAACAGCACACTAATAGAACCTTCACAAACACACACACACACAAACACCCTCACCCACATAGCACTACCAGCACCCTCACATCACACTAACAGCACCCTCACACACAGCACACTAACAGCACACACACACACAGCAGTGTATGTATGTGTATATATATACAGGGAGTGCAGAATTATTAGGCAAATGAGTATTTTGACCACATCATCCTCTTTATGCATGTTGTCTTACTCCAAGCTGTATAGGCTCGAAAGCCTACTACCAATTAAGCATATTAGGTGATGTGCATCTCTGTAATGAGAAGGGGTGTGGTCTAATGACATCAACACCCTATATCAGGTGTGCATAATTATTAGGCAACTTCCTTTCCTTTGGCAAAATGGGTCAAAAGAAGGACTTGACAGGCTCAGAAAAGTCAAAAATAGTGAGATATCTTGCAGAGGGATGCAGCACTCTTAAAATTGCAAAGCTTCTGAAGCGTGATCATCGAACAATCAAGCGTTTCATTCAAAATAGTCAACAGGGTCGCAAGAAGCGTGTGGAAAAACCAAGGCGCAAAATAACTGCCCATGAACTGAGAAAAGTCAAGCGTGCAGCTGCCACGATGCCACTTGCCACCAGTTTGGCCATATTTCAGAGCTGCAACATCACTGGAGTGCCCAAAAGCACAAGGTGTGCAATACTCAGAGACATGGCCAAGGTAAGAAAGGCTGAAAGACGACCACCACTGAACAAGACACACAAGCTGAAACGTCAAGACTGGGCCAAGAAATATCTCAAGACTGATTTTTCTAAGGTTTTATGGACTGATGAAATGAGAGTGAGTCTTGATGGGCCAGATGGATGGGCCCGTGGCTGGATTGGTAAAGGGCAGAGAGCTCCAGTCCGACTCAGACGCCAGCAAGGTGGAGGTGGAGTACTGGTTTGGGCTGGTATCATCAAAGATGAGCTTGTGGGGCCTTTTGGGTTGAGGATGGAGTCAAGCTCAACTCCCAGTCCTACTGCCAGTTCCTGGAAGACACCTTCTTCAAGCAGTGGTACAGGAAGAAGTCTACATCCTTCAAGAAAAACATGATTTTCATGCAGGACAATGCTCCATCACACGCGTCCAAGTACTCCACAGCGAGGCAAGAAAGGGTATAAAAGAAGAAAATCTAATGACATGGCCTCCTTGTTCACCTGATCTGAACCCCATTGAGAACCTGTGGTCCATCATCAAATGTGAGATTTACAAGGAGGGAAAACAGTACACCTCTCTGAACAGTGTCTGGGAGGCTGTAGTTGCTGCTGCAAGCAATGTTGATGGTGAACAGATCAAAACACTGACAGAATCCATGGATGGCAGGCTTTTGAGTGTCCTTACAAAGAAAGGTGGCTATATTAGTCACTGATTTGTTTTTGTTTTGTTTTTGAATGTCAGAAATGTATATTTGTGAATGTTGAGATGTTATATTGGTTTCACTGGTAATAATAAATAATTGAAATGGGTATATATTTGTTTTTTGTTTAAGTTGCCTAATAATTATGCACAGTAATAGTCACCTGCACACACAGATATCCCCCTAACATAGCTAAAACTAAAAACAAACTAAAAACTACTTCCAAAAATATTCAGCTTTGATATTAATGAGTTTTTTAGGTTCATTGAGAACATGGTTGTTGTTCAATAATAAAATTAATCCTCAAAAATACAACTTGCCTAATAATTCTGCACTCCCTGTATATATATATATATATATATATATATATATATATATATATATATATATATATATATATATATATATATACACACACACATACATATACATGCGGCGTGTGTTTGTGCTTTAGGGTGCACACCCTAATGCAATAGGCTGCGCACGCCTATGATGCTTATATAGTGATGCAAGCAACCACTTTACAACCCACATTATGGGTATTTACACCCACACAACCTTGATGAGTTTAGACATAGGAGATGGAATATAAAGCACATGGAAGATGGAGATTAAACTGTTGAGAATAGGTTGTCTCATGCTCTACTAACAGGAAGTAAAAGAGTACTTTGCACACTAAAATGCTGCTCAAACTATCAATAGGTGCTTATTTCTCTGCATGCAAGCGTAAGCAGCTGTGATTCTTCTCAACAACATAGCCTGGGCCAGTAAAGGGCCCTAGCAGAAACAGTCAAAACCCAGAGATCAGAAATGTATAAATATAAAAAGGGACTAGAAACATGGACTATTAACACTCACCTGGTGACCAGTTAAAAAAGGAAAGGCATTAAGTGGAAATTAATAAGATCAAGAGAGATAGCAGTGCATCTTATTAGATAAGATTAGCAACTCTCCCACAATATAATAGAATTGTACTAACTGGTACTAATACTTAGGGAAAGGGATAGCATGTGTAAGCAAACACTCGTAGTAGTTTATTTGGCACACAGTCTGCATATTTTTGGACAAGGAATCACATACACACAAACACATATAATATATTTATTTTTCGCAGCAGCTGGAGTCACAAATATTCCCTGCCATTCCAGATGCTTCAGAACGCAACATACATGCACTTCTATATGTACCATTCCAATGCAAATTAATGGTTATTGTGAATTCTGTATTTTGGCAGAGCGTGACTTGCTTCAACACCATTTATTTCTGGGCACTATGTTTCTCCAATTATTCAAACTCAATTTTGCATTTACTCTCCCACAATACATTACATTCATATTTTTGCTTTCCACGTTACTCGGCTCTAATGAGTACAATTGATACATAATGCTAGAAAAGCCTGTTCTACATATTTAAAAAGTAGGCTAATAAAGTGTGTCTGTGCTACTGGTATTCAGCACATTACTTAACTATAAAAGCATGCTAGTTTATAGAAAACAAAACATAAAACATGTTGTATTAAACTAACCAATTTGGCAACACTCTGAAATCAAGACAAACATATGCTGTACACTTAAAGGAACATTAAAAACATTTATTTGTATTTTTTTTTTTTTAATTTAAATTTCTTGTACTTTTAGAGCATTCCAAAAATAAGTTCTGTACCTTTCATTCAGCGGGGAACCCATGTTCTCACCTCAGCGCTACTTCACCTCCAGGAGATCTTTCAGGCAATTACATGCTTTGCAGAGAAGCATTGACACATGGCACATGCCTGGCAATTTAATCACTCCTCTATGTGAAGCCCTTACTTATACTTTGAGCAAGTGCTTAAATCCAGAAAGTAAGGCAACCCTTCCAATAAGTGTTATTGAGGGGGGAGAGGGTTATAAAAGTAATTATTTCTATTCAAATCTTCACTCAATAAATAAATAAAATAAGAACAGGGGATATGCTGTTAACCTCTAAAGCCCCTCAGCAAGTGTAAGTGATTTAGGGGTATCAAGTGTTCTTTTAACACATTGTAGTGCTAGTCACACAAAATATACATTACATTTAAGTGATCATTAAATAAAGAATGCTTTCTTTTTAAACATTTGGAAGTTTTCTACATTTCAGTAATTGGGAGAAGCAACACAAGGGAATACAATGTTTTATACAAATTATTTCCCTTTAACTGCAGTATTAAGAACTGCTTAACCCCTTAAGGACACGTGACGGGAATATTCCGTCATGATTTCCTTTTATTCCAGAAGTTTGGTCCTTACAGGGTTAATAACTCTAGAAGATGTGCATTTAATGGGTATGCCCTTATATCTTGGTCTCAAATTACAGGAATAGACTGGAACAGGTGCTGTAAAATGTTCAGAATATACAAGTGAAGTCCAGATCAGCATAAATAAGTACCGGATATGGAGCTGAGCCAAAATATTCTAAGCAGAGGCGGCATATAAAAACCCAGAATTAATTGAACGGCATCTAACACGAAAACTCTGTGGGAAAAAGAATTTCCTCAAATGGAATACTTTTGAAATAAGGAAAAGTCCCTATAAAATGCTATCAATTGCTTGTGCCAGGCATTAAAAAGGATAGTTCTCATGTCTCTAAAATTAGAAAGAAATTGAATCATCTTTGGATAACCATGAAACTGGCCTTCTAAAAAATAGAACTGTGATATACAATATATTAATGACCACTAGATATGCTTTTATAAATTTTGATAAACAAACAAAAGGATGACCTAGGGATGGCTAACCCCACTCAATGGTAAAACAATAAATGTAGTCCAGGCACTCAGGATTACTTATGCAACAGTTTTATTGGAAAACAAAAACAAATATGCAACGTTTTAATCTCAACTGAGATCTTTATAAAGTTTGAAAAAGATCTCAGTTGAGATTGAAACATTGCGTGTTTTTCCTGATTTCTCAATAAGACTACTGCATAAGTAATCCTGAGTGCCTGGACTACATTTATTGTTATACATTTTTATGACAGGCTTGGAAAATTTAGTTTTTTATAGATACGTGATAACCATTTGTTCTTGAGGAACAATTCTCTTGATTCTCACTAAGCAATTCTCCCACACACTTTTTAGAAATTAAGCATCATGCAATGTGAGGTTCCATGGTAGAGTTTAAAATTATCTACTGCTTACTACAGATCTAGATTTGATTAAACCTAATTTACAACAATATTTTATGTCTAAATGGTTAATTGATCTTTGATAATATAAGGAAAGTAATAAAAGGCTTACGTTATATCACCAAATAATTATGTTTTATTAATAACTACTTAATAGGTTTGTAGGTGTAGGTGTAGATGTAGATGTAGTTTTGTACCTGTGAATTTAGATCCAACATCATACCAAGGGACCATGTCACCTCAAAGAGGAATTGTAAATGACTGGAGGGGAGCTCAGAGAATCTGACCGTTCTAAGATCATTTCTTTTGGTGCACTAGCCGGCACTACTGTGAGTCCCCTAACTCTATTTTTCTTTAACACTGGGAGGATGTACAATACACTAATTAGTTAGTGTATACTTAATTAAATCACAGTCAGTAGGAAAGATACAACGGTCAGTAACATTTGGTGAGTTTCTGTAAAAAAACAAACAAACCAACAAACAACGAAATGGAAGCAAACAAAAACCTTTTGCAAAATAAAAGAAAAAGAGTTGCTTACTCAACCACACCTCTACGAAAGTCATAGTCTATGAAAGGCACTACATTTTATTTTAGTGGAATAAACTAAATAGTTCTACTGCAATAATGTCTTGGGGCAAGCTATTTGAGGTGTACATAAAAGGAAAGAGGGAGCACAAAACAAAGCCACTATTTTCCCGGAAACACACACTTAGGACTAAAAATATTATTTCCATTGCAAAGTTGGCAAAATCTTTTTACACTCCTAATGCTAAAGCAACCAGCCACTGGGTGTTTCGGACCTTTAGGATTAGTGCACATTTCTGCACGGAGTTCGTTTTTTCAGCAGAATCACCAGTCAGCCAAATTGTGATTCTTTCAATACTGATTCTCCAAGTCGAGCTTACACTAGTCTAATATTGACAATGTACACACAGACACAATCTCATAGACACTGCAAATGCACAAAAGAAAGCACTTTCACACTCACCAAAAGATCTGACACACACAAAGATTCTCTTGCAATACACACTCAAACTTTGATATGTAATATCTTGCTATTGAGGAGAGGCCAAGGGCAGAGTCATGTAGGTAGGGGCCATCAAGTTTATCATTGGGGTAAAGCTTAGGGTATTTTAGGGACCTAGTAATGTCCCTGCATTAGTTTTAAGATACAATTAAAAATGTTTATTATGTTTGGAGATACCTAAACCAATCCTGTGTAAATCTAGCCTAGAGTTTCATACTGTCTTCGTATGAATGGGTAGGGACATATCTACAATTAAACTCTGCATACTGTAGTCTGATTTCTGTATGCCAAAGCATCTGATAATGGCTGCCAAAACACACATTAGGGCTACTCACAAAACTGTAAATTGTGGAAAATTAATAAAGAATTGCAATTGCTAGGCAGAAATAGCTGCCTGTAAATTTTTTATATATATTTTTTAAATCTACAGCTCAGTTATTTTTTCTATGTAGATGGTCTTTGTATCAAAATAAACCATTAGCAAAAGCATATGTTATTATATGGTACACATTTGTGGTGAAATTGTATAGTAAATGTGTATCATTATCCACTTAACATCAGAATCAAATCAGTAACATACATACGTGTATTGTCCTTTAATCCCTTAAGGACACATGACATTTGTGACATGTCATGATTCCCTTTTATTCCCGAAGTTTGGTCCTTAAGGGGTTAAAAGAGATTGTATTGTTCACTGGAAGTTTCTGGAATTTAAATGCAATAATATAATAAATTACAATTATTCTAAAATGTGAATAAAAACTGAATAAACTCAATTTCCTAAATATTCCAAAGCACTTTTGTCTTGGAATGACAGATTTAAGAAATAAAAACCCGGCCAGTCGTAAGAATTCATTAACATAGCTCAATAAACATACAGCCAGAATTAAAGACAAAGAAGGTGGAAGAGAATGGGTCATACACATGATCTTCCTCAGAAACATCAAATAGAAACTAAAATAAACATAAAATATTTAATTGAATTCACATTTTTATTAAAATGGATATTTATAGCAGCTTTTCCGTTAAAATATGTTAATTCTTTTTAATATGGCTGAATGATGTGCTGCTAGAAGTAAACATATATTTTCTCCATGTTCTTATCAAACTATTTCAAATGTAATTTTGAGTTCCACCTTGTACTTGAACTGCAGAAGTGCCTTACATTGAAAAGACATTACCATAAAAATGTATGTGCCTAATCTTTCAGTGCAAACTTTCTCATCCTTCAAACCATCCTGAACTTCTTCTCACTGGTTCCATAATCCAATATGTGGAGTGCATAGGAAGAAGGTTTGTTAGTTTAGTGTTGTCTAGTTGCTGGGGCCTTGAAGATAATGTGTCCATCCATCCTCTGCAGTGTAAAGACCAACTCATTTCTCAGAGGTTAAAGATTTTGCCCAAATGTTTACCTCTGCTCTTAGAAAAGCGCTTCCTGGTGGCATGACCTCTTCCACCTAGGAAAATCTCTACTAAACATCACAATGAAGAATTATAGGTAGGACAACCTAAGGATACCACTGTGCTAGCTGATACAATTAAACCATATATCCAAACTGATGGGAACAAAATGCAAATGGCCATGCACATGATCAGGTGGCATGAGGAAAATTTAAAGACACATATGATAAAACATCAAAATGTATTTCAAAATGGTATTCCTTCTTATTTTAACACTAAATAAAATATTTTGGACATGTAGAACACTTCACATTCTCCCATGTTACCCTGGAAAATACCTAGCAAAGTCTGCATAAATGAAACGTGGTGGCAATAGGTATTCTGAAGGCATCCATGTACTCGGTCTTCTTTTATTTCTTTACCTCTCAATCTCTCTCTCCCATCTGGCATATTTTTATATTTTGATCGCTCTTCAAACATGCAACTATAATCCCAATTCTAAAGAAGCCCAACCTTGACCCTAACTCCCCATCCAACTACCGTCCTATCTTGCTACTGCCTTTTGCATCCAAGATCCTTGAAAGAGCTGTGTATGCGAGATTGACAGACCCGCTTCAGTCTGGTTTCCACGCTAAGCACTCTGTGGAAACGGCACTGACCAAAGTATCCAATGATCTACTCGCTGAGTCACTACTCTATCCTAATTTTCCTTGACCTGTCTGTGGCTTTTGACATTGTTGATCATCAACAGCGTCTTCTCATCCTCTACAATATCGCTCTACAAGATATTGCTCTCTCCTGGTGCTCCTCCTACCTCTCCCAGCGCTCTTTCAGAGTTTCCTTCTCTGACTCTGCTTCTTCTCCCCAATTCTTCTCTGTTGGTTCCCCCCCCCAAGGTTCAGTCTTTTGTCCCCTACAGTTCTATCTATACTGCCTCCCTTGGTAAACTCATTAGCTCCTTTGGCTTCCAATATCATTTATATGCGGATGACACGCAAATCTACCTGTCCTCTCCTGATCTCTCCCCGTACCTCTTGACTAGTGTCTCTCACTGCCTCTCTGCTGTTTCTAACTGGATGGCTGCCCACGTCCTTAAACTAAACTTGACCAAAACTGAAATTCTGGTCTTTCCTCCCTCAAGTGTTGTTACTCCTGTGTCTGTCTCCCTCCAAGTCAACGGTGCTACCATCAGCTCCACATCGCAGGCTCGCTGCCAAGGTGTTCACTTTCACTGCAATCTCTTCTTCACACCTCATGTTCAGTCTATCGCCAAATCCTGTCGCTTCCATCTCAAAAACATTGCGCGCATCCAACCCTACTTAACGCAAGATGCGACTAAGGTGCTGGTCCATTCCACTGTCCTTTCTCGCTTTGACTACTGTAATCTGCTTCTCAGTGGTCTTACGTACTCCCAACTTGTGCCATTACAGTCCATAATGAATGCGGCGGCGAGGCTCATCTTCCTGTCCACCCACACCTCACCCTATCTATCTATCTACATTGGCTTCCTGTAAGATATAGGGCTTAATTTCAAATTCTGGTTCTTGCTTTCAAATCTCTACATAATGCTGCTCCAACCTATTCTCCCTAATCGACAAGTATGTCCCGTCTAGGCCCTTACGCTCTGCTGAAGACTTGCGTACTCCCACCTCTGATGCTCGCCTTCAAGACTTCTCGAGTGCTGCACCGTTCCTGTGGAACTCACTTCCTTCCTCTGTTAGATGCTCACCCAGTCTCCACTCCTTCAAAAAAATCATTAAAAACCCACTTCTTCATAAAAGCGTATCAATTAAACTGCGAATAGCTCCTGACTGATTCCTCTCTTGCAACTATAATTAGTCTAATACTATCCTTACCTTTTTGTGTCACTTTACCCCACTCCCTTTAGCATGTAAGCTCAGTGAGCAGGGCCCTCAACCCCTCTGTTCCTGTGTGTCCAACTTGTCTGGTTACAACTACAAGTCTGTTCGTCCACCCATTGTAAAGCGCTGCGGAATTTGTTGGCGCTATATAAATAATAACATAATATAATAATCAAGAACACTTCTTTTTGACCTGAAGACATGTTGTGTCACAGGTCTATGAAGATTTTCAAGAATGAACATTAACTGAAAAAGGCCCCTACAGACTGTAGTAGTTATTCAAGTGTTTTGGAAACGGAGGTAAAATGTACAAGGGTTCACTGATCCATTTTTCCTGTTTATTGAATCCTTCTAGGTAAAAAAAAAATGTTTTATTCCAACTACATTATTTTAAGTTAATTAAGCATTTTCTTTTATAAATGCTATTGGCAATCAGAAAAGTTAATACTGCAAATTAAATATTTCAAAACATATTATTAAATTATGACACTATTAAACCATTTCTGTCACAGTAGAACAAAGAGAAGTATATTTTACTAGACTACAAGTTCTGCCAGCAAGCTGTTGGTTAAGCCTATTTTCTGTCAGAGTGTGGCACTATTAGAGGGAGAGTTCAGTAGAATCTGGATTGCTAGAATCTTGCATGCAGATCTCAAGAGGAAAAAGAGAAGACAGGATTCTGAAAACTGTAGTGAATTTGACTTTTTAAACAGCCAAAACATGTGCTTCAGCACATTCAAGGTTATTGCTGCGAACTGCATTTCAAAATTTAACCAAAAAAGGTGAACACAAAAGTGCAGAAGCCAAAGATACAGAATTCCAAAATGAGATAATTAGTCACACAATGAATTTATAGCAGTACAGAGAAACGGAGAAACAAGATATGAATCTTCAGTGAATGGCAGAAAAAAAATTAAATTATTTTATCTGGAAAAGAAACTGCAGGGAAAATACTTGTTCATGAAACAACATCAAGAAACTTACACAAACAAGGTTATATTTACTAAAGTGAGAATTGCTGGGAATTCAGAGAGAATTCTTAGTAAATTTCAGACAAAAGATCTAAATATCCAAACTGGAGAGATCATCCAAGTCAGCTATACTTCCTCTTTAACCCCTTAAGGACCAAACTTCTGGAATAAAAGGGAATCATGACATGTCATGTGTCCTTAAGGGGTTAAAGGTACTTTTGCCATACATTTGAAATTCACTTTGAATTCCCAAAAATGCTTTCTTTAGTGAACAACCCTGAAAATATGATGAGATTTTCCTGCATGCACTAGTTGGTCACATTAAATATTTACTTTAGTAGAAAATGCAGATGATGTTTGATCCTCCCAGTATCTAGATAAACATAAGAATTTTCTGAATATACATTTTTTTGTGTTACTTTTTCTTCTGGTTGACTGTTAGTTAGGGGTCCAGTTTAAGCTATTATATAGCACAGTTAGCAAAACTAGTAGAAACTGGCTTGTGCTAATAGATTTGTCTCACTACTGGACTCAATTCTTCATGAGCTGCCATACATTGTTAACGTTATTCCAAGCAGTGATACATTCTTTAACACTCTTTGAAGTGCTATATTATGGAGATATATCCTGCTTGATAAATTCATGAGCTAGCTATTAGCTGATCTAGAGTGTACACAGGTTGGGTTGTCAGAACCTATTCTATTATTACTATATTTTCTTTTTCTTTTTGAGCTAGAGATTTCAGCACATGAGCTGCCTGTGAGAGGCTTGGGAGATTCATTCACCAGTCAGGAGGTTATCCCCTACCTATAGAACTGGCCCTATGTGCCTCTCCAGTCTGTCATAAGATTTAATTAACTTTTGGGTTACATTGGGTATATGTTTGTTTATTATTTTCATGTTTTGGATTTTAACACAATAATAAAAGTTATATTTTAACTAGTGATGTCCCGAACGGTTCGCCACAGATGGCGAACATATGCGCTGTTCGGTCCGCCCCCTATTCGTCATTATTGAGTAAACTTTGACCTTGTACCTCACAGTCACCAGACACATTCCAGCCAATCAGCAGCAGACCCTCCCACCCAGACCCTCCCACCTCCTGGACAGCTCACTAAGAATGCAGCTTCACAATGAATGTAAAATGGATGCTGTCCAGGAGGTGGGAGGGTCTGAGAGGGAGGGTCTGCTGCTGATTGACTGGAATGTGTCTGCTGACTGTGAGGTACAGGGTCAAAGTCTACTCAATGATGACATAGGGGGCAGACCGAACAGCGCATATGTTCGCTGTCCGTGGCGAACCGTTCGGGACATCACTAATTTTAACATATTTGCACTCAGTTGGTGCTCTTAGGGTCTTTCCTTCTCTTTATAGCTTTCAATGTAAACACTGTATTTTCTCAGAAAATACAGTGTTTACATGAGAAAGGCTGCAGGGAGCTATAGTTCTCACCTGAACAACCTCATTAAGCTGAAGTTTTTCAGGTGACTATAGTGTCCCTTTAAAAGCAAAGTTCTGCTTGTGAAGGCAGCAATACATGCTCTGTTTAAAGGAAAACTGTCATCATGTTTCCTCTTACAGAAAATAGACTACATGTGATATGGCCTTGGGTATTATTTTGTAATAAATATAACATAATAATGCTTTACACTGAATACCTTTGCAATGCGTGGGCAGCCTTTTTTGGTTAGAAGAGCTTTTTTTCTGTTGAGATAATGCATAATTTGAAGGGAGGAAATGTCCCAGAATGCATTGTAAACAATTGTGCACAAGGTCAAGAGTAATGAATGCTCACAAAGTCTTGATTGCCTGCACATTTTTTGTTGGATAATCTATGCTATGGACCCAAAAGGCTTAAAGATGGCCAACCGCAATGAGCAAGGTTAAACCAGTAGATGCACTCAAAAGAGGCATTTATTTGAGTAATATTAAAGAATGAGGACAACTTTTTTTGTAGATTGAAAAGCAACTAAGAGTAACAGACACAAATTAACTTGAAAAGTAAATTTATAAAATAAATTATATGCATAAAACACCTAAAACACAGTTTTAGAGTTTAATGGAAAAAATCTGAAGCTTTACTTAATTTAATGGATTTCTGAGAGTATTATGCATATATACTATGTATTATATTAATATTTACATGCGTATATATTATAAGTATAATTGTGTATACAAAGTACTAGTTGTATAATATACTCAAATATTAATATATTCCGCATTGCACACTCCAGTCCCTACACATGTGCTACATCCCCTATACACACACTCAAAACATTCCATCAGGAGGGAGAGAGATAGCACTGATCATAGCTCTAAATGCTGGCGGTGGAATAGGGCACTAGGCCTTGAGCTGTGTAAGGGGCCCCAGAATGTCTAATGTCCACCCCGTAGTTAAGTAATTTGCAGAAATTCTATTCATTGCCTAGGAATGAAGATGCTATCAAATTGAACAGGGCTCCAATCACAGTTTTATGAGCAGAGTTGTCAGTTGAAACTGCACATTCAAATCTCATGCCCCTGCACAGTGAGTTGTAAGTGAGCCTGCTAGGGGCGGTGGTGATTTTGAATTTCACACACAAGCGAAAAAATAATAAAAAGCATCTCCTCCTTTACTACCATCAAGCATTGAAAGGACAAACCAAGAAAATACGTCCATGTTTAAAAAGGACAGGTGACCTCCTGTACCATAACCTATGTAAAGAGGACAGGTTGGTCTGGTACCTGGAATGTCACTTTAATGCTTATTTAAGAATTATATTGCAATGTATGCCAGCTCCTACCATGCAAACATATTATAAGCTGACCTTGATTTGACTAGTTAACATAATGTATCTCCTGCACTAATCCTTTAGTTTCCGTGTTTTAATATATCAACATAATGCAAAGCATCTTTTTCATATTTGATGAAAACGAACCGTTTGCTCTTAAAAAAGCAAGGGTATAATACATTCCCTAAACTATGACTGAGTTTTTCTTGGAACAAACAGAAAAAAATAAGAACAATCAAGGTACAGGTTTTATAGAATTGTATTTAATAAGAGCTGCATGAATTAATATATTATTTATTTTAGTTTGACAAAGAGTATTACAACTCACAATAAATCCAACTACAAGTGATGATTCAACACAAGGGGCAGCCAAACATATTCTTCTCACTGGCAAAGTATCACATAGCAGGTGCCAGCAGTTATGTTTACAGGAAACAGATATATTGGAAATTTGTGATTGAAATTAGTCATTATCAATAGTTTTCATCATAAGTAGAAAGAAGAGATGTGTTTTATCTTCATCAGTGTATGTTTGGCTTAACGAGTGTGGCGAAGCCAACCTCGCTACTGGGCATTGGAGAAGCCTGTGTGCCCGCCTCCTGCCTGCTGACTATGGCCCCTGGGAGATTTGGCTCTTTAAATACAGTATTTGGGTATATTGTATTTTATTATGCTGCTGCTGGCCCTTTAAGAACCATCTTGGGAACAATGCCCCTTTAAGACAGTGTCCACGGTGTCCTCAGTGTTAATATACTGTGTTCCTGGCTTTCTCCCACTTGGTTCAGTAAATGGGGCTTACTGAACCAGCTACCACACAGGCGGACCACCCAGAAGTGGAAGTGTGCAGGCAATTTACCTCCCAGGCTGGGAGCCTGCTGTAGGTAAATTGCCGATTGCTTGGGGGCCGCCATTCGACAAACGAACACGTGGCGGCGGCCATCTTTTTTTATTCAATGCGGTCAGCGGTGTGTGTAGCCAAATTCATGGAACTGAAATCGGCTACACAGTTCCGCGAACACTGCTGAGCCTTACCTTCTCCCACAATGATTTTGCAGCCGCAGAGACTAAGTCCCATTTTTCAGCCTGAAATAGACCGACCGCACAGCCCAAATCTATGGAACTGTTTTGGGCATGAAAATGTGCTTGCGGTCGGTCAAAAAGGGACCTCCAGCTAACTTTTTAACCCCTGGATGGAAGTGGCTGAATTTTGGATATGTTTATAATTAAAGTTTGCTGAGTTCGAATATGTAATCTTTAGGTTTGTGGCATGTATATTTTTGAAGTTATTAATATTTTGTAAAAACTGTATTTCTCTGCCTGTGATAATTATATTAACCATTGTGTTCAGTAATCATATCACAGGCAGAGGGGAGGATTTTGTGTGGGAGTGTCTGTGTGTATTGTACGGATTGATTGGTTGTATTTCAAAACCCTGTGGGCAGTACTATGTTTGTGGATTGTGAATAAAAGAGGCTGTATGTTCCAGCACAGTCAGTTCTGCTTGACCCTCAAATGAAGTGCCGTCTCGTTACTGGGGGAATCTGCTACAAGGGATTGCTATGCTCTGCATATTCCCTTGCTATAATCACTCCTAAGCTCTTTTAAGAACGTGTTCCTGTTTTGCTCTAAAGGAAGAGAGGTTCGGCCTGCGGTGGTTGTGGTGTCCGCTAGAGTGCTTGCAAGCCTCAAGAAGCGCTAGGAGCATCCATCAACGGAGGTACCCAGTCTAGGTGCCAGGTGATCCGTTACAACGAGTATTAGCAATAGCACTATCGTTCATTTTACAGTCCTCTGCTGCAACAATGCTGGCACTCAAAGAATAGGTCTAGGACCACACACTTGGAAATAATTAGCTATAAATAAAGTACCAGATGATGTCACAAAGAAACAACTGTATCACTCATTTGTAAATTTGGGATTTTTTCCAGTAACATTATCCATGGCATGTGAATCAAAGCAAGTGTTATGAACAACAGAGTTATGCATTAAGTCTCCATAGAGCTCAAAGTGATATAGTCTGGCACATGCACTCAATGTTTTAAAAGATTGTTACATTATTATTATTATTATGATATTTATAGAGCGCGTCAAATTCCGCAGCGCTTTACAATGGGTGGACGAACAGACACGTAGTTGTAACCAGACAAATTGGACACACAGGAACAGAGGGGTTGAGGGCCCTGCTCAATGAGCTTACATGCTAGAGGGAGTGGGGTAAAATGACACAAAAAAGTAAGGATAGTATTAGACTAGTGACAGTTGCAGAAGAGGAATCAGTCAGGAGCTATTAACAGTTTAATTGATACGCTTTTATGAAGAAGTGGGTTTTTAATGATTTTTTGAAGGAGTGGAGACTGGGTGAGCATCTAACAGAGGAGGGAAGCAAGTTCCACAGGAAGGGTGCAACCCTCGAGAAATCTTGAAGGCAAGCATCAGAGGTGGGAGTACGGACAGAAGATAGACGTAAGTCTTCAGCAGATCGTAAGGGCCTAGACGGGACATACACTTCCATTGTATATAAGGAAGGATAGATAGGTGGGAGCAGCATTATGTAGAGATTTCAAAGCAAGAACCAGAATTTTAAATTGAGCTCTATATTGTATAGGAAGCCAATGTAGGGACTCACAGAAGGGTGAGGCATGCGGGCGGACAGGAAGATGAGCCTCGCCGCCGCATTCATTATGGACTGTAACGGCGCAAGTTGGGAGCACGGAAGACCACTGAGAAGCGGATAACAGTAGTCAAGGCGAGAAAGGACAGTGGAATGGACCAACACCTTAGTCGCATCTGGCGTTAAGTAGGGGCGGATGCGCACAATGTTTTTGAGATGGAAATGACAGAATTTGGCGATAGATTGAACATGAGGCTTGAAGGAGATGTCGGAGTCAAAGATAACACCTAAGCAGCGAGCCTGCGTGGTGGAGCTGATGGTAGCACCGTTGACTTGGAGGGAGACAGGAGTAACAACACTTGAGGGAGGAAAGACCAGAATTTCAGTTTTGGTCAAGTTTAGTTTAAGGAAGTGGGCAGCCATCCAGTTAGAAACAGCAGAGAGGCAGTCAGAGACACTAGTCAAGAGGGACGGGGAGAGATCAGGAGAGGACAGGTGGATTTGCGTGTCATCCGCAAATAAATGATATTGGAAGCCAAAGGAGCTAATGAGTTTACCAAGGAAGGCAGTATAGATGGAGAACAGTAGGGGACCAAGGACTGAACCTTGGGGGACACCATTTGAGGAGAAGAAGCAGAGCCAGAGAAAGAAACACTGAAAGAGCGCTGGGAGAGGTAGGAGGAGCACCAGGAGAGAGCAATATCTTGTAGACCGATATTGCGGAGGATGAGAAGAAGCGGTTGATGATCAACAGTGTCAAAAGCCGCAGACAGGTCAAGGAGAATTAGGATAGAGTAGTGACCATGAGATTTTGCAGCGAGTAGATCATTGGATACTTTGGTCAGTGCCGTTTCCACAGAGTGCTTAGGGCGGAAACCAGACATGGCGATCTATGCCACTCAGACTGCATACAACCCTTGTTATAGGTATGAAAAGTCAGGTTGCTTTTTGCATGGGGCAAATGTGTTTACAGCAACTACTTACTATTCAGATAGTGGGGGTACACAACAAATATTAAAAGGAGAAATGTAGAACTCAGCTAAGTTATTCCAAGGGACTGCTAGCAATGCAAAAAAAAAGTTTATATTCATCTCATCAGATATCACAGAGCAACAGAGGAGAAATAAGCACTTTATGTGTTTTTAAGTTATAACTAAAAAGTACAAACACAGCTCAAAGGTATAAGCTTCACTAACATAGTGGCATTACTAATAATTCCAACTGTAAAATGAACAGCAGTACCGCATAGGCTAAAGGAAAAGGTAGACCACCATTACATCCCATTTGCTGTAAATATTACATTTTGCGCCGAATAAAAGGACAGTATTCTTTCAGAGACACAAACACTTCAGCTATCCATAAGGCATCTATGGCTGTATACAGTTCTCATAACCACTACCAGTCATGTTTAACTGATACATTGGAGGTTCATCAGGCAGCACTCGCGGCTGTAAAACTGTGGCAACCTAGTACCATTCATCAAGCAATCTGTTTCAGATCCACACTGACCTGACCATTTACTCCAGGGGTTTCTTCGAACCCTCCTGTCTGATGGCCTTCTCTGCTCAGCAGAAGTCACAGAATGTATGATCACTTACTTAGATGGTGGATGTTTCAGACCACCAGTTTTGCCACACCACTATTAGAAGTCCACTTTTGTTGCAGTAATGTAACTTCCTTTTATGTACTATATATTCGATTGCTTCTTAGAGTGATGTTGGGTACCTAAATAAGACACTTGCTATACATGAGTTCTGGACCAGTCTTTCTTCTGAGATGAGAAAAGATACTGATGAGAAGAGTGCTTGATATAGCAGCTACCACAATAAAGCGCCAAAGTAATTTTACAGTATACAGCTATGAAGGCAAAGCCTAATCTAAAGAGGCAGTGGTGGCAAATTATAATGTGATTAATTAGGTAAGTCGGAATCTGTTGTGTCTACAGTGCAGTGCTTCCTGTTCCCATGTTTCACCATATACCAAGATTGTGCTTTGGTTACCATTTGTGTCCCTCTTCAGACCATGCTAACTGATTGAATCCGGTCTGCAGAGACCGATTCTAATTCTTTACACAGTCTGTTGCTACTATTTTGCATAATACCAGTCTGAGCATTTAGTTGCGGCTTCTTCTTTGCATTATCGGATACAGAACTGGCTAGAGCGATTAGGCTTGTTCCAGCTTGCATCCAGTATTTATTTATTTATTTATTTATAAAATATTTTACCAGGAAAGATACATTGAGATTTCTCTCGTTTTCAAGTATGTCCTGGGTCCACAAATCATTTCATTGTTACATTAGGTACAACAAAATACAAAAACAATATTAATACACAATATATACAAAATTTAACATAGAACAGGCAGGAAATATATAATCAACCATGACACGTGCATTCTGTTTTGAGGTATGTAGAGAGGGATCTCTTAAATGACTTTAGGCTTAGGGAAGATTTTAAATTGTGCGAGAGGCCATTCCACAATTGCGGCGCTCTGTAGGAGAAGGAGGATCGGGCTGTATCCACTTTCTTTACCTTATTTGTGTGGAATTCATAGAAAATTCCAGAAACCACTATTAGTCCAAGGATTCAATCTGTGAATGCAGCTAAAGGCTACAATAACAAACACTAGGTTTGAAAAGAGTCTTAACTTACAAATCTGGCGTCTTTCGGACATTATAATGTACCTACTGTCTCCTCCACCCATGGGACTCTACGTACACAAGGACAATGGCATGAAAAAAGTTCTAAAATAGTAACTAAATTGACATTATATTTTTTAACACTTACATAGTTTTAAGACTGCTAGCATAAGGGGTGTGTTAATTATCAATCAGTTTAAATAGAAAATACATACAAAAACAAATATTTGTCGTACTCTGCCTGATCTGAGCATCACTTGCACACTGATAACCTAACCTCTATTTCAACTATGGCAAATAGCTTTTTTAATCATTATTGAATCCTACAAAAGCCATCAATTACGCTGCTTTAAAGGGGCATTTTCTTGCACATTATTTTCAGTGCTGGAATGTTGTCATTTTGACCCACGATTCCTTTGTGCTGGCCAACTTATATTTAGCATCAAGTATGCTAAGCTTAATAAAGAACATTTCTCAACCTGAAAACTAATTTGTAGATGGCAGAACTGGGGAAACAGGTTTATACAATATTTTTTTTCCCCTTTTTTCATTATAGCATTGTGAGACAATGTTAGGTCTACATGCAAGGATTTTGAGCTAAGATCCATGTAACATAGAAACAGTCACACATTTATTGAACAGACCTCTAAGAAGAGTTGTGGTGAAGGTAATATTGAGGTAATAATGATATGTGAAATGGCATACCTTACTCTACACATTTTGTTGATATATAAAATGGACAAGCACTCAACACAATCTCTTTTTAGAGGATACCTGCGAGCCTCTAGTCCCATCCAATAACCAACAAAGACCTTGATTCAATATCAGCAAAATCAAGTAAAAAATAAACAATCAGATTTGGCCAATATTTTTCATGCATTTAATGTCAGCCGAAATTCTAGCAGCCAAACAGATAAACAGGTCAGCTGCTCGACATAAATCCTCTTATAAATGTGCTTCACAAGCACATTTATGAGCCTTTTTTAAAAGAGTAAAGCTGTTAGTCATACAAAAAAGCCTATGGGGGTTAATATGATGACAAGGGAGGCTATACATCTCTCCCATGCCACCACTCGTCATGTCGCTAGTGGGGGCATGTCTGATAAACTATCTGCCTCTGGTCCCATCCAATAACCAGCAAAGGCCTTAATTCAATATTATTGGCAAAACCCAGTCAAACATTATCTCAAGTCAGTATTACCGGCAAAATCCTGTTAAACACTCAAGATTACAGTCCACCCCCTGTGCCCCCATGGTGGAGCTACTTAATAATAAAGTGTGGTCTGCGAGTGGGGGGCTTACATTATAATGCACCTACTGTCTCCTCCATGTATGGGACTCTACAAGTACACAAGGACAATTGCATGCCTACCCCTTCGAATTATCCTCAAGTTCTCCCCTGATTGTAGCCTACCTACATCCCCACCCTAATAATAGTGAAGAGGGGACAATAAAATGTATAACTAGCCAAAGAATACTCTCTAACGTCCTCTCACAACTTTAAAAAGAAAAACTTAAAAATGTGACAATAAAAATATTCCTCCTCTGCTCGGTACATACTGAGGTTGCGTGGTATGAGAAGCCCTTATGATGCAGTTTTAATCAGAGAGCCAAGATTGGTTGCGTGGACATTTTGGTGGTGTGATGTGGTGTGGCCTTTTCAATCCCCTACTGTAATTTCCACAATCTCTTAATTCCGTTCCTACAGGGTTTAAATTCGGGCTCATGTACGACTTTTTGGATGTGTATATGTATATAAAAAATAATCTTCAAACTCAAAAATCAATCTATTTGAAAAAGAGACTGAAAAAATATTGTATTATTTGGTAGTGTTCACCCAGAGAATGTTTTTGTATAGAGTCTACAACAAAAAGTCAATACATGGGGGGCAGGGCCTGACCGCCAAACTGAATGGTCGCATATACCAACAGCTCCTGCAAACCTCCAAACTTTAAACTTACAAAAGTGGATTTTATGCCTAATTAACGACCTGCAACCGTAGTCCGAAGCACAAGGGAGCACTGGCTCAGAGGAGAGGCTTGCAAACCCTTTGTTTTAGTCCCTCAAGACGATACCAGTCGTCCCTACAGGATGAGGCCTACTCAGGCGGTGAGTGGGGTGGACGGCCGCTGCCCCGCTATCCTGCCCAACGGTGTCGTGCTGGACTCCCATGGATGTGCAAGCGGGCCCCCCCCCTCTGGGCCAGTGGGGGTGATCCCAGTCCGTACCCTGCAACCCTTACCGCACCAGAGACCCATCTACTCAAACCACGAGGCCCCACTAAAATGGCGGCAAACACGAACTCACCAACGCATAAGGGGAATAATGCCATATTTTCTCCCTTGCTGGCTGAGACCCTTACACACGCAAGGCGGACTCGACATGCCTGCTTGAGGCAGCCTGACAGACGGGATCCCTACGACACACTACTCCAATGCTTGACGGATCAAAGTGGCTACGATGCCCGAGCTCACATGAGGAGAGACACGCAGAGGGACAGCCGATCGACAGGCAGAGCCCACCCTGAACACTACCGAGAGACTCATACACAGGCTCATCCAAGCGCCTGGATCACAGCACATGACACCGCTCCCTACCCTGGATCAAGACCACAGCGCCTCCGAGACTGAGCTACATCTCCTGCAGACAGCCACGCTCAACTCCAGCATGGAACAACCCATGGACGGCCACTATTCCTACCCAAGCCAGGGCATAGGCTGACGCTGAACTCTCTGACCATGCCACCCTCCTTCCGACAACTACATGCCTGATTATAGGACTCACAGTATACAAGGTTTTATATCATTCAAATACTTTTTTTTTTTTATAATGCTTTTCATAGGACGACATGTATAATACAGCTTTGCAGATGACACTACTGACCTTGCTTAACCTGTTTGACTCCTGCTATAACTCTGCTCTCATGTACCTAAGCTTAAGTTGTTTAATGTGTCCCATACACACCTCGATCTACGCTCAATATTAGACCTATATCTTGCACACTGCGCAGCGTACCAACCAGTACACTACACTATAGTAGCAAGCACTAGGGTGCATCTATTCGCTTCAGACACCCAGGCATGTAACCCCCCTTTTCCTAATTTTAATTTCTTCTTTTTTTTAACTTTATTTATCTTTTATTTCTATTATTTTTAAGCTTAACGTCAGAATCCATTAACAAACCAAGGAACAATTTTGCAGCGCACTAAGCCCCTCGCAGTCATATCCTAGGTCCGAACAGGCAACGGGTTGCCCAATAAGGGCTGCTCACCTACTCATGGTCGCATGTTGCCTTTCCTACATACAGGGCAGCAATCGAGTTAAACCGTCGCTGCTCGCTTCAGCCCATCGTTCTTACACGAAATCTGCAAACTTTTACACTAATTCCTAGTCCGCACGTTCTAGAACAGTCAGAAATCTTACGCTTCTCATGATAATATACCATAAAACTGTGCTAGTCAATCGGATGCCATATCAATCTAATGTTCAAGATAAGCCTGCAGTAGCTGTTGTGGCACTGCAAGACTAAATGTTTGTTTTCCATATGCACAAGAAAAATAAAGAATTAAAAAAAAAAAAAAAGACAATACATGAGAGTGAAAATAATTGTGTCAAATGAAAGTGCTTTAGAGGAAAGTTTTGATGAATTATCAAATTAAAAATGAGAGGATATCCTAAGGCTATTCAGCTTAAACCATGTAAAATAGTTAAAACATGTCAAGACCAAAAATACAGAAAGAAAAAAAAGAAAAAAAAAAGGCAAAAAAGTTTTGATCTCATAATAAAACTATAATTCATTCTACTTGAAAACATTGGCCAATATTAAGAAGATTGTTACCAGGAATTGAGAAGTTCCAACTACCCCTATGTATAGTCAACAAAAATGTAGATCTACTCGTAATTATGGCCTTGATTATGGAATTAATTTGGTTGAGCTTTTAAAATTATTTAATAATTTTAAAAACTTTTTTTTTTTTTGTCAATCTTTATTTTATTTGTGCTTAGAGAGAACAAAGATGCCTGCACTGCCACAACAGCTGGTGTAAGCAGGTATATAAACATAACATAACATTGGTATGGCATTAAGAAGCATTGCACATTTTTTCATTATAAGTATCAGGTTATGGAACAAGTTGTTTAGTAAACTAAAAGTATAGCCAAGCTGAACGATGTTCCGCTTACAAGTGGTAAAGGAAACCCGTAAGGGTGAGTTAAGTGAAGTGAAGTGGGCCTCACCTGTATATTAGCAACATGCACATCATACATTATGGTTCCTCGTAATCAGGCTAGGAATTCGCTCGGGGTAAGTTCAAGCATAATTGGCTGTAAATTGTCATAGTCATATTTACAGTCAGAGTTCCCAGCGAGGTTACACACAGGCTAAATGGGAGACTGATTAATAAACATTTGGGTACAGTAACGTTTAACAGGAAGTGGGCACATCTCAACACCGAGTTCCCTAGGTCTGTTTGTTACTTAAACCTAATCTCCTGCGTGGGTCAACCCCTCGTTGTGCACGGAGATAACAGTGTGAATTACCCTACCAGGTAGCTGCGATGAGTATTTGTAAAGAGGCTACGGGACCTTTAGGCGTCACATCCACCATGTTCCAACCCTGCGCTGTAACAAGGCTTCAAACATGCAATTTGAAAAACATATATACAAGTATGCATTTAATGGCACATTTAAACCTTCCGCTGTGTCTCAAGGCCTAACAGGGTGGGCATTAGGGTTAGGGTGACATGCATTTAAGCATCATTGTGCGGTATTATATGCGTTTTTAGTATGAGAAAAGTCAGGCACAATCAAAACAAGTAAAGAGATTTGTGAGTCCCGTTCTAGACGTGCAGAAACATCACATCTTAGGCAGTCAAGATGGGTTGCCCAGCGGTGGGAAAGTCCAGAACGTGGGGGACTTATAAATGGCCGCGTGAGCTAGGTCCGCACCCTGTCCGCTTCGTGCCCAACATCCGCGTGTGGTATATGTGTGCGGGTCTTAATGTTAGGTTTCATGTCCTGGTTAGGAAGTCCTTGTAATCCGGGTATGTCTCCGGTGTGTCAAGTATTGGATATGGAACGCCTAGGAGTTACAGTTATCAGGTAACAGGTGAGATTTGTCGCTTAATTGGAGTTCATTGGTTATTAGTTGTGCCCCTTCAAGGTGGGGAGTTTAGTGCCCATCGCCGAAGGTTTCTTGACCGGTCTGTTGGGCAGAGAGATAAAGATCAGCCGATACCTCTACTGGGTATGTTGACCCCCACGGTTAGGAGAGCGCCCCCAGGGGCCGTAGGATGCAGGCATGTGGTGGCCGCCTGCCTGCCCCAGGTCTCTGTGAAGGCCTGCACCATCAATCCACCAACTCAGTATCTCTGTGAGGCCGGGTTGATCCTCAGGTAGGCGCCGTGTAGAGCTTGGGTGTTTCGCCGCCGCCTGCGGTGGCCTACTCTCCGGCGATGTGGTTGGTGCCTGGGAGGGTTGCTCCGAGTGGTCTTCGGCCCGGGAAGGCTTTTGGAACGGCCATTGCCAGTTGACGCTTTATTGTACAGGGGGTTCTGGGTGGTCGTGCATTTCATGCTAGTCCCTGTCCCCTTGGGGGTTTGAGAGGTATTCTCGCTTGGTCTTCTTCGTTGGTGGGGGGTTCGGCGGGAGTTTATGCCCTGTGGGGTCCCTCTCTCCCTCTCACCCGCTTGCAGCCGTTTGCTCCTCCGCTCCCCATTAGCTGTCATCATACGCTCCTCCAGCTTCTCCCAGAATCGGGTGAAGAGTTTGTCGATGCACTGTAGCATGCCATCTAGCACGGCACTCCCGTCTGGCCTGGACTGTCGTGTTTCTGTTAATGAGTGTGTCCGACATGTTGCGAGGGTTCTCTGGACGGCCGACAGTCACAGGCTTAGCCGCCCACCGGCTGTGCGGTAGGTGAGGTGTGCTGGCGTGGACCGAGATAACCCCCGTCGGTCTGGGGGCAGGGGGAGTGTTTCCCGAGGTGTCCAGACGTGGTTAGTGAGTCCGGAGAGCAGCCGTCTCCCCAGGTCTCTTCCTCGTGTAGGTCGCAAACCTCGTTCCAGCAGCGATGTGGTCGGGAAAGGCACTGTCCGGTACAGCAGCCTCTCCCGGGTCGCGTGTTATAGGTTGCGGTAGGCAAATGTCGCTTTTTGGGGCTGAATCACCCCGGATTATGTCCCCAGACGCGGGAGCCCTATTCGGCACGTCTGGTCTGCTAGGCAGTTAGGCTCCACCCCCTTATAAACTTTTAAGAGGCTTTCAAAATATTAAAATCTAAAAAAAATCAAATACATAAAATATCAAAATAGTTTTCTAATTATTACATTTTTTAAAATTTTTTTTTAAAGATTATCCAAAAACATTATAATAATTTGAAAAGCATTGCAGAATGAGCGCTCCTATCAGGGGAAAGCCCTTTTATAGGCTTCCCACATTATGACAGCTATTGCAAAGCATGGAAAAATTTGCCATGCTTTGCAAAATGACCAAGAGCACTTTGATTGGTTGGTTAGTAACCCACCAGACGCTCCGACAGCCAAGTCTTCCTTTTTGCTATTTGCAAGTGAATAATATTTTCAAAAACAGCGCTGCAAAATCTGTTGGCACTTTACAAATAATAATAATGAGAAGAAGGTAACTAAAGCCCACTGACAGCACTTGCAGCCAATTTGCAGATAGTTAAAAACTCTCGGCAGCGCTTGCTCGCCAGCCACCACATGGAAAAAGTAACAGAAAATGTATAATTAATAAACAAAAAAACCTATGGGGATCAATAAGTCCCATATTGCTGCTATGGATGTATTTTACCTCCATATGTCCTCATCTGCCTTCTACTATTTCTACTAAACATTAAAACTACCCAGTCGCTAGAAAAGGCCCCAACCTATAGCGATATCCACGGTCTATACTCCCACATCTGATGCTCGCCTCCAAGACATCTCCAGGGCTGCACCTTTTCAGTGGAACTCCCTTCCTTTCTCTGTTTGGCTCCCCCCCCCCCCCAATGACTCCTCTCCTGCAACTGCCAAAAATAACCTACTAAGTTCTCAGTGAATACTTTTCTAGCAACCTATTTCATTACCCCTACTTATACCCTTTGTGTCACTATACCTCACTCCCTCTAGCATGTAAGCTCATTGAGCAGGGCCCTCAATCCTTTTGTTCCTGTGCGTCTATTTGTCTGATTATAATTACGTGTCTGTTAGTCCACCCATTGTACAGTGCTTGTTGGCGCTATATAAATAATAAAATAATAATAGGGAGAAATAGCATTCCCATGTCCTCACACGTGGCAATCGGGTGGGGGATTGGCCTTGTGTCTCGGTCTGTCGGGTGGGTGCCCTATTAGCTGAAATAAGGGGGGTGGACACCTAGAGTCCCTGTGAAAGTAGGGGCCAGATTTCCAGGCAGATTTAAAACAAAAATGCCATATCTTTTCATTACATGTTTCAAGAATTCTTATAATCAAAAGAAAAGAAAAAAAACTATGGTAACAGTTGTCCTTTAAGAGTGAACAACAAACAAAGAAGGCAGCACAGATCTCTCTAGCATTAGTATCAATGAGTCACTAACGTATATTTAGACATTATGTTTCCATAACCTTTAGGATTTAAAAGCTGCCCAAATGGTGACATTTGAAAGCAAAATGCTTACCCAGCATGCTGCTGCTTGAACAGGTCGATGTTGACAGGTTACTAGAAAATGTCACCTATCTGCCAAACCAAAGGATATATTTTTGAGAAATTATATTCATATCCCAGTGATAAGGTGGAATTATCCTAAAGTGGGGTATGTTTCCTTTGCATGCATGTACACAACTTTGTCTCTTCACATACCTACTGTGCAGACTATTGAATAATGAAATGTTTATTGGCTCCTGTGTGGTGTAAAAGTAAAAAATTACATAAGAGGTTTTTCCCACATAAATCACAAATTTGCAGCAATGTTACTACCGCAAAGGATTATGGGTAGGCATATGCAAATTAGTTAAAGGAATTCCATTTTAAACATGGATTCCTTTTTGGCTCACTTTTTGCATGCACTTCTGAATGCTGTGGCAAGGATATAGAGGTCCCTATATGCGTGGGAGCTACAGCAGACATCAGCACTTACCACCAACGGAGCTCCAGAGACAGGGCCGATCCTGAGTGGGTGCACGGGCTCTACTGCGCACGATCCTGAGTGGGTGCACGGGGTCTAAGTGGGGGGGCACCACTCGGAGTGGCTGATGGCCTGTCACAGGGAACCCAGCAAGTGGCCAGCTGCCCACCTAAGGGCGCCCCCGGAACGGCGGTTATGTAGCAAGGCAGAGTAGGCACCTGCTTATCCCAGACGGCAGGTGCCTACTCTGCTGCAATATACCGGCCGGCTGAGGAAGGAGGCAGGCGGTGGCGTGGGAGCACTGCCTGTGCAGATGATCTTCCTGCTCCCTCGCGCACCCTCTGTGGTGATGCCGGGAGCCGGAATATGACATAATTCTGGCCCCGCATCACTAAACTGTGCGAAGGAGGAGAGAGGAGCAGGAAGATCATGAGAGTCACTGGACCCCTGAGGAGAGGACCCAGAAGACTCCTACAGGTAGGAGCAACAAACAATACAATTAATTTGTGAGTGTGTGTGCAAGACTGTGTAAGTGTGTATGTGCATCAGTAAGTGTGTGTGAGTGTGTATGTGTATATTTGTCTGTCAGTGAGTGAGTGTGTTCATGTCTGTCAGTGAGTGTGTGTTTTTGTCAGTGTCCGTCAGTTTGTGTGTCAGCAAGTGTTTGTTAGTAAATTTATCTGTCAGTGAATGTGTGCGTGTGTGTATGTGTGTCAGTGTTTGTGTGTGTGTGTGTGTGTGTGGTCAGTAAATGTATCTGTCAGTGTGACTGTCCGTCAGTAAGTGTGTGAGTGTAGGTCAGTGTTTGTCAGTGAGTGTATCTGTCAAGTAAGTGGTTGTCTGTCAGTGAGTGTGTGTGTCTGTAAGGGTTTGGGTGTGTCTGTAAGGGTTTGTGTGTGTCATTGAGTGAGTGTCAGTGTGTCTGCAGGACCAGCCTTTGGGGTGTGCAAGCTGTGTGGTTACGCAGGGTGCCATGACAACAGAGGTGCCTGGCGGCCAACACAGCTCGCAAGTTGGGGACACCAGCATATTAAATTTAAACGATTCCCTGGTGGTCCACTGGTGCACACCAGCAGTAGGTGCAGTCAGATTATATCCTCTCCCTCGTGGTTCTGGCGCTCAGTTAGTGAGTCAGAGAACAGGCTCAGAGATTCTCAGCCTGTGCTCTGACAACATTGAAAGCCGGAGCCGTGAAGAAGTGGGTATAATGACCTCCAGCAACAAGACGTGCGCTTCCTACTATTCACCACCTGAATGCCAGGGAAACTGATATAGGATACCACTGGACCCCCAGGGTCATTTGAGGGGGCATTTGTAATAAAGCACTAGAATAAGGGGGGTGCTGCAGGAAAGAGTAGCACAGCTTGGAACACGGTAGGATTCAGGAGAGTGAGTAACTGCTTTAGAATCCAGCCATGAAAACCTCCCAACCCTAGAAACTCCCCCAGTATGTAGCTGGCAAAGGAGTTGCTGAGTGTAGGTGGTATTACACCAGCAGTACTCTGCCGAGTAACTACCTACCTACCCTGTCACATAACACACCTAAACACCAATTCAATTAACTATGTGACTGAGTGTGTTGTGTGTCTATGTATGGGAATTTGTGTGTCTTTTAATGTATGTGCCTCTATTTTTTTATGAATGTAATTGTGTTCATGCATGTATGTCTGTGACTGTGCTTTGGTGTGTCTGTGATGATGTGTGTTAATTCATGTCTGACAAGGTTATTCACTAAAACAATTGTCAGCAATACAATGTGTCCCGTTTGACTATTCTGTCATCCACTTTGAAATCCACTATAAATTCCTGACAATTCTCATTTTGTAAATAACCTGCTATGTATGTATGTATGTATGTATGTATGTATGTATGAGCATGTGTATATTGGTATGTCATTGCAAAGGGGAGGGTTTAGAAAGATGACCACGCCTACCTGGGGGCGCTACAAAAAAAATGTCTGGACCTAGGTGCCTGTGACCCTAGGATCGGCCCTGTCCAGAGACTTGCCACACCATAAAAGAAGCAGCCATATTAAGTCTTGCTCTCGGACTTGTATTTATGGGGGAGGAAATTGGGATCAGGGAACAGAGGGAATACTACTAAGATGTCCCAACATGCCCTCATACCACCCGCTGTATTGTGGGAGCTATAGTCTCCCAGCTTGCATTATGGAGCCAATAACTTCACAGAGCAGCATGGCACAGGGGAGGCATGAAAATCATAAGTGTGTTGTTCTCCACAGAAGTCACCCTTAATAAATATCAAAGTCATTCTATTTGATGTTGAAAATATTGATTTCTTAATTTTGCGGTTCAAAAAATAGGGGTCGTCTTATACATAGCAAAATACAGTCAGTCTCTCTCTCTCTCTCTATATATATATGCATATATATATATATATATATATATATACACACACATATATATATATATATATATATATATATATATATATATATATATATATATATATATATATATATATATATATATATATATATATATATATATTATCCAAGGTACAGGTACAAACTACATAAAAGATAAAAAAAATATGTGTACAACAAACCTTAAAAATATATATACTATGGCATGAAATCCTGCTGTACAAAGAAATCTCTAATTCTGCAATAGACAAACGGTAGTAAGATATTAGAACAAAGCCGATCTCCAGCATAAATATTGAAAAATCACTTACATATATATTGGTCCAATTACAGGGCCATTCTATCCTTCAATCTCAATACCGTGTTATGCAACCAAGTATCTAAGTATAGAGCTTGCTAAACATTGTGTCAAAAAGTATCAAAAAATATATATATATTCATAGTATCATTCACAACAGCCTTCCAAGCAACAATACTATCTTCTATTTAGAAAGCAATAAAGGGCATTTTTCTCATTAAGACCATTCAGAGATAATGCACCCAAGGTGTGGATCCAATACGCTTCACGTTTAACTAATGCCAAGTCTCTGTCTCCTCCTCTCAGGAAGATTGGTACATGGTCTATACCAATGAAACGTAAAGTCGCCAAATTATGGCCCGCCTCAAGAAAGTGACGTGATACAGGTGTAGTTGCCACTTCATTGGTCAATGCTGTCCGGATAGTGGATCGATGTCCACGCATTCTCTCCCTCTGGTCATTAGATGTTTTACCCACATAGATCAGCCCACATGGGCATATGATTCTATACACTACATGAGTTGTTATACATGTAATGTGATACTTAATTTTGTAAATTTTTCCAGATCTCGGGTGACTAAATGTCTTACCCGGTGTCATGGAATTACATGCCAAACAGTTCAAGCAACGAAAACATCCAGCATTAGAAGCTATTGTGAGAGATTGTGAAAAAGACCATTGATCAGTGTGTACTAAAAAATCTTTCAAGCTTTTCCCTTTTCTATAGCTCACAATAGGTGGCTTCTGAAAAGGTGTGGGCAAAGTTGAATCCTTGCTGATAATCTTCCAATTTTCCAAATGATAGGCTTGAGGGAAAATAAATCGATCCCCGATATTATGATGGATCTTTTTCTCCGAAATCGACCGTAAAGCCTTAAAGTAAGCTGTGTCCAGAGTAGATTCTGAATAACCCCGAGCTTTAAATTTGTGGTACATCTCTTGTATCTGATTCTGTGCAGTATCTGGGTTAGAGTTATTACGAAAAACTCTGACAAACTGAGAAATAGGGAGAGATTTTTTTCAATTTATGTGGATGGAAGCTGGAAGCATGGAGCAAAGTGTTGTGATCTGTTTCTTTGGAATATAACGTATACCCAAGTTTGTTATTATGGATGAAAATTTGCAGATCAAGAAAATTTATCTTGGAAGTACTGGTCTGCCAGGTGAAACGGATCGGAGATGGTAAATTATTTAATTCATACATCATGAATTCAAATTCTTCTACAGTACCAATCTATAATAAAAAGATGTCATCAATGAATCTCATAAAGTGCAGGATATTTGTTGCATATTTCTCAGGGATATAAAGTTTTTCATAGATGTACATAAATGAATTAGCGTACATGGGACGGTCCGGTCAATTGGGTATAATAAGTAGACTCAAATCTAAAATAGTTTAAAGTTAGACATGCCTGTAACAGGTCTAGGATATAATCCACTGGAGGTCTTGAAATTGAAACTGCCCCCCTCAATACTTCCCCCATTGCCTCGATCCCTTCCTGATGTGGGACAGAGGTGTATAGACTACAGACGTCAATTGTGGCCAAAAGTAATCCATTAGATGGAACTACTAGCTCTTTCAGGACTTTGATAACATCATTACTATCCTTGATACAAGTGCTTAGTGACATCACCAGTTCTTTAAAGAGCTTGTCCAACCATCTCCCTATTGGTTCTAGCAGACCCCCATTAGCCGAAACTATTGGTTGGCCCGGTGGGTGGACAGAGTCTTTGTGCACCTTACGAAGGGTAAATAGAATTGGACATCTGGGATGAAGTTCATATAGGTAGTCAAATTCATTTTGAGTGATGTATTTACATTCAACCCCATGCTTTAACAAATCCTGAACGGTTCTACCATATTCTTTTACAGGATCAGTCTGTGATGCTCGATAAACATTGATATCCCCCAACTGTCTCAGAATCTCACTCCTATAGTCTGAATAATGCATCAAGACTATAGAGCCCTCCTTATCCGCCTGTCGAATAACCAAAGACGTGTCTTGTGCCAATTTCTTAATAGATTCACGTTCTTGTATGGAAATATTAGCTCCTCTCCTTGTGCCTTGAACAACTTTCATAGAGTCTGTTTTAAAGTTCTGAGCAAATACTTTAAGGGAAGCATTCGTGTTAGGTGGATCAAATAAACTATTCAACTTAATCAAATCTTCACTTGATTTAATACTAGATACAGATTTAAAATGATCCGCTAGACGTAATTTCCTGTGGAATTTAAATTGATCTACCTCCCACCCAAAGTGATCAATTTCAGAGGCAGTGATAAAAGACAAACCCTTAGAAAGTATAGATTCTTCAGATGTATTCAATGTTCTTTTAGACAAGTTAATAATGGGACAGATATTTATCGACGTGGGGGTCTCCCTCTTAGTCTGGTGTGTCTTCCCCTTCTGGCCTCTCCTTGTGTGTCTGTTACGGGTGAAGTAGGATTTGTCTCTCTTATATCTCTGTGACGAGTACTCGTCTGAATTGGTTCTCTCATAAGTCCCAGACCAGGTTCTAAAAAAGATACATTATTACTGCTTTTCGGTCTAGTTCTAGAAATAACTGTATCTTGGGATTGATTACTTAGTTCAGCATCTGATGCAGATTCTCCAGACGTGTAGTCTATAGTAGATGTTAATGGTTTTCTGATTCTTGGACGATAAGGTCGTTGGTAGAATCTGGGTTGATCCCCAGATAACCATTTATAAACACAATGTTCAGAATAATCTGTGTTCACTTTATCCAATTTCTGACGCTTAAATCTAACCAGATCTTTTTTATAAGCTTTAAGATCTTCAGATAATTTCTGTATAAGATTGTCACAATTCGGTGTAGTCATAATTGCTGTATGTTTCAATTCATATTCGTTAATTTTGTGTACATGACAAAACAATTCTCATTGGAGGGTGAAAACGAGGTCAGGTGACGTCAGAAATGACGTGATAAGTGAGACTTTACAAGTGTATATTAACCCTGTCAGGGTAAAAAAAAGTGAAAGGTGCAAACTACATAAAAGATAAAAAATATATGTACAACAAACCTAAGTTTGTTGTACATATATTTTTTATCTTTTATGTAGTTTGTACCTTTCACTTTTTTTTACCCTGACAGGGTTAATATACACTTGTAAAGTCTCACTTATCACGTCATTTCTGACGTCACCTGACCTTGTTTTCACCCTCCAATGAGAATTGTTTTGTCATGTATATAATCACTGGTTATTCACTATATGAATTGTCTTGAGAAAAGTGAGCATTGACTGAAATGTCAACATTTTTTTGTAGCCTGCATAATAAAGCAGCATTTATTTTTCAAAGTATAAGACTCCAGAGTGCTCTCTTCTTGGATACTATGTACTGGTTGGAGCACGAAAAGACTGGGAACCTTGAGTGCTGGGACCTGGGAGTATATATATATATATATATACACACACACACACACAAACACACACACAGGTCTGATGTACCGAGGCATGGACTCTTCAAGGTTTCTAAATGTGTCATATGGTATCTGGCATCAAGACATTAGCAGCAGATCCTTTAAGTCCTGCAAGTTGGACAATCCATGTATTGGATTTGTTGTTGCAGCACATCCAACAGATTTAAAAACAGGTAAAAAGTATACCTCCTTTTATAGGTTTTTATTTTTATACAACATACAGAGAGGACATGTCTCTTATATACTGAGGACATTAGTTTGCTGTATGGATGCACTTTGAAGAAGGAATACCTTCACAACTGCTGAAGACGCCTTAATCACTAACAGAGACCACCAATACATCCACAGACAGGGATTGTACCGTCCAGGCGCATATATCAGGAGCTGAGAATAAGCTCCAAAAAATTGTAAGTGCATTTCGTTTTATTTTCCACTTCCAACTATCTAAATAAACGACACTATATTACGTCTTTCTCCTTTACTCCTCACATCGCCTCGGATTTGAGAAATACTATCACAAAGCGCTACTTTCCTGCACTTCCTCCTCCACAGAGAATGACGATACTGCTGATTCAGTACAGAATCATATCTAACAAGCGTTATCAAGATCTAAGCCATCAAGGAATGGAAAAGAACACATCTAATATAGAAAAATACCACTTTTTCCCTAAAGCTGTGCGGTGGGTTATTTATTACAGCAATAAACTCAAGATCATAACAATCATTTTTCCCTTCGTTGTCCTTGAAAAATAAATCTGATTTGTGAACAATACAATTTGTTCTTCAACCATATTGCATCACTGGGCAACTACAAGGAAGAGGTTTTTATTTGCCCACTATATTCCTGGGCAGAAATAATTTAATAAAGCACTATATTGACTTAAACAACATCACCATCATTACTGCTATTCTAGCAATGCTGGAAACAAAACCTATCTGCCATCTGTTGTAAGATAATTCACAAAATCCTGGGGCCTTTTTAGAACCACTTCTGGGAAAACAATTATCTCACTGAGCACAAATAAATACCCCCCATGTGCCCCAGTTTAGGAAAAGAGTCCCTATTTTAGGCCAAAATCCCTTTGCCCTCTTTTCTGTATTAATGTTACTATTTAATAGGAGCTCCATATTCTTGGTGTGTCAGAGTATATAACAGATACCCAAAAACAATAATACAGAACATTTTCTTAAAATACAACAAATGTGTTTAAGAAAACAGTTTGTGTAAATGAGATATACAATGTTACTGTCCTAGATTCCATTTTAGTTTCATAAATTGTTATAAATAAGTCACCTAAAATTTCTCCTTTAAATGATTATCCCTTTTTGTCAATTTGAAAAGTTGGAAGATATGCTGATACAATGTAGCAAGGTTTTGCAGAATGAAATCTAGTCTATAAAGCCTCAAGCACCCTCATTTATACTCCAGTTGTGATTATTAGTTTGTAGAGGAACATATTTCTCTGCCTCAAGCCACTAGTTACTGATCTAGTGATAACATTATGAAAATGTAATTGCACCTCCTGCATTCAAACAGTACAGGAAGGTTTCAATTGGTCATATCATTCCTATGGTCAGGAATGGAGGTGGTGTGAATGGACTGTTAGCTTTACAGTAGCAATTCAGTGTGTATATATATATATATTTTTTTATTTTTTATTATTATTTTTATAGATTGCTATCGCAGTTTTAAATATCTTTATTTTACAAATATATGATTTACCTATATTTACTTTATGTGGGCATTATGCTCATATGCAGACATTCTTTTAGCATTTTGTTGCCTTTTTAGTAAGTTTCCTCCACAACTATCCTCAGCACTTGCTTAACACCGTCTCCTTCTAGAATTTACATTTTGTTTTCTCAGAAAGGAGGGGAGAAAATCTACAGAAATAACTATTAGCAAGTATATATATTAGGAGGTCCATGTGGTGGTTGTGTTTTAGTGGGCCTGGTATGCAATTGTGCATTTAGAAACATAGTAATACATGTGGAACTTGGAATATGATATGATAATAAAGGGAATCTAGATATTCATTTTGATGGAAGTTTGTTACTGCTATATTTGTGTTTTTTTACCTTTTACTTTATTTTTATTCTAAATCAGTGGTGGCGAACCTATGGCACGCGTGCCACAGGTGGCACGCCGAGCCCCCTCTGTGGGCACGCGGCCATAGGTCGCCGGAGGGAGGGAGGGTGCGCTCCGCCGGCGCATCCATAAGGCGGCACAAGTGGCCGCCTTAGGGTCGCACCGGCCCGGCGGGCGCAAAGCCGGAGTGACCGGCAGGAGGTGAGCGCATAGAGCACAGCGCTCCCTCCTGCCAGGCACTCTGTGTAGCGTGGCCGAGCGCACCGCGGTACAGGAACTTATGTTTCCTGTACCCGGGCGGACAGAAATGAAGTGCTCACAGAGAGAGCACTTCCTGTCCGCCGGGTACAGGAAACTGAGCTCCGCGGTGCGCTCGGCCACGCTACAAGGTAGGAGCTCAAGGGGGAACCTGAGGGGAGAGATGGGGGGCTGAGGGAGATATGGGGGAATGGGTGTGTGGGATGGAGAGATATGGGGGGGACTGAGGGGAGATATGGGGGACTGAGGGAGAGATGGGGGAGGAATGAGATATGGGGGGGAACTGAGGAGAGATATAG
>OW240917.1:148136082-148451082 GCA_933207985.1 Pelobates cultripes | reverse complement strand
CCTCCGCGAAGGGCTCCACAACATCCTCCATCTGTTCTGCGAATCCCTGGGAACCTGCCTTGCTCCCTATGGGGTTGTCCAGAGACGCAGTCATGGCCTCTCGCTGGGTCATTACAGCCCTGGTATCAAACAGCCGGTCAGGCATTCCGAGTCCCGCCTTTAATTCCATGACTGTGTTCCCAGAATCTGGCAGCTGTTCCCGGTAGTCAGTGCGCCCAGGCTTTGTAGCAGTAGTCTTTGCCAGCAGATCTAGTTCTACGGCTCCCGGACAATTATTCAAATTCTTTGTAACAATACCAGGTGTCTCTGCTACTAAACAGCGCACCACATTGTTATACTCAACTGGAGTGCTTTGCTTCTCTTCATTTTGCTCAGCTCCTTTGCTGTTGTCTTCTCTGACTCCCCAAGTCAGTCTGCTTTTCATGACTTTAACTTGTTCACTTGGGTGAACATCAGCGGCTTCTGCTTCACTTATTACACAAACCGGCTTGACACTGCTGGCCTCAGCCACAGTCTTTTTTTCTCCTTTCTGATTCTTCTGACCTTTCTTACTTTGGCGCATGTCATCAGTGTCGCCATCACTGCCTCTTGGCAATTCCGCTTTTTCCTTTAGCTTTGCTGGACTCTTTACTAACTTTTTTTCTTTTTGTTCCTTTGAGGAACCAGCTGGCTTTTCACCCTCTTCCATTTTATCACTTCTTTCAGGCTCAATTTCATCCTTCTTGCCTTTTAATTCCTGTTCTTTCTCTCCTGCGTGTTTCTCAACAGCACGCTTTGCTGCCTCCATGTTTTTCAGCTTGCTGAAGACTTCTTCTACTGCCTCTGTCATCCCATGCAGGATGTCAGTAGCTTGGTTACAGGGTCCCTTGTCCCCACGCTCCCTGCAGGGGGCAATCTGCAAAACCTCAGTAAGGGCAGCTCTATGCTCCTGCTGAGCGTCCCTCAGGTTCTTAACCTGTGCAGCCAGGAAACTGTTTGTGCCTTGTTGTTTAGCCGTTGCCTGTACCACAGCTCTCAGCAGGTCCTCCATTATAGCACCAAGCAGGTAACAGTCTTAAAGGTACAGTGCTACTTGTTTGCGTAACAGGTCTGCAAAAATAAAAGTCCTCAAGCAGACTACCAAATGACTGGCACACCCACAGACCCTCAATGTGCTACTGTGCCCGCATTCTCCACCATATTGTGATCCTTGTCACCAGGTAGCACGGTCCTCTAGGGCAAAAACATGCACAGTCCTTGTAGTTGCAAATACTCCAGGCACTTTATTTGTAAATCCACACAGGATACAGCAGTAAATGAAAATCAAAAGTAACACAAAACCCTATAAACAAACACCTAGCTCGTCTGAGCACTAACTGACATTAGTTCCCTATCTCTCAGGGTTAAACTAAACACAATATTGCACCAACCTTATTAGTTAGCAACACTCTGCTGCCTAGCCTGTTGCATTCCTTTCTGCACTCCCAGTGCTCCAAGCCAGCCTTGCCCTGACTGCTTTGCTTTCTGCACTCCCAGTGCTCCAAGCCAGTCTTGCCCTGACTGCTTCCTTTCTGCACTCCAAGTGCCTAGTCACCTTGACTATCTGGAGAGAACAGCCTCTCTCTCCTACCTGCTTCCTGGGAGGAAGCCAGCAATCCCTCTCCTTTTCCTGCCTAGCCGGGAGGAGTTTATTCCCACTGCAACAGCTGATTACCTGCAGCTGAGCAGTGGGTTGGAGACAGTCCAAAAAACCCTGGCCTGGATCTAGGTCTCCCCAGAAAACCACTAAACTGTGGAGTGGAGCACTGGCCCACCCTTCTCTCCAAATGCTCCACCCCAGGGGCCCATAACTAAACAGAGCTTTGTGTAACACACACAAACTACACATACTCCCCCTGGGGTTAAAAGGCCTATCTGCCTTCACTTTATCACAGTACATACATACATACATATATATATATGTACATACATACATACATATATATATATGTACATACATACATACATATATATATATGTACATACATACATACATATATATATATGTACATACATACATATATATATATATATATATGTACATACATACATACATATATATATATATGTACATACATACACACACACACACACACACACACACACACACACACACACACACACACGAGTGTATATTATTTTTTGGGGTGGGAATCTTGGGAGCGTTCCAACACTTTATTCCCTCCGGATCTCCCCTGTCGTGTCATGCAGAGCTGGCACTATCTGAGTGCCGGCTCTGCTCTAAGCCTCCATGGGCCGGCGGGGAGATCAAAGATCTACCTCACCAGCCCACAGCAGCATGGAGGGAGGCAGGAGAGGACCCGGGGAGCTCTAGACAGAAGCTCCGCCAGGTTACTCTCGTGAGATCTGAGCGTTGCCGCGGCAACGCTCAGATCTCGAGAGAGTGAACTCTAGCCCCGCAGGCTAGAGTTCACTCTCCCTTGGACAGCAAGGATACCCCCTCCCTACATAAGGTAAGAAGGGAGGGGGGTTATTTGCTAATCTGCCCCCACCTTCACAATCCCTCCAAACATACAAAACACACATACAGCACCCTAACACAAACACCGCGCGCACACAGCACCCTCACACACACAGCACCCACACACACAAACAGCACCCAGACACATACAGCACCAACACAAACACACAACACCCTCACACACAGCACACTAACAGCACCCTCACACCCCACAAACAGCATCCTCACACCACAGCACACTAACAGCACCCTCATAAATACACGACACAAACAGCACCCTCACACACACAGCACACAAACAGCACACACACACACACACAGCACACTAACAGCACCTTCACACCCCACAAACAGCACCCTCACACCACACAAACAGCACCCTCACACACAGCACACTAACAGCAGCCTCACAAATTCACAACACAAACAGCACCCACACACATACAGCACCCACACAAACACACAACACCCTCACAAACCGCACACTAACAGCATCCTCACAAACTCACAACACCCTCACACACAGCACACTAACAGCACCTTCACACCCCACAAACGGCACCTTCACATCCCACAAACAGCACCCTCACACACAGCACACTAACAGCACCCTCACAAATACACGACACAAACAGCACCCTCACAAATACACGACACAAACAGCACCCTCACAAATACACGACACAAACAGCACCCTCACACACACATCACACAAACAGCACCCTCACACACACAGCACACAAACAGCACCCTCACACACAGCACACTAACAGGACCCTAACACACATACACAAACACCCTCACACACAGCACACAAACTGCACCCTCACACACAGCACACTACCAACACCCTCACACACATCACACTAACAGCACACACACACACAGCACCCTCACACAGCGCACTAACAGCACACACACACAAACAGCAGTATATGTATGTGTGTGTAAATAAAATGACAATTTTTTATACTTTTTTGAGAATCCTTTGCAGGTAATGATTGTTTGAAGTGTATATATATATATATATATATATATATATATATACATACATACACACACGCGGCATGTGTTTGTGCTTTAGGGTGCACACCCTAATGCAATAGGCTGCACAGGCCTATGGTGTACTCCATGCAATTAACCACCTCAACACCAGGGATGATATTTGAGATAGTGTTCTAGTTCATATATGACAAGGTTATTTACTAAAGTGAGATGTGTCAAGAATTCAAAGTGAATTTCAAAGTCAGCTATGCTTTTAATTCAGAAATTTTGGCCATAGACTGGAAATTTCCAACAATTCTCACGTAAGTTAATAACCCTGTATGTATGTGTATGTTGGCTTGTGTCTTTGTATGTATGTATGAGATATGATCTGTGAATTTGTATGTGTAATAATGTACAAGGCCTATAATGTATATAGAAGAGTGTATACATCACTGTACATCCCCCTACTCTCTTCTGTTCAATGCACACTTGTACCCTCTTTGCCAGGTTTCTGCTTTGCTTTAGTCCTCCAACTGCACCATGTGTGCCCTTGATCCTATTACTTCACATCTCACTTGTGCTCTGTCTGGTCTTGTTCTGCCCCTCACTAAAATATTTAATCTCTCCCGCTCCACTGGCATATTCCTTCACCTTTCAAGCACACAACCATCACCCTGATTCTAAACCTTGACCCTATCTCCCCGTACAACTACCGCTCTATGTCGCCATTTCCGTTTGCCTCAAAGACTCAAGAGAGTTGTGTACGTTAGATTGATAGACTTCCTTTATTCCAACTGTTCGCAAGACCCGCTGCAGTCTGGATTCCACTCTTGTCACTTTATCGAAATTGTCCTAATCCAATTATTTAATTGCTGCTAAAACCAGTGGTCACTACTCTCTTCTAATTCTCATTGACTTTTCTGCTGCTTTTTAAACGGTTTATCAACAATTTCTTCTCATCAACCACAATCTTGGTCTACGAGACTCTGCTATTTCCTGGTTCTCCTCCTACCTTTCCCAGCACTCTTTCAGTTACTTTTCCTAGATCTTGCTCTTCCCCACAATCCCGCTCTGTCGGTGTTCCCCAATATTATGTCCTTGGTGAGCCTTTTGGTTCTAATATCACTTCTATGCGGATGACACACTAATCGATCTTCCCTCTCCTGATTTTTTTTTTTTTTACTCCAACCTCTCTTTCACCCCTCATGTCCAGACACTTGCAAATCCTGCAGTTTAAAAAAAATAAAATAAAAAAAATAAACCATATCATGCAACTGCACCTATATAAGGTCAAGTGTGGCTATGGTGCTGGTCGCCTTGACTACTACAATCTGCTTCTCAGTGGTCTTATGCATTACCAGCTTGCCCAGTTACAGTCTGTAATGGATGCGTTGGCGATGCTCATCTTCCTGTCTGCCTGCACCTCCCATGCATTCCCCCCTCTGTCAGACTTTATACGGGCTTCCCATAAGATTTAGGGCTCAATTTAAAATTCTAGTGCAGGCTTACAACCTTCTACATAATCCTGTTCCTACCTACCCTCACTAATACACAAGTACAGTTAAGTCTGGAAATGTTTGAACACTGGCATAATTTTCATAATTTTTACTCTGTACTCCACCAAAATGCATTTGACATAAAACAACCAAGATGCAATTGGAGTGCATAATTTCAGCTTTAATTCAAGAGGTTGAACAAAAATATTGTATAAAAGGTATAGGAAGATCAAACAATTTTCATACACCGTCTCCTTATTTCGGATGTTCAAATGTAATTGGACGAATTAGTCCAATTATAAATACAATGACAATTTTTAATACTTTTTTGAGAATCCTTTGCAGGTAATGATTGTTTGAAGTCTAGAATGCATTGGCATCACCAAATGCTGAGTTTCCTCCTTTGTGAAGCTTTGTCGGGCCTTTACAGAAGCGGTCTTCAGTTATTGTTTGTTTGTGGGTCTTTCTTTCTACCTTAGGTTTTGTCTTCAGCAAGTGAACTGCATAGTCAACTGGGTTAATTTCAGGTGATTGACTTGGCCATTGCAGAATGTTCCACTTCATTACATTAAAAAACACCTGGGTTGATTTCACAGTACGTTTTGGGTCATTGTCCATCTGTAAAGTCATCTATGCTGAATTTGGCAGACTCTGAGCAGACAGATTGCTTCTGTCTTCTGTCACATCATCAATAAACACTAGTGTCTTCCCTTGATTATGGTACAAGTTGATCTTTTTCATCTGTCCAAATAATGCTGTTCCAGAACTGGCCTGGCTTTTTTAGATGTCCTTTGCACAGTCTTATCTGGCCTTATACTCTTGAGGTGAAACCTCTGTATTTGCTCTTGTGAAGTCTTTTCTTTATTGTAAACCACAATTATATGCCTACTTCTTGGAGAGTGTTCTTCACTTGGCTGGTTGTTGTAAAGGGTTTTTCTTTATCATCAAAAGGATTCTACGATCATCCATTACTGTTTTCTTTCATGGATGTCCAGGCCTTTTTGTGTTACAGAGCTCACAAGTGCATTATTTTTCTTCACAGAATGAACAAAACTTGTTATTTGGCCACTCCTAATGTTCCTGCTATCTCTCTGGTGGATTTTGCGTTTTTTTTGCAGCCTGTTTCACTTGCATTGAGAGTTCCCGAACCTATGGTGAGTTCACAGAAACAGCTTCCAACTGCCACAACTGGAATAAACTCCAGACCTTTTACCTGCTTAATTGATGAAGAAATAACAAAGGGACAGTTCCCACCTGTCAGAGAAACAGCTTTTGAGTCAATTGTCCAATTACTTTTGGTCCCTTTAAAATGAGGAAGCCTTTAAAAAGCTTAAAAACGTAATGTTAAGCCCATATTCATTATTTAACTGTAACGTGAATTTATTTTGGTAAACAGCCGAAATAACAAAACTTGTCAGTGTATGTAACTGTATGTCCCATCCAGGCCCCTACACTCTGCCGAAGTTATGCATCTATTCTTTGTTCGTACTTGCATCTCTGTTTCTATGGAATTACACTCCTTGCTCTGTTAGACTCTAACCCAGTCTCAGTTCCTTCAAAAGATCATTGAAAATTCACTTCTTTGGGAAATCAGATCAATTAAACTGTTAACAGCTTTCCCTGCCCGCACATTGGTAACCCACGTTGCATCCTGTGTCATCCAAAATACTAAGCATTCCTTGTAAATTATTCGAGTAACCTACTTTTTCCCATAGATGAAATACATCCTTTCCTTACCTGTTGTGCCACTTTACCCCACTTCCTCTAGAATGTAAGCTTTTTGAGCAGGGCCCTAAACTTCCTCTGTTTCTGTGTGTCCAACTTATCTTGTTGCAAATACTTGTCTGTTGGTCCACCTATTGTACAGTGCCGCAACATTTGTTGGTGCTTTATAAATAATAATTCATATACAGCTAACATATCATACAAATTAGTTTATAGAGAACCTTTACAATGTCTTTTAAGAGGGCCTTGTATTTGAGCTGTGCCTCATGTCTAGAGTTGCCTCTGCATACAGGGGAATCAAGAAGGAATCCCTGCTACCCACCAATAGATACCAGGGACCATTTCTTCCAATCCTCCTCAAACTGGTTTCCACAACAGTAAGGACTGTGTGTATATATATGTGACTGTGTGTGCATAATGTGATTGCATGCATTTGACGCTTACTTTGTGCGACTTTTGTTACTGTCACAGTGAGAGCGTGTAACTGGCTGCGTGTGTGATTGTATGCGTGTATGACAGTATATTTTACGGATATGGTGTGTATATGTCTGTATGTGTGACTGTGTGTTAAAACAAAATTTAGATCTCTCAAATAATTGACCATTTCTTTGCATTGGACTTCTATGTAATCTATCAATCTCTAGTTTTTCCTGCAATCTCTTTCCAGCGCTGGGAAGCCACCATGAACTAACACAAACACAAGCTGTTCAAAGTGACTTCTAAAATTTCATTGCATATCACAGGTATATATGGTATTATTCAACAGGGCATGCTTTTATTCTTTATCCAATCAAATAGTTACACCTGGTCTTAATGTACAAAGAGGGTAGCAAAAGGGAGTGGTTAGTTGGGGCCTTACTGCTGTTGCTAGGCAGACCAGCAGTAAGGGGAATGGTGAGGATAGGGAGAATGAAATAAGGCATAAAGTCCCAATTTGTAAACAGCCAATACCTTATTGTGCTAAAACTTATTCTAGGGGTTTATTCACTAAATGTCACTAAACACAAAATTGAAAAAAAAAATTCAGATACCTTCAGTGTGTGTATGTGACTGTCTGTGTATACATGTGGCTGTCTTTGTGTAATTGATTATGTATGATGTGACTGTGCTTGTAGGGTCTATGTAGAGTATGTAACTGTGGGTGAGTCTTGGTATGTATGTAACTGCGTGTATGTTTGTATGTCTATGAATGTGACGGCATGTCTAGGTATCTATGCATGTTACTGTGTACTTTTGTGAAGGGCAAAAACAGGTAGAGGAGTTACATGGTTAGATAGCCTGAAAAGAGACATGCATCTATCAATTTCAGCCTTTCAAAAGACATGCAAAATGTTAGCAGGATTAAAGGACCACTATAGTGCAGGGTCATTAGGTCCCACCCACCCTCATGGTCCCCCTCCTACTGGGCTGAAGGGGTTAAAACCCCTTCAGCCACTTACCTTTCTCCAGCGCTGGGCTCCCTCGGCGCTGGTGACCTCTCCTCCCTCTGCCGACGTCAGCTCCGAATGCGCAAGAGCCGCTCGCGCATGCAAACCTCGCATAGGAAAGCATTACTCAATGCTTTCCTATGGACGTCCAGCGTCTTCTCACTGTGATTTTCACAGTGAGAATCGTGGAAGCGCCTCTAGCGGCTGTCAGTGAGAGAGTCACTAGAGGCTGGATTAACCCTCAGTGAAACATAGCAGTTTCTCTAAAACTGCTATAGTTTCAGAAGCAGGATTAAAACTAGAGGGACCTGGCACCCATACCAATTTATTGAGCTGAAGTGGTCTGGGTGCCTATAGTGGTCATTTAAGTGACACACAAGAAGTAACAGTGGGTTAAGAGAGACACAAGGTTGAGAGAGAGGATTAGGAGAGACACACAAGAAGGGTCATGCACAAGGGGATGAGGACGTGTAAAGCACCACACAAAAGTTTATTCTCATCTACTGGCATGATAAGGGCTAACATAAGCTACAGCATCTGAACTGGAAAGAATCTCAAATTCAACTCTTTTCACACCAGTTGTTTTGCCCTAGCTTTTGCAATTCCCTTATCCTTATGAGGGCCAGGGAAGAGCTGTAGCCAGGGAGGGTGTTGTGAGGATTTTTCACAGTGGGTGAAAAGGTTAAAGGCTGGCACTGTGACTACTTTCCCTAGAGTAAAATAATTACATTATATTGCTTTAGTGAATATAACAGTACAAATAGTGTGTAGTATTCAAATACAAACAATATTCTCATTTAACTCATATATTTAGTGATGTTCCTAAATAGGCAAAAATTTAAAGGTACAGAGTCAGTAATCCCTTCGCTCATTCTATGTATTTAACACTAGTGTGTTATGCATATTCACTTTTCTACGACTATTGGCTTACTCTCTTTTTTGGGGGATTGCATGTAATTTTGCTAGTGTTGTATTATTAAATGGATCAGACGTCTTCAGGAGGAGCTTTTATTATTTTTGATTTAGAAATAAAGCATTTGGATACATTTTCTACTCCTTTACAACTAAAATATCATAGTCTAAGTATTAGAAGTTGTGCAGTAGTTCCCTTTTTCAGTAAATAGATATTAGTCCGACTAGACAGGAGATTATTTATGTGGATTCTCCAAATTGCGATTGCAGCATTTTGCCTGCCAGAACACCTCTTCAGATTGGTAAACTTGGACTGCAAAAAGAATTGAGTGACAATGCACCTGTGATGTGATTTCAACATGGTTCAAAAAGTACATGTGTTTCTTGTATCGGTTAGTTAGTTACATGTAGCTAAGATACTGTCATCAATGTACTGAGCATGTGCAGTCACATTCCTTTGTCCTTAAAATGAGTCATATGGTCTGCCCATATTAGGTGATCCTGAATATCCTGTTCACTGATTGGTCTAAGGGTATGTGTGAGTGGAGCTATGAATTAGAGGAGTTATTGTTAATAAATAGCTTGTTCAAACTATGCTCTGGGCTCATACCTTTTGAACACAAGTTCAGTGTGAGACCCGATCGGTGTGTAAATAAAAGACCTGTTACTTCCTGAGACTTGTGTCTTCTGCGGTTTGTTCCTGTTATTCCTCCGGTAACATTTTTGGTGCATTGGGTCCGGGAACCTCATCGCACGGAAGCTGGCGCAGAGCTTTGAGACTGTAAACTTTTATCAACGTTCTGCACGGCAGCACCCCTGAACTTCTGCGTGGACCTCCTTTCGTCTCGGCGCCACTGGCCTTTGGTCCAGGAGATCATCAGCTTCTGCGCAGTGAGTACTGGGGTGCCCCGTCGATGAGTGTGAAGCCCAGGTCCAGGAACGAAGAGGTAAGATTAATAACGTTAGAGCGGTAGGCCCACAAGGGGTTTGTATTTGGAATTGGTTTGGTTGTATGGAATCTGCCCCTTCCCACTGGAAGGAAGAAGCGAAGGCGCACATCTTATGTTGACATCAGACACTCTGTAGTCAGCTCGTCTAATACAGGTGGTTTGGGTCAGACTGAATCTTGGTGTAAATAGTTCATGTCGGACACCGGTGTCCTGTCTTGACTAGTGTATCTAGGTGTAAATTTTGGTCACTGGGTCGGGGGGACCGGGAGACTAAGCAGATTCTGGTGTACATTCCGTCTGCTAGATCTCAATCTATCTTGGCTAAGTGGGAGGCGTGTAAATTCAACCACTAGACTATTGATAGAGTAAATAGACTAAATGAGTCATGTTGTAAATTCTGCTCATTCGTTCGCTATATGTGGTGCTTGGGCAGCGTAGACTAACCGAATCCTGGTGTAAATAGTTCGATAGTTCTCAAGGTACTGGCCAATTAGAATAGTTGGGATTATTATAAATATTGTTAGATATACTGTAGTTGGTGAACTGGTTAAATTGTATGTCCTGCTAGAAAGCTTGAGCTCTGCCGTCTAGTGGGAGTGTAAATTGTGTGTATACTGTAAAATAGCGCACGGTACCATAACCACTGACCGGTACCATAACCACTGACTTGTACCATAACTACTGATATTACATGAAAAATACTAAAATTACTGTTTAACCTTGCATGTGTACTAACTGATATTGTAACTTTAAAACCATAATTGTCTAAACTGTACAATAGTTACTAACCGTACATAACCATAACCACTGACTGTAGAGACAAAATTGTTGAAATGTTATGTGATCGGTTAGTTTATGTGGATTAATAGTGTGGATGATTGTATGGTTTGAATAATAGTTAAATTGATAAGTGTACAGTCTTTGGTGGGTTTTTTTTATTTCGTGTGTGTGACGTTGTGATATTGTTGAGCGTGTGAGGATCCTGTGCGTGTGTGTACGTGTATGTTTGGGACTAGTAACCGTGCCACGTGGTGCTGTTGCTAAGGTAACTGGTGTGACTGTTGAAACTGTTTGTATATTTGTACTGCTTTTAATCAGACACTCTGTTGAAATCATGGGTGCTTCTGATTCACAAACAGTCCTTTGTCTTGTATGTTTTAAAAAAAAAAAAAAAAACTTTTCTAAGGAATATGCTGTTTGTGATTATGGTGTAACACTGTCCCCCAAAAGATTAAAATACTCTGTGTAGCAGAGGACGGCCTGTTCTGGTAACCAGTGTTCCTGTGGATCCTTGATCCAGATTTAATACAGCAGGTTTACATTGTTATAAATAATATGCTGGGGCTTTACGAGTAGTTTCTGTATACAGATTGTTGAAACACTGCTAAATGGAACAAGCTGTGCTAAGAGGAACAATGGAGTCCATGGTAGCCAGAACCTGTTTGTCCACTAAGGCCTTAATTTCACCTAGTTTGGACACCTCCCCCCCTTGCATCTGATTGCCAACCCCCTATTCATCCTCCAGAGCCAGAGTAGCCATTTCCCCACTCTTCCTCCCAAGCTAAAACTGGTATAGCTGGTATTTGCAATTCCCCTGCTCTATTGTCCCCACCTACCCACATACCTATCTGTTCTTTTGTTTCAAACTCTTGTATTTCTGTACCAACCCCCCACTGGTTCTTTGTAATTCGAACGGACTTCCTTTTTGGTAGGAGTGTATTTTAGCATTGAATTTTATTAACTGTTAAATTGTGAGGAGAATTCTTAATAACAGTAACTGAGTCTATTGGATCAGATAATCCTCTGCAATGACATTGTATCATAATCATTGAAATAGCACTAAAACTACTGAACACTGTGTGCATTAAGTGACAGCCTAAAATACAACTGGAAGAAATGATCAATGGTATAAGATGCTAGAGTACACTTTTATCCTTTTTTAGTTACTGGATGGGCCCCTCCAAGCTTTGTTCAAAATATCCCCTTTACTAAAATACAAACTGAGATGTTTAATTTACCATAGAACTAAAGCTTTACTCAAGCCTAGATATCAGGGTGAACAGTGATTAAAATAAGTAATAATAAAATAAGCACATAATTAAAGTCTATCTGCTTCATTAGACTTCATTAGGAAGCACTCTAGGGCCACCTACTGGCCATCTTAGGGAGTTACATTGATATTACATTACTTAATCATCTTTAACTCTATACTGGCATATAACAGACAGAAGCAGGATTGCTTACCCTATTTTAATATATTTATTGCTATAAGGTTTTATTTTATGTATAAATATATTAAAAGTTAAGTTTTATTATTAGACCCATAAAGATTATTTTGATACAATTACTTACCCTCTGGTGATAGGTTTTTGGTTTAACACTTTTTTTTTTTCATCCGCCAAATGCTGACTAGTAAAATTAGCTCACCCCCTTCCACCTATCATACTACTCTCAGACCGGAACCTATTACTGAGTAGCCTTGCCGAAGCCCCATAATAACCAGACAATTGACTGGCACCCTTCCATCCCGACATTGCCAGATGCCTCTCTGACTTACACCGGGCCCAACACACATTGATGAAAATGGCCAATTACAACGGGCAGATCCAGTCTATGTCCCCTTCACCACAACGGATCTATTCAATTGGAAGACTCATAACTCTTCGTATACCGACAAACCTCAAGTCATGACAGATTTGGCTACCTCTATTATACAAACACACAATCCCACGTGGGCTGATTGTCAGCAATTATTACTGACCCTTGGAACGTAAATGGCGCTGACATGATCCATCTAAAGGCCTATCAACAAGCCATTATTGCTGGCATGAAGGCAGGAGGGAAAAAGGCAATTAACATGTCCAGGGCGGCTGAAGTGTTACAAAAAGCTAATGAATCACCCAGTGCTTTTTATGAGAGACTGCTTGAGTGAAATAGATTGTACACTCCTTTCAATCCTGAAGCCCCTGAAAACTTCCAAATGATTAACTCAGCATTTGACAGCCAGGCCCAGAGCGATATTAAAAGAAAGCTACAAAAATTAGAGGGATTTGCAGGGATATCCATATCACAGCTAATGGAGGTTGTAAATAAGGTGTATATGAATAGGGAAACTGAGAAAGCATGAGGAGGAACGTAAAATGAGGAAGAAGGCAGATATGCTAGCGGTAGCTATCACAAGTGTAGAAAGACAGGGAAGGGAAGTGAATAAATGAGTCGAGAATAGGCTGAGTAAGGGACCTTTAAGTAGAAATCAAAGTGCATGTTGTAGAGAGGAAGGGCATTGGAAGAGTGACTGTCCACAGAGGGGATATATTGCAGGTGGTAGACAAGAAGAGAGAAGAGGGCGAGGTGGTTATGGTAGTAGCTATGGAGGACGAGGTAGAGGAAGTTTTGGAGGGAATAATGGGAATAGCAGAGGGAGTGTTCAGGGAGGTTATCCCCCTACCCAGAGACCTAGTAATTCGGAACAGTGTAGGGGATCTGTATCTAAGATAGAGATTTTTGTAGGTCTGGCTGACACTGTCATGGAAGACTATTGATACCTACCGGGCTCCTCCCCCTTGGCCGAGCGGAGCCTATGGTCGATGTAACAATAGGGGGAAAGAGAAGTCCTTTCATGATTGATACAGGTGCTGAACATTCTGTGGTGACTAAGTTGGTAGCTCCTCCTTCTGGAAAGACTGTAACTGTAATAGGAGCTACTGGGAGAAGTGCTGCTAGACCGGTTCTCAGGAGTCGCACTTGCATTTTAGGAGGCCATTTTGTGAAGCACCAGTTCCTATATATGCCAGAGTGTCCAATTCAAAGCTTCAAGCTCAGATAACTTTTCTACCTAATGGATCAACGTCTCTGAAGTTTTATAAATCACTAGGCATGATAGCAGTATTGGTACCAAAAGAAGAAGAATGGAGCGTCTACTCTGTAATAACAAATGCAAACCCTAAGAGTGATGGATCTTTATTTGACATTCCAGGAGTAATGGCATAGAATAATCCTCCAGGACTTGCTCGTAATATCCCACAGATACATATTGAGTTAAAGCTTGGGGTGTATCCTGTTAGCCTTCGTATGTTGTTCTTTTATCTACCACAACAGCTGTAAAGGTGGCAAAAGTGACTCCGTGGATTCATCACTCTAGGGTTAAACCAGCGGCAGATTCCTGGCAAGCTACTCCAGATCGTGAGAATCCTTGCAAGATCCGGTTGAAGCGCATGACCCAGTCGAATTGAGCGTGACTTGAGAAGTATGAGGTGATTTTTGAAGAATCGTGGTTGAAAGTTGCAGAGATCAACAAGTAGGTGTTTTGACAGCCATAATAAATCCTGACCACCTGCCTACGTTTCATAGAGTATCTCGAAGTGACCTCTGTGAAGGTAAGTGAGGATCAGAAGTACTTCAGTCCTTGCAGCCCTCACAAGCAGGAAGCTGAGGTGCCATCGCACGGTCGAAGAATTAAGATGAGGATCACAAGAATAATGTGTTTAATTATGTGCTTTAGTATTTTTATGATTTTTCAGGAGGGTAAAGGTAAGGATATTCCAAGCTGTGTTAGTTGTATTAAGACTACGAAAACAGGTAACCAAATATCTCAAACTCTCCTTTGGCACTCACAGTATGAGTGTAGGGGATCTGTAAGTGTAGATATTTAGATATAGATTACAGTGTGTGCAAACCAATATCAGGTGAGCCCAAGTGTTTCGATCCCCAATTCCAACCCCGTACAATTTGGTTGGTAATTCGGAACAGTAACTCCCAGGGGACCTTAATAAATAAGACTGTGATAAGCACCATACATTCTATGGGCATTCTACTATTTGATGCATGTAAGGCGATCTCGGGTAGTAGAAAACCTTGGAATGTATGTGGTAATCTTAAATGGGAACGAACTTATGGGTTTAATGATAAATATTTATGTCCCAGTAAAAGATCTACTGATCCTGACTGCCCAAATAGAGACTTTAACTTCTGCCCCTATTGGTCATGTGTAGGTTGGGCGACCTGGGGAAAGACAGTAGATCAAGATATGATTATCCAAAGGTTGCCCACTGCACCATATTGTAAAACTATGGAGTGTAACCCTATGCATATGACCATTTCCAATCCACAGCACTTCATTGGCAAGTTTGGGTATCTCTTTGGGTTTCAAAATACATGGTACAGGAGTAGATCCAGGGACCATAATATATGTACGACTTGAAACTGAGACAACAGCTTCTCAAACTCATCAGGTTTTTCATTCCTTCTATGAGGAGATGAGTGTTGAGGATAAAATTCCCCATAATGTTAAGAACTTATGTATTGATTTGGCGGAGAGTATCGCAGGTAGTCTTAATATAACTAACTGTTTTGTATGTGGAGGTACTAATATGGGAGACCAATGGCCATGGAAGACAAGACAGGTTTGGTACCTTGGTTCTGAGACAGATGAACAACAGATGCTTTCTCAGTCTGATCATCAAGTAAGTACTAGAGGTAAATCAGAATGGCGTTTAAAAACATCTATCATAGGCCATGTATGTTTAGCTAGAAGAGGGCCACTGTATTATACATCTGTTGGAGAGTTAACCTGCTTAGGACAGAAGGCCTTTAATGCTGATACAAAAGATACTACTTGGTGGTCAGCTTCAAAATGTATCAGAGCCTACTAATCCTTTTGCCAATTACACCAATTTAAAAGAGGTATGGTTTGACTTATCTGCTACATCCAATTGGAAAACCCCAGCGAATTTGTACTGAATCTGTGGTAAGAAAGCATATTCAGAGTTAACACAAGATCGGGAGGGAGCATGTGTACTAGGTACGCTCAAACCATCCTTCTTCTTGTTGCCAATTGAGACAGAAGAGACCTTGGGAGTTAAGGTTTATGATCTGAATCATAAAAAGAAGCGAGCATCCTTGAATAAAGGTAGTTGGGAAGATGAGTGGCCTCCCCAACGTATCATAAATTACTATGGACCTGCTACTTGGGCAGAAGATGGTACTTATGGATATAGAACCCCAATATATATGCTCAACCGTATTATAAGACTACAGGCGGTGGTTGAGATTATCACCAATGAAACAGCGCAAGCACAATCTTCTAGCTAAGCAAAATACTCGGATGAGATCAGCCATCTATCAAAATAGATTAGCTCTGGATTACTTATTAGCAGTAGAGGGAGCTGTATGCGGAAAGTTTAATCTTAGCAACTGTTGTTTGCACATAGATGATGAAGGGCGGGCAGTGGCTGAATTTACAAGCCACATGGTTAAACTGACGCATGTACCGACTCAGGTCTGGAATGCGTATAATCCTAGTAGTTGGTTTGGAAGTTGGTATGAGCAGCTTGAAGGGATTAAGGCGTTAGTAGGAGGAGTAATATTCATTAAATTCTTATGTCTCTTTCTGCCCTGCCTAATTCCATTAGTGGTCAGATCTACACGTAGTATCAGAGAGTACTATAGAAAGAAAGACAGCTGCTCATGTAATGGCTGTCTGGAAGTATGAACCTCTAGCCCAGAGAGAGAACATATTCAGGATGAGGAATGCTGAAGGAGTTTGTGATGATGCTAAGATGCTTACAAGGTTTGCTACTTGAGTGGTGTTGGCAAATTATGATTAGTGATGCATCTGGAATAACTTTGTATCAGAAGCATCAACGGGGGGAATGTGATGGGATTTCAACATGGTTCAAAATTTAGTAGGTCTGAAATCTCCATGTGGCATATACAAGTACAGGCGTTTGTTGTATCTGTTAGTTAGTTACATGTAGCTAAAATACTGTCATCAACGTACTGAGCATGTGCATCAACTGTAGTCACATTCCTTTGTCCTTAAAATGAGTCATACGGTCTGCCCATATTAGATGATCCTGAATATCCTGTTCACTGATTGGTCTAAAGGTATGTGTGAGTGGAGATATGAATGGGAGGAGTTATTGTTAATAAATAGCATGTTCAAACTATGTTCTGGGCTCATACCTTTTGAACACAAGTTCAGTGTGAGACCCGATCGGTGTGTAAATAAAAGACCTGTTACTTCCTGAAGACTTGTGTCCATATCTCTATGTGTGGCTTCTGGGGTTTGTTCCTGTTATACCTCTGGTAACACACCTATGTCTATAGGCATTTCAGCAACACCAATAGAAAGGGGAATTTTATGTTGTATTTCAAAGTGCAAAAAAAAATTCTAAAAATATCTTAACATGCTAAATTAATGTTTTACAAGATAATCTTTTCTGAAGGTAAAATAAAACTTACTGAGCCCAGTCCAAAACACTGTCTGCGGTAAGGTCATTATTCTCCTCCTCTGTCATGGAATCTGGGCATGTAGTCGTAGGAGTGAGTGGTTGAGGAGAAAGGGAATCCATGCTACCTGGAGGAGTGTCTTCTCTGGGGGCACCATTATTTTCAACTGTAAAGAAAGAACAGGAATGAAATAGTGAAACAGTTGTAATGTAATGACCACATTCTGATGCACAGGAAAAAAAATTATATATATATATAAAATATATATTTGAATAGGTCTATTTTTATTTTTATTATTTTTAATGCAATGAGGTCTCCATGCTGGGAGAATTTTTATACATGTGGCAAAAATATATAGTACTACGTGACTATCTTCTATCATTGTTTCTCCTTTTTACCCAAGGTATGGGCAAAAAGCTAAATGTCCTTATAGGGTTATAATGAAGGTTTTTGATTACTGATGTTCTTTGTCTTGAATAGGCCTGGATAACCGTGGATTCCTTTAGAGGACCAGTGGTCTTGCTTTTTGTATTCTTTTAATATAGCATTTTGGTTTCCATGCACATTAGTCCCCAGTCTCCCAACTGCCTTTACTGCTCTGGCTTGTAACTTGGCATGTGGCTAATTAATATAAAAACCTATCATAAAGCAACACCCATGTTTGCATACAGTTTCTGAACATCTATAAAATGGATTTAAAAAAAAAAAGAAAAAGGTGAGAACCAGTCTGCTTTCATGTAATAGTCAATATTATCTAAAAGGACACTCCAAACCATAGCCATAACAGTTTGCAGTAGTGGTTATGCTGCTAGGACACTTTGGAATAGCAGTGCAATTTAGCAGTTTAACTACTGACAGGGTAAAAAAAAGAGCTGAATGTTCTGGTAATGGACACATATTGGAACAGAAAAACACAAGACATTTAGGACCATAACCATTAAATACTTTGAAACATATTTTATGGAGATATGAGTCAATTAAAGAAACACTATAGCTTTCGGAATCCAAACATGTATTTCTAAAAGTATAATGTTATACCACCTAGTTGGATTATTGGCCTGTTGGAGTTAAAAAAAAAAAAAAAAAAAAAAAAGGAACTTACCTCATTTCCACTGAATTGCCAGTCTTACTGCAGCTGCCCTGCTTCCAGGCTGAGATCACCAATCTTGATTATCCAATACTTCCAGATAAAGAAGCACTGGGTGATGATCTAGATGCCCAGGAAATCGCCACATTGTGACAATCAGCATTTACACTGAGTCAATGCATTTATATGGGGTGCGTTCAGTCTTTGCAGGACCGAACCCGAGAAACCCCTCAGGGTGACAGCCACTAGAGTTGGACTTAAGCAGCAGTGTAAACACTGCATTTCCTGAGAAAAGGAAGCACTTACAATGCTCAGCCTGCAGGGACATGCTCTGAGTGGTTTTGGTTCCTATAGTGTCCCTTTAACATTAATGGCGTGATTGGCTGTGCTCAAGTAAACCTGGCCAGGTGAGGTTGCTAAAATATATAGCACAGTGCTTTTGATTCAGTGAACAGTTACAGCTGCAATATAGCTATAAAAACCCTATGATAGGACTGTTTTTTGGTGTACTTCAAATGTAAATAAATACCCACACCAACCCCTTTATCACTTTTTGTCACAAATATCATATTTTGACTTTAGGATTTGAAATTCCCTCATTGATTCCCAACATTTCCCTGTTTAGTGAATAACCATGTCATCTATGTTTCCCCTGATATATGTTGATATTATTTGATATTAGTAAATGAGAATGTGTTTTTCCAGAGATCATCTGATAGCCCTGTAAGCGTTAAAGGAGAAAAAGTATGTTTCTTCAGCAGTGCAAAAAAAAAAAAAGTTAAAATTCGAAATAAAGAAATAAAAAAAACTTTCAATAATAAATAAATAAATAAAGAATGAGGTCAGCCAGTGAAAATAATTTATTTTCTGTAACAGAGAGAGAGACGGCTGGTGCCAGGGATTCATTAATCACACTGAAAACCTCCAAAAGACATATTATATAAGGTAGCAGAAGTAGCAAGCTCTAAGTAAAACTCCAAAATCTGGAAGAGGTTCATCATTATGTGCATGGGGTTAGAACAGGCCATAGGGCACCCAAAAAAGACTTGCAAAACAAAAAAAACATGTGTGTGAGTTAATTTACCTACTAATGTAAAATAGCGTGGCTTTGTTTTGCAAAACGATTGCTGCCTAGTTAAAAACCTTAATAATGGTTTTAGGTGGGACATATCAACTAAAATAAAGCATAGTACAAAAGCAAAAATAAAACAAAAAAAATAAAATGTGCATAGCATCTGAAACATACCTAATGCTATGTTGATGAGGACTATTGGCATGGTGTCTTAAGTTTCTTTTTATGTGTGTCAATAAGTATTGCATTATAGTCACAGATTTTAGAATTATATGACCAACAACAAATTCGAGTATGGACTTAAACCAATAGCTTAATTTGGAATAAACATCACAAAAGAGAAATACCAGTGAGTATCTTGGTAAGAAGGATCTCTGTATATTCTGCATTGCTTTTTCAATGATTTCCCATGGCTTTCTTCCTAAAATAGGCCAGATGGCACTTTTGAGAATATTCTATTATAAAAAAACCTCATCCATCTTGGGGTACATTTCAGCCATCGAATAAAAACTCATAAGTATTTGTAGTATTACATGTAATACACACTCTTGTTCTCTTCCTCTGAAAATGAAGGAGAGTACAAAAATAAAATAAAAAAATCAGTGGGGGTATTTCAAGTGTTGTATTTAAAGCGGTAGCACATATACCATAGCCATAATAACACGATGTAGAAGTTCTGATTCTTAGCACATCTAGGTGCCGTCCCATGGTTTTTCACAAAAACAATTTGGGAGACATCTGACAACAATTAAAAGCTTATCCATCCACCATAGTTTGCACACTACGCAGCTACACTTATATTGTGAGATTTACACTCACACATTCAAAAATGTCAACCTACATGGTGATGTTTGGCTAAGTGTGCTCAGAACATTACCCACAGCCTATATGCACCAGATGCACTACCTATCTCAAGTTACAAATGTAGTTGACTAACCCAAACGACAAACATTTTTTTGTAATGTGCTTCCTAACTTACTGCATTTATTAACCAAACTGTCAAGTGAATTTTTTTTTTGCAACATTACACATGACCATATGTTCCCAAAGTTAAAGGTGTTTCAGAAGAATGATTATGGAGAGCAAACAAACGCACATTTGGAAACAGTTTTCACCCATAATTTTCTAATGCAGCATGGTTATGGTTTCACTAATAGCCACCAGTAACAAACTGTCTAAACCAGGGATTACACTCTAATTTCTACAGATAGTAAACAGATTGTAGTACTTAGGAGCAGGTGTGCTTTTGTGTGTACCGTTGGTGTTTGTATATAATTCTAGCATTTTAATACAGGGGTGTGTTTTGTATTTATTTGCGTTTAGGGGTTTGTTTGGATGTAGTGTTGGCTTTTAAATGTATTTGTGTAGTATTTGTGTTTGAGTGAAGGGTGTGTTTGAGGGTTTATATATAATTTGGGGGTTTGAATTCAGGTGTGTTTTTGTAAGTTATGTTTGTGTTTGCAGGGGTGTGTTGGCATGTTGTGTTGGCGTTTGAATGCTGGGATGTATGCCACATGCATACACAGATATACATACACATTCACACAGAGAGACACACAAAGGCACTTTACATATACACACTGACACATGAACACATCTTGACACACAGATAGCTACACATATATACACACACACACACACACACAGATACACACTGACACACAAATACACACACAGCTTAACACAGATATACTCACAGCGACACAGATACACTGAAACATATACAACCTGGTACTGACACACAGATACACACACATAGATACACACAGTGACACCTACACATTGGCACACACCTCAACACACAGATACACACACTTAAAGATACACACAGTGACACACTGTCATATACACACTGGCACATGCACTCAGATACACACTGACACAGACACACAGAGTGACATACACACACTGACACACAGATACACACAGTGACGCATTAATACACACAGTGACACACACTGACACACAGATGCACACAGTGATGCATTAATACACAAAGTGACACATACACACACTGACACGTCATTTTATATATTTATATATATATATATATATATATGCAGTCACCCTCCTGTTAGCATACTTGTTGTCTGCAGGAGGGTGACTTGCTGCCTGAGGCTGGTGTGTGTTAGGGGAGCTGCTCATTCCTGACTGCTGCCTCTCTCACTCCAGTGCAGTGTTTTCTATATGAAGCTGGGAGGAAATGACCGTCAGTCACTTTCTCCCAGCATCCCATACTATGGGAACCCAGTCGCGCTATTAATCGGCTGCGACGCTGACCGGGTCCCTGTGCAGCAATGCCCATCAGATGGCCCTAAGTGAATGGGCCATTTGATGGGCAAATCACCATGGAACCCCAATTTTGTTCTCGTGGAACCCTAGGGTTCCACAGAACACCAATTGGGAAACATTGGTCTCAATTAATTACCTAAATAGAGTGTGTCATATCAGATTTCATATTGTGCAGAATGTGACATTGCTGCTGGTAAGCTTATTTTATACTACATTATTCAAATAAAACCACCTTCTTGCCAATAAGTTTCCCCAAAATCAAGCCGCAATACAATTCCATATAAACTGTCCTTTACCAGGGATTCATCACATTGCCTTAGCTGAAACTGGTTCAGAAAGTGAATTTAAAGTCTCTATTCCAGCATGCAATTCAAAGTCATTTTTAATGACAAATTACATTCACTAGTACCCTTCACCAAGGTGTGCCAGATACTGTCATTGATTGAGGATGGTAGCTGGATCCAATATATTGTGAATAACGAGGTTTCAAATTTGAAAACCCAAAAGGTATACTTTAACTGTATAGTAATCTATTATATTAAAGTATGTAATGAGGCAGTACAATAACTTAAAATTAAAGTAACATTGCAAGCAAAGACAAATGTGTTGAGATATCTATAGAATGTGTAATCTTTACAGACACTTATTCTAACCGGTACGAGCATATAATCCTTACAGCCCAGAATTTATAGGGAAGAAAAACAAAAGACAAGGTGGGGCGGAAGGAAGAATGGATACGCCAGATACTTTAGAGGGTGAGGGGAGATTAGAAAGCGAAGATTCCCACAGTCATGATAGTTTAGCATATAACAATTTTAAAAAAAGTTTTACTAGTTAAGCACAATGAGATAAATAAAATATATTTTAAAGTAGTAGTTGTTTCCTCCCGGAGAGCTTTCAAAACAATTACATTTTAACATTTCATTCACATTTTAAAAAATGAAGAGAAAAAAGACCTAAATATCTAAATGTTTTATTTCAAGCAATTTCTATATCTTTTATGAATGTATTCCATGCTACTTATAGCCATTCCAGAAATATTGTATCAGTTTGTCTTTATAAAACAATATGGTTTACTGTATACTCTTTAAGGATTGTGCCAGGTTTGTTATTAAATCTGAAGATAGGATTGCAAAAATGGGACAGACTGAAATGAAATTGATTTTCAATCTGAATACATTAATACCCCATGGCTTAAAGAATGACTTCGAACTCTGCCATTTCCTATAATATGTGTTAGTTTAGCTCCATGTTTTTTGGCATAGATCATTTTAAGATTTTCAATAATTATTTGTATAATTAATGACCAATGTGTATACCCCTTTTTTTTTATATATATAAATTTGGTTTTTATTATCAGGATTTTTCTATCTTTAATGATTACTGATGGATGACATAATTTAATAATAACATTATTTTCATACAACATATGTGGTCTGAGAATGATACAATATATCTGTATAAGTTTAAAGTATATATATTGTAATTAGACATATTGACACTATGTTAATTACAGATACTGGTGTATACAAACCTATGGGGCATATCTGGATAAGCCCGTAGGTTTTTATTTCTTTTTCCTTATAGATGTATATGTGGACTATGGATATTAAGGACAATAACTAGGGAGTGATGTGTCATTGGGAGCGACAGGTCACTTCTTCCTTCTGGATCCATGAATGTAAAGCCCACATTATGCCAACTAAGAAGATGGCGGCGGTGAGCTAAATGGAAGTGTTGCTACAAGATCGTGTAATTTTCACCAAGTGATTACATGGAGTTGACACCTATGATGAAAACACACCTCCCGAATAGGACGCTTGCGGTTGGCTGGAATTGATAAGACATAAGGAAATGGATGTTAGCAAGACATCGTGAGTACCACCGTACCCCCCGTGTACGGGCCCCATGGCGTCCCGGAAAGCCACTGGACCAAATATCCGCAGACTGGAACTGTAGTGTTAAACCATGCAATCATATTTAGGGAAATCTCAAAAATAAAATATCATTAAACATGACACATAAATATGTTTGTAAGCAAAACTGTAGACTGTGCAGAAATGCATATGTAAATATAGACAGTATGGCCCAAGGAGTATCATCTATCGTTACTCATCTAATATGCCACATTGAAGGTAATACCTGTTTGTGGCATTATGATAAATCAGATTAAGTAAATATTACCGTTACATAACTGTAAAATAGTGATATCCGTATAGTAAGTGCCTATAAATGTACTACCCAGAACCTAAAACAAGACATTATATTCATAATCCAAAATCTCTAAAAAAAAAAAAAAAAAAAATATTAAATGCCAAATGAGGTGTCGAATTAGCCTGTGGCAGGTTGCCCATTACGGGGCATATGAACACACTCTGTAAAGGCATAGTGATGCCAGGAGTAGGAAATATGCGTTTCCAGATTTGTACCCAGAGTTTCAGGGTGGCTGTGCGGGTTGTATTGGGATTAATGCGGGTGAAGGTAGGATGTGAATCGTAGAATGGTTGTGGAGTTTGTGCATGTAGCTAAGACATATTGCTGATGAGGTGGTAGAGAACCCGATAGTTACTTATAATCATCTAGTTTATGAAATGGCGAAAAGAACAGAAACTGTATATAAACACTTTTAAAACATCAAACAATACATACGCACATAAGTCTAATAAAACGATGTGTTGGAAGACAGAATCAAAACTGGAACAGAGGACTCTAGAATGCCACAGTGGTTGAACAGGCTAGCGGCCGTTATGGCCATACCAGTGGTGGATGCAGGGGGGGGGGGGCAACGGGCAACTGCCCACTCCCCCCCCCCAGATTTTCCCCTGCCGGCTAATGCAGGGCTGGCATTGTCCACGTGCCAGCCCTGCAATGTGCCTTCGCGGACCGGGACCGGCGGGAAGATCAGAGAGAGAGAGGATCCGGGAGCTCTTACCTGCAGCTCCTCTGGGTCCTCCCCTCGCAAGCACGGAGCGTTGCTGCGGTTACCACGGCAACGCTCCAAATCTCGCAAGAGTGAACTCTAGCCCTGGAGCGCGGGCTAGAGTTCACTAACCACTGGAACCACCAGGGATTCCCCACCGGACCACCAGGGATTCAGAAATGTCCCCCCTACTCCTCAATAAAGGTAAGAAGGGAGGGGGGACATAAAGAATATTTGTTTAAATTAAATTTTCAAAAAACAAATAAGAAGGGTTATAATATGTGTTGGCTTTTTTAAATATAATTATTATGTATGTATGTATGTATGTATGGGGACAGTGTATGTGTGTGGGGGGGGGAGCAATGTGTGTGATAAGAAGGGTAGGGGGCTTTTTTTATAATCACACACATACATTGTCCCCCCTCGATCCCCCCACAAACACTGTCCCCATACACACACAAACTGCCCCCCATACACACACACTCTACACACATACACTGCCCCTATGCACACACTGGCCCCCATACACACAAAACCCCCACAAAAGTTACATCCCCTAATAGCCATGATCTGGGTAACCAACATATCCCAAAATCACCCAGATCAGTTCAGAAATTTCCTGGAAGTCTTATTTTTTAAGGATCGTGCACATGGTCCCATGCCCAAAACAGTTCCAGGGAATCAAGGCTAACGCTCTGTCTTTCTGTCTGGAGTACAAAAGTACATAACTCACATGTGCATTGGGCAAGGTATATTGCAGGGCCCATAGTCCTGAGGCAAGAGGCTTGCCAGCAGGCCCCTCCAAGACCACATGACTAGGTTCAGTTCGTCATATTTAATACATTTTTTTTTAATTTTTAAATCTCTGGTTTCCAATGCAGTTCCTTTTAGGGAAACACTGTTTATTCATATTAGGGTTACTTCCATCACTTATTTGGTATAGCCTGGATAAATTAACCTGTTCCCTTTGGGACTTTTAATTTTTGTGACTTAACTCCTAAATGAAAGGAAGGTGTGCGGTTAGACTGCAGTGGAATGATCTATACACCATTAAGCTAAAGTTGTTTTATTGCTTATAGTGTCCATTCAATTACTGAATAAATTCACTAGCTGCAAAAATATAAACATTTCAACAGGTTGTCTACAATTGCAGCATTGAATTTTGTTCCTGTCTGCTCTCATGGTGAGCAGCTGGTACTAAATGGAACGTTATATTGAGTGAAAAAAAATGTTTGAATGTGTTTTATAGTTAAAAACCACACACACTGCCCCCATACCCTTTGTACAGCGCTACGGAATCTGATGGCGCTTTATAAATAATAAAATAATAATAATACACACACACACACACTGCTCCCCATACACACATTGCCCTACACATACACTGCAAATGTCACACACAAATACTGACCCACACATACACGGCCCCCATAACACACACACACACTGCAACCCTGACATATACTGCCGCCCTCACTCACACACTGCTCACACAGTCCCCCTCACACACGCACCACTGCTCCTATGCCCTACTACAGCCCCATTTCCCAACTGTTCTTAAACGGTTTGACTACTTACTCTGGGAAGGTGTCCCGGCACTATTGACACCATAACCACTACACTGAGCTGTAGTGGTTATTGTGTCTGGATTATTTCTTTAAATAATCTACAAGTGCCCCTCCCGAGATCTGGATCCGCCACTGGGCCATACATAATACATAGGAAAAGACAGGAGATGTAAGACATACATTAAAAAGACCTACACCTGGAATGCTTAGGAGGGTGATAAATACTTATGCATACACAGCTGGCATAGAAGATTAGGGTTGAAAGCAACAAGAAATGCTAGAATAATCCTAGACTCTCTTAGTAATATTAGCTGAACATGACTAAATGATGTTCCTAATGCATGTAGACCATACAAAGAAAGTCTGGGAGGTGTTAGAAAGTGAGGGAATGCAAAAGCAGCAGACAAGAAGACTGCAGTTTAGGCTAGCTGTTTAAGATTATACCCCAATTAAAGTGACATAATTAAATGCATGCAAGCTGTCCCTTGGGGCATATCTACTAAACAGTGAATTACTAAACAATGTTGGCCCAATGAGTACCTGAATACCCAGAGGACAGACAAACATTAAAATGTAGGGTGACTAACTGAAATGCATATGATACAGTTTTATGAATTTGAGGTCATTTAGTAAGAAGATTTAAGACATTTAGAAGATCTTTCCCTTTACAGAAAATAAGGAACTTTACATTTATGTGTACAGACAATGTATATATAAGCTTATATTTTATTTCCTTTACCACATGTAAAGGTCCAGGTTTGGGCCTGACATAAATTTAGACAGTCAGTTGCAACACCTAGCCAAATAATTACTAAACAATGAAGGCTCAAAAAGTGCATGAATACCCAGGACAGACAAAGAAAACTTTAAAATGTAGAGTGAAACATTAAATTGCAGGGTGACGGATTAAAATGCATATGATAAAAGTCGATATGGCCTAGTGAGGGCCAAATACAGTAAGCAGAATGAGGCATCGCTGCCAAATACAGTAAGCAGAATGAGGCATGCTATGTATGAAATAGGTTGAATTTGCGTTACTAGTAAAATTTGCCATATTTGAATGGCTGAACAAGCAAACTTATGGTTTTGTTGAAAAAACAACAGTTATAGAAGCTGTGGCTGGGCTCGACGCTGCAGTGCCCCATGAGCTTCTAGTGAGTCAGCTGTTTGTTAGAGTGAGGTAAAACAAATACTTGAGTGGGCCACACTAGGCCAAGACCAACTTGTTTGGAGTTTAGGCAGTTTGTGTTGATGACCTTTGAACTGGAAGTAGACGGTTCTGTACTGAACCAGACAGTAGTGATGTTGCGAACACTAAATTTTCGGTTCGCGAACAGCGAACGCGAACTTCCGCAAACGTTCGCGAACCGGGCGAACCGCCATAGACTTCAATAGGCAGGCGAATTTTAAAACACACAGCGACTCTTTCTGGCCACAATAGTGATGGAAAAGTTGTTTCAAGGGGACGAACACCTGGACTGTGGCATGCCGGAGGGGGATCCATGGCAAAACTCCCATGGAAAATTACACAGTTGATGCAGAGTCTGGTCTTAATCCATAAAGGGCATAAATCACCTAACATTCCTAAATCACAATGGATATGGATTGACACCTGACATATGACATATTGACACCTTGACATATGGATTCACACCTGTCCTCAGAGACCCTGATACACACTGACACAGAGCAGAATAGGGACTGTTCCCCCTACATAGGGTCACTTGGCAGATATGGATTGACACCTATCCTAAGGATCCCTGATACACACTGACACAGAGCAGAATAGGGACTGTTCCCCCTACATAGGGTCACTTGGCAGATATGGATTGACACCTATCCTCAGGATCCCTGATACACACTGACACAGAGCAGAATAGAGACTGTTCCCCCTACATAGGGTCACTTGGCAGATATGGATTGACACCTATCCTCAGGATCCCTGATACACACTGACACAGAGCAGAATAGGGACTGTTCCCCCTACATAGGGTCACTTGGCAGATATGGATTGACACCTATCCTCAGGATCCCTGATACACACTGACACAGAGCAGAATAGGGACTGTTCCCCCTACATAGGGTCACTTGGCAGATATGGATTGACACCTATCCTAAGGATCCCTGATACACACTGACACAGAGCAGAATAGGGAATATTCACTAAATGCCAAACATTGTTATACAGGGGAATATTCAGTAAATAAGGATAAGGGGGGACCTACTGTCCTCCCCCCGGCCCCCACCCCTGCACGGTGGGTGGGGGCCATAAATCTCAATGGGGGGGACCTACTGTCCTCCCGCCCGCCCCCACCTGTGAGCGGTGGGTGGGGGCCATAAAAATAATGAGGGGGGGGACCTACTGTATGATGTTGTATCGATCAGGTAGTGTAAGGGTTACACCCGCTTCACAGTGACAGACCAAATTCCCTGTTTAACGCACCGCAAACAACCGCAAACAGTCCATTTGCACAACCGCAAACTCCCCATTTGCACAAGGTTGGATACCAAGCTAGCCATGTCTCGTTCCTTGTCCTCACTGATGTCATTGAAGGTCTCTTCCTCCACCCAACCACGTACAACACCAAGGGTCCCCGAAAGGTGACAACAAGCCCCCTGGGACGCCTGCTGTGTTTAGTCTTCCACCTCCTCAAAGCCACCTTCCTCCTCTGATTCCTCTTCTTCAGACTCCTCTCTCTGCGTTATTATAAGGTGTGTTAAGTAGTATTATTGTTATCAGTTTAATCCCTGTTATGTGCCTTTTTTTGGTTTGGTTTTTGAAACCACAGTGCAGCACCAGACGCCCGAAAAATTAGGCATGTACACATGCCTGAAAAATTAGGTATTGTTGCAGCCGCTGCTGTAGCAGCGGCCAGAAGAATTTATGTTTGTTTCCCAGGCAGAAAGTGCCCTAAAACAGTGTTCTCCAACCCCCGGGCCGCGGACCGGTACGTGGATCAAACGGTACCAGGCCGCCCGAGGAACTTTAATTTCACTGTGGCGGCCGAGGCGCAGAGCATTGCTCCCTCCCGAGCCCGCCCTTTGTGTGACAATAGCGAATGAAAATTCCCTATTGTTACACTGATCCTGCTCCTGGGTCCTCTCGCTTCCTGATTGGCCGTAAGGCAAACCCCACGCCATTGGCCGAACTCAATCTGGGCCTTCAGGGGAAAATGACAACTGTTTTCAAGTTGTCAGACAAAGTAGCTGCATTTAAAGCCAAACTGGAGTTGTGGGGACGGCGCGTGAACAGAGGCATTTTGGACATGTTTCAGACATTAGCAGGGATTTTAGGCGAGACTGAGCTTGAACATTCATTCTGCCAGTTGATGCACGATCACCTGTCTTTGCTTTTAAAAGAGTTTGAGCGCTACTTCTCAACCACAAAAGACCCACGAAATGGTAAGGAATGGATCCGCGACCCATTTGCCAACAAATCAGGCGAATCTAGCATGTCTATGCAAGAAGAACAACTACTGCTGGAGATTGCAAATGACGGTGGCCTTAAAACTATGTTCGAGACAACAACTCTGCCGGTGTTCTGGATTAAAGTCATGGCGGAATACCCTGAGATTGCAACCACAGCACTTAAATCCCTATTGCCATTTCCGACAACCTATCTGTGTGAAGCTGGGTTTTCAACAGTGACAGCAAACAAAACAAAACAGCGGAATAAACAGGACATAAGCAACACACTTCGGGTGTCATTGTCTCCTATTACCCCCAGATGGAACCGTCTCGTTGCGAAGAAACAAGCTCAGGGTTCTCATTGATTTGGCATTCTAGTGAGTTAAATAAAATAAATCACTTTATATTCATTTTTTGGTGTAGCTGTATTTTATTTTGAAGGCATGTTTAAATACAATTAAATAAAAATTAATAAATCAAAACTAGCGGGCCACGGAAAAATTATCAAACGTTTACCGGTCCACGGCGATAAAAAGGTTGGGGAGCACTGCCCTAAAACATTGCGGCTTGAACCCTAGTTGGTGGCGGATAAGTCACGCAAGTCAACCAGCATTCAGAGCTAAAATACAGCAGCGTGTGGACCATTTTTAGCCCAAGGCAGCTCATCTCATCAGGCCTTTTTTAGTCGAATGTATCGCCCACTGTCAGTCCCGTCGGGATCCATCCCTCATTCATCTTAATAAAGGTGAGGTAATCTAGACTTTTTTGACCTAGGTAAATTCTCTTTTCAGTGACAATTCCTGCTACACTGAAGGTCCTTTCTGACAGGACACTTGAAGCGGGGCAGGCCAGAAGTTCTATCGCAAATTGGGATAGCTCAGGCCACAGGTCAAGCCTGAACACCCAGTAGTGAAGGGGTTCATCGCTCCTCAGAGTGTCGATATCTGCAGTTAAGGCGAGGTAGTCTGCTACCTGTCGGTCGAGTCGTTCTCTGAGGGTGGATCCCGAAAGGCTGTGGCGATGCGTAGGACTTAAAAAGCTCCGCATGTCCTCCATCAACAACACGTCTGTAAAGCGTCCTGTCCTTGCCGGCGTGGTCGTGGGAGGAGGAGGATTACTTTCACCTCTTCCCCTGTTAGATTCCCGTTGTGCTGTGACATCACCCTTTTACGCTGTGTAAAGCATACTTTTTAATTTATTTTGCAAATGCTGCATCCTTTCCGACTTGTTGTAATTTGGTAACATTTAAGCCACTTTCTGCTTATACCGGGGGTCTAGTAGCGTGGACACCCAGTACAGGTCGTTCTCCTTCAGCCTTTTTATACGAGGGTCCCTCAACAGGCACGTTAGCATGAAAGACCCCATTTGCACAAGGTTGGATGCCGAGCTACCGTGTTTTCCCGAAAATACACCCTACCCCGAAAATAAGCCCTAGCTGGATTATCGGGGTGGGCTGCAATATAAGCCCTACCCTGAAAATAAGACCTAGGCAGGGCCGGCGGCTGCCGGCCCTATAAATGCCACAGCCGACTGAGCGCTCTATAGAGAGCATTCAGACGGCTACCGCACTGCCTCACCTCTCCTCCCCTTTAGCGTGGCCCAGCTTCTCTCCGGTCCGCGACCCGGCCGGACTGACAGAAAGTGCACACTGGGTGTGCACTTCCTGTCAGTCCGGCCGGGTCGCAGACCGGAGAGGAGCTGGGCCACGCTACAGGGAAGAGCTGGTGAGGAGAAGATTGGAGGGAGGAGGGGGAGAATATTACCGGGAGGGAGGGAGGGGGGAAAATATTACAGGGAGGGATGAGAGTATTACAGGGAGGGAGAATATTACAGGGAGGGAGGGAGGGAGGGAGGAGAGTATTACAGGGAGGGAGGATAATACAGGGGGGAGGAATACAGGGAGGGAGGAGGAGGAGATTACAGGGAGGGAGGGAGAGTATTACAGGGAGGGAGGAGGAGAGTATTACAGGGAGGGAGGGAGGAGAATATTACAGGGAGGGAGGAGAATATTACAGGAGGGAGGGGAGAGGGGGAGGGAGGGAGTATTACAGGGGAGGGAGGGGAGAGTATTACAGGGAGGAGGGAGAGTATTACAGGAGGGAGGGGAGAGTATTACAGGGAGGGAGGGGAGAATATTACAGGGAGGGAGGGGAGAATATTACAGGGAGGGGGAGGTGAGGGTCTCTGGGGGGTTACACAATGCGGACACCGGCTGACAGACTGGCTCTAAGCCCTAGCCTGAAAATAAGCCCTAGTGTGTTTTTTGTGACTAAAATTAATATAAGACCCGGTCTTATTTTCGGAGAAACACGGTACTCATTTCCCGTTCCTCCTCCTCAGTGATCTCAATGAAGGTATGTTCTTCCCCTCAGCCACGTACAACACCACGGGTACCAGATAGGTGACAACGAGCACCCTGGGATGCCTGTTGTGGTTGGTCTTCCTCCTCCTCCTCAAAGCCACATTCCTCCTCTGACTCCTCTTCCTCACAATCCTCTTCCAGCGTTGCTGCAGGTCCAACAAGTGATGCTGATAAGGCTGGTTCTGGTGGTGATGGTGACCACAACTCTTCCTCTTCACACTCATCTACGGCCTGATCCAGCACTCTTCGCAGGGCACGCTCCAGGAAGAAAACAAATGGTATGATGTCGCTGATGTTGCCTTCGGTGCGACTGACTAGGTTTGTCACCTCCTCAAAAGGACGCATGAGCCTACAGGCATTGCGCATGAGCGTCCAGTAACATGGTAAAAAAATTCCCAGCTCCCCAGAGGCTGTCCTAGCAGCCCGGTCATACAAATATTCATTAACGTTTTTTCTTGTTGGAGCTGGCGGTCGAACATTAGGAGTGTTGAATTCCAACGTGTCGGGCTGTCGCAAATTAAGTGCCTCACTGGCATGTTGTTTCGCCGCTGGATATCAGCAAAGTGCGCCATGGCCGTGTAGGAACGCCTGAAATGGCCACACACCTTCCTGGCCTGCTTTAGGACGTCCTGTAAGCCTGTGAACTTATGCACAAAGCATTGTACGATCAGATTACACACATGTGCCATGCACGGCACATGTGTCAACTTGCCCAACTTCAATGCCGCCAACAAATTTGTTCCGTTGTCACAAACCACTTTGCCGATCTCCAGTTGCTGCGCAGTCAGCCACTTTTCCACCTGTGCGTTCAGGGCGGACAGGAGTGCTTGTCCAGTGTGACTCTCTGCTTTCAAGCAAGTCAAACCCAAGACGGCGTGACACTGCCGTATCCGGGATGTGGAATAGTACCTGGGGAGCTGGGGGTGTGCCGTTGATGTGGAGCAAGACGCAGCAGCAGAAGAGGACTCAGCCGAGGAGGTTATGGAAGAGGATGGAGTAGGAGGAGTAGAGGAGTAGAGGAGGTGGCAGCACGCCTGCCTGCAAGTCGTGGCTGTGTCACCAACTCCTCTGCAGAGCCACGCATTCCATGCTTGGCAGCCGTCAGCAGGTTTACCCAATGCGCAGTGTAGGTGATATACCTGCCCTGACCATGCTTTGCAGACCAGGTATCAGTGGTCAGATGGACCCTTGCCCCAACATTGTGTGCCAGACATGCCATTACTTCCTTTTGCACAATCGAGCACAGGTTGGGGATTGCCTTTTGTGAAAAGAAATTTTGTCCGGGTACCTTCCACTGCGGTGTTCCAATAGCTAAAAAATTTTTGAACGCCTCAGACTCCACCAGCTTGTATGGTAAAAGCTGGCGGGCTAATAGTACAGACAAGCCAGCTGTCAGACGCCGGCCAAAGGGGTGACTTTCTGACACTGGCTTCTTATTCTCAAACATGTCCTTGACAGACACCTGACTGTGGGCAGATGAGCAGGAACTGCTCAAGGCGAGAGACGGAGTGGCGGATGGTTGAGAGGGGGCAAGGAGGACAGCAGTGGTTGACGTGGCTGAAGATGCTGGACCAGGAGGAGGATGGCGGCTTTGAGTTTGTGTGCTGCTTGTACTCATGTGTTGATCCCATAGGCGTTTGTGATGTGCGATCATGTGCCTCGCAAAGCAGTTGTACCTAGGTGGGTGTTGGACTTCCCACGACTCAGTTTCTTTTGGCACAGGTTGCAAATGGCATCGCTGTTGTCAGAGGCAGACACACAAAAAAAATTCCACACTGCTGAGCTCTGCAATGACGGCATTCTGGTGGTGGACACAGCATGCGTTGATTGGCGTGCTGTCGGGCTGACCCCGGGTGCCGATGCATGCTGTCTGACTGTGCCACTAGCTCCTTGCGACGACCTCCCCCTGCTTCCAACTCATCTCCTCCTCCTCCTCCTCTCTGTCTTCCCATCTGAACTTTCGCCCTGTTCTTCTTCTTGCCGAGTGGGCACCCATGTGACATCCATGGACGCATCGTCATCATCAACCGCTTCACTTGTATCTGACAACTCAGCAAAGGAAGCAGCAGCAGGTACAACATCATCATCACACCGTACATGTGTAATGCTGCCTGACTGAGACATATCCCTGTTATCTACATCCTCTGTCAATAATGGTTGCGCATCACTCATTTCTTCAAACGGATGTGTAAATAACTCCTCTGACATACCAAGTGAAGCGGCTGTGGTGCTAGTGTTGGTGGTGGCGGCAGGCGGGTGAGTGGTATCTTGAGAGGTGCCCGAAGCTAAGCTGGAGGAGGATGTTGCGTCAAGGTTCCGAGCGGAAGCTGTAGAAGATTGGTTGTCCTGTGTTAGCCAGTCAACTATGTCCTCAGAACTTTTCAAGTTCAGAGTACCTGGCCTCTGAAGACTGGGCATTATTCTAGGGCAAAAGGGAATCACAGCACCACGACCACGACGGCCCCTGCGGGGTGGCCTGCCTCTGCCTGTCATTTTTTTTTTGATTAGTGGTACTATGCGTGCAAGCTACTGTGACACCAGATATGAGTGGCACTGTGAACTGGCAGAGGTTGGCAGAGTACACGCTGTAGAGCTGACACACCCGCTTTGAGACAACTAACTGCTATTCAATCTATAACAATGAAAAAAGTTTTTTGGTTTTAAATGCAAGCTATTGTGACACCAGTGAGTGAGTGGTGGCACTGGGCACAGTATCCACTGTGAGCCTGACACACCCGCTTTGAGACAACTAACTGCTATTCAATCTATAACAGTGAAAAAAGTTTTTTGTTTTTAAATGCAAGCTACTGTGACACCAGATATGAGTGGCACTGTGAACTGGCAGAGTACACGCTGTAGGCCTGACACACCCGCTTGAAGACAACTAACTGCTATTCAATCTATAACAGTGAAAATTTTTGGGGGTTTTTTAAATGCACGCTATTGTGACACCAGATAAGAGTGGCACTTTGAACTGGCAAAGGTTGGCAGAGTACACGTTGTAGGCCTGACACACAGACGCTTGGAGACAACTAACTGCTATTCAATCTATAACAGTGAAAAAAGTTTTTGGGTTTTTAAATGCACGCTATTGTGACACCAGATAAGAGTGGCACTTTGAACTGGCAAAGGTTGGCAGAGTACACGTTGTAGGCCTGACACACCCGCTTGAAGACAACTAACTGCTATTCAATGTATAACAGTGAAACAAGTTTTGGGGTTTTTAAATGCATGCTATTGTGACACCAGATATGAGTGGCACTTTGAACTGGCAAAGGTTGGCAGAGTACACGTTGTAGGCCTGACACACCCGCTTGAAGACAACTAACTGCTATTCAATCTATAACAGTGAAAAAAGTTTTTTGGTTTTTAAATGCACGCTATTGTGACACCAGATATGAGTGGCACTGTGAACTGGCAGAGTACACGCTGTAGGCCTGACACACAGACGCTTGGAGACAACTAACTGCTATTCAATCTATAACAGTGAAAAAAGTTTTTTGGTTTTTAAATGCACGCTATTGTGACACCAGTGAGTGAGTGGTGGCACTGGGCAAGTGGGCACAGTATACGCTGCGAGCCTGACACACAGACGCTTGCAGACAAATAACTGCTATTCAATCAATTACCGTGAAATAGCGAACCGTTCGGTACATCACTACCAGACAGTCTCATCAGCCTGCATCTCGTCAGACCAATCATGGTAGGGTAGGGAAGGGCTTCAGGCCAAGATTCCCAACATATTATATATATATATTTTTTTTTTTATAAATTTGTATGGATGAATAAAAGTATGCAATGAGTTACAACCTCACAGAGTGACCATGAATATTATTTTACACATTAATTTAAGCATGTAGAGTCCATTTTTCAATTCAGCAATATATGTCAGACAAAAAAGAAGGCAATCCAGACTAATCTTGAGTTTTCATTCACTATTCCCTTCTAACATGACTGTTACTGACTTGAAACAGAAATAGCCAGAAAGTGCTTTGCTTTGGAAGCCTGCCTGTGACGAACCCCACCAGGCACCTGCTGTAATGAACCTAACCAGGCACCTTGCTTCATTGGGTGATGGGGTTAAAAATTATTATTTGTGTGCACTAAACCGCAATTAATGATTATTATTTTTTTTTAAATCTCTTTAAACATCACTGACACCACCAAAAGCTGCCACCACCAAGACAATTTATAAATGGACACCTTAGGTTATCCCACATAAATCAGATTTAAAAAACAACAAAACACAGTTTAGCAGAATGTATCTATAAAATCACAGCACTATTTAATAAGTCTCTTTGGAAACATGGTTCTTATACCAGACAAAGGCAGAACTACACATTTTAGTTGAATTCCTATTGACATTTGTTTGTGTTTTCATTCTTGCTCTACAGACCTTATTGCTTGATCCTTATACATATATATTTTTTAATCCTTTGATTTTTTTATTTTCATATCAGTGTCTATGGTAACAACATTTAGAAAAAATGTCCTTCGGACAAAATGCATTGAGAAAGTACTTTGCCCTAAATGTTTGTCTAGAGCAAGCATGTCAAACATGTAGCCCGGCGATCCACGTGTACATGCTTGGTGTTAAAGCAGAGTAGGCACCTGCATTCTCCACATTGCAGGTGCATAGCCTGCTAAAATTTAGCCTGAAGCAGGACACTAGCAGCAACGAGGGAGCTTTCTTCCTGCTCCTCACTGTTCCCTTGTGCCCTGCCGTCTATAGTGATTCCGGAAAACAACGTCATATTCCGGCACCTGGCATAGCTAAACTGCACGCGAGAGAGCAGGAAGGAGATCTCCAGATAGAAGATCCCCACTGTACCGCAGGGAATGATGTGAGTGTGTGCAAGAATGTGTAAATGTGTGTGTCAGTGTGTGTGTGTGTGTGTCGGTCTGTGTTGCGGTGGCCGCAGCTGGACAGTGGAGTACCTGAAGGTGCATGGAAGCACACGCCATGTCACATTCCGACATGACGTCAACGTCAACGTGCTCCACCTTCAAGAAGTAATAGTGTGAGGATCCGCTTTGGCACATTGGGCAGACGGCGCCATCTGGGGTATACCAGAGGCCGGACTCCGGAGTCGCATACTGGCAGCGGCAATGTGAGTGGAGTCTGCTTGTTGGCTAGAGGGGGATGCTGAGATTTAGAAGAGGGAGGGGGAAGGCTGGGATTTAGTATAGGGGATGCTGTTTTTTTATACGGTACTTTAAAAAAAAAAAAAAAAAACAACTAAGTTTCTATGAAAATTTAAGTTTTAGTTTTTTTTGCGGCCCACAGAAACGTAAACCTTGTTATTTGGCCCATGCAAGAGTTTGACATACTTGGTCTAGATGCTTGTTCTTTAATTAAAGCTGTAGCACTTGTGGTGACACTTCCCTCCTTTCTTCTAAATTTTGTTTGCATATATCACTGTAGGAGCCACAGTGAGGTGGGATAGCAGCATCGGTACCTTGTTATTTTATTGCCTATTTGGAGTACTGTGGTAACTCCAGCCTATTTTTTCTGTGTCTATGGTGATGGAGGTAAAGTTGAGAAAAAAAGTGGGGGTCATACTTCAGGGACAATATAGGCACTCAGACCACTTCATCTTATTGAAGTGGTCTGTGTACAGTGGCCCTGTTCCCTTAACCCTTCAATGTAAAGCATCATTTCAGACAGCCATGAGAGGCATTTCCTGCATTTAACTCCATGAAAAGATGTGGCTTTGCATGAAGATATTCAACGTCTACAAAATCCACATACGAAAGCATGACCTTGCTGGAGGAGAGACCTCAGCCCTGGAAACCGATAATAGTTAAAAGGGTATTTAACCCTCTCAACACCTGGGTGCTGAGGCAGAGGGGCACTATAGCATTTGGAATACAGTTTTGTAGAGAGTCCTTTAGTTATTCTACTATCTAAAAATATTACTTATCTGAACATTGTATCTTTATACACTACCTGTTAACTTTCCTTTACAACTGTGAAGATTGAAAATGTGTATATGTATTTATTTATTTGTAATTTATTTTCCTTCTGATAAAAATATGTATAAGTATCTATTTTTCCTTAAGCATCCCTGATCATATCCACTATCTGCTAAACCTACTTGAAATGACTATATTTTCAAAATCTTTCTTAGAGATTTGCCTCTTTTTTAGTTCTGCAGTATTGTGTACTTAACACCATGGCTGAGAATCATGACATGGGCCATTATGTAGAAAAACCACTCTCTTTTCCCTCCTTTACAAACATCTCCTGTAACATGGCAGTCTTATAATCGAGGAAACTTATACGTCCACAATCAACTCTGAAAATCTATAAAAGAATCTGAATTGTAAGATATAGGAGCCGTATAAAATCCTAAGATTGGACACACAACTCACTACTTGTACATTTCTCCTCCCACTAATAAGAAATCAACAGGCTAACCAGCTTTATTATGTATTAAAAAAGCAAGTTTAACTGGATCAGTAGGTATCAAATCTGGGAATTTCAGTCCCAAAATATTATCTGCCCATTAATTGGTTTGGGTCAGCGAATATCTGATAGCAACAGTATATTTCATTGAAAAGTTCTTGCAAAGATCTCTCATGAGACTTTATATGGATGGTGATTTACTTTTTTCTGAGTTCCTCATTTCTTGCTCTTGTAAATACAGTTCCAAGAGCAGAAATCTAATACCTGGCTGACACTATTCCAGGAGAACAGCTGGGCGAAAATATGTTCAATCCAATCGTATTTCACACAGAGCTGCCAGGTGGAAAAATACCAATGAAAGATGTATCAATGTTTTACACCACACCAGAGGTACTATTTACACTGTATTGGGAACATGACCAATTAAACACACTTTTCACTGCTTTTTAACCACTAACTGGCCATGTATTTCATTGTATAAAGGGATGTGATCATTCATAGCTTAATTATTACATTACATTGCTGCTAAAAATTAGCAAATGGTGCTATATATGAGTTGCTGCCAAAAGTAAAATGCATCAGACAAAGATGGATAAGACTAATTGGAATCCCATACAGAGCAATATTGCAAAATATGATTAAAAATAGTCAACTGGAAAATACTATCAACTTCCAATTTGGTCTTCATTTTGCACAGCAAGAGAAAACACACAAAGCCAGAAGTTTTAGACCAACACTGTGAGGGCTGAAGGCTAGTCCAGAGCTTTTGGCACTGTAAGTGTTAAGAAGCATTTAACATGGCTCACGGAAAATCATAGTTGGAGTAACCATTTATGCATCAAAATTTGGCATATCAATCAGGGAAACCACGCAAGAGACAGAATGCCGTAACCATCCTATTATGTTACTGCCAAGTTTATTATGGACACAGTTCTGTAGGTTTCCTTTAAAATTCTGTCCCATTAACAGGGCAGTTTTACCAAGTCAAACAAGTTATGTGACAGAGGGCACACCAAGAGAGCTAGACACTTTGATGGGGTAGGATTAGTAAATTATAATTCTTTGCATGTATGAACTCAAGAACATTGTAATATGCAAAGAAACATTTATTCAGTAAATATTATTTTACATAAGTCAGTGCTATATTTATAGTCATGTTAACAGCTGCTTGTAAATTAAAGTCAAATCAATTATAATCTCATCTTTCCAATACTTTTTAGGAACACGGACTATTATTAAATAGACATTACAAAATGCCAGGCAAAGGCTTTTTGTTTATCATACATCCAAAATAAGCAAAACTTGATCACATATGCATAGAAGGGTGAAATATATTACCCCAAAATAGCGGTCATGAAGTATGTATCCAGCTGCTCTTTATTAACAGTAGTAATGCAGGAAATCATGCAGTCTAACAAATATTAAGTTCAGATGAAATTCTTGTGAACTAGGGCAGGGGTCAGCAACCCATGGCACTCGAGGTACTTGTGAACAGGATTCTACACTGGAGTGGAGGAGTACTGCCCTTGACCTTCATCTGTCCACCCTGATCCCCATTGAATCCCACACTGCTAGATATACATAAAACTGAAGAAGCAACCCCTTCATATAAAAAGCCTACACACACCGTCCCCACAAGCACAACACCACTGACAATCTATATACTAAATATATCTATATACAACCCCACATATACACACACCAACAAAAACACTATGTGACATGACATATACACACAGACACACACACACTTTAACAAGCAGTCCTAATAAACAGCTTCCATTCACAGGTATCATATTCAATTCAACAAACTACTCAAGAGCATATACAATATAACAGCCCACATATGCACAAATACAATGCTACAATATGCAGTACCCATAAATAAAACAAAACAATTTAAGAAAAAGGATGGCACACCAAGAGACTTCAAGATCATGTTTTGGCAAAATACTACTAAAAGGTTGCCCACCCCTGAACTAGGGTTCTATTTATGGTAGGAGATACAAAACTGGAGAAAAACTCCCACCAAATTTGCAGTGGTTGTGGGGTAATACAGGGCCTAACCCAGAGAAAGGAGATAATAGAGAGGGCTTGAAAACAGGTCTGCAAGAAGGCACACCGGGTTCCAGTCTTATTACCCTAATGGAAATTACTAAGTAAAGGTAATTGGTATATAGTGCCTAATTTACATAAGCATAGCAAATAAAAAAAACTTTACTGTCCAATATTGGATAAACACATCTAAATATCCCAGACACCAAAAAAAGTGAAAAAATAATAATGAAAAAAAGGAGATAGGCAGTTCATTACTCCTCCAGTTGAAGCACAGCATAACTGAGCGATACTGGATACTGGATACTTTTATCAGGGTAGAACTGTGCGCTCAGTTACCTACATTTAGGTGCTGTCAGAGACTATCATAATAGGGGAGAAGCAATCTAATTTTTTATGTTATCCACTGTCAGTTTTCCTGATCATGATTCTATTTTATCTGGGGTCTGCTGTGGACTTCCCAGATACTCTCTGACAAGCCAGACACCTATTTGATCCTGCCGTACTTAGAGCCACACAGACAGATTTACATTACTTTGAGCTTGTCTAGTTATAAGATATACCCATTCTGTTGACACTTGGCCAGTACGACTAGGGTTACCTTATTGCATCTACCTATGTATATACTGTATATCTCCCCTCAGATACTGTTTCCACTTCATCAGTATCACTACCTGGCTATTTTGTAATTAGTACACTTTGTACACATTAGCTCCAGTAGTTGGTCCTATTTTTATACTTACTATCATCTTCTTCTATTCATTATTATTATTTTTTTTGGTGTCTGGGATATTTAGATGTGTTTATCCAATATTGGACAATAAAGTTTTTTTTTTTTTCTATGCATATGTAAATTAGGCACTATATGCCAATTACCTTTACTTAGTAATTTCCATTAGGGTAATAGGACTGGAACCAGATGTGCCTCCTTGTAGACCTGTTTTCAAGCCCTCTTGGTTATTAGGGTTCTATTTATGATGATCTTTGTTTTCTTTATTTCTGTTTGTACTTTTAGCTGGTAGGCAGGCCTAGTATCGGATATTCAGGAGGAATGTCATTAAAGGAATACTCTGAACACCATAACAACTAAAGCACACTGTAGTAGTTGTGGTGTCATGGCTGCTCAGATGCCTCCCACCCCAATGTAAATAGTTAAACTGTTGGCAAACATGGGATCCTCCAGGCAACGCTCTGTCTCTCCTGTCTACTATGGAGAGCCAGAATCTCCTGCTAGAAACCATTAGCTCTCCTTATCTAGGCCTTGCAATGCCGAGCTAGCTCATTGGCTGAGAGTATCAGCTAATCCCTCTCACCAATGAGCTAAGTACTGCACTGCTTGGCTTATCGCATTCAGAGGACTTTAGGCTAGAGGCAGAAAGTGGCATCTGACGGACACAAGGTAAGAAGTCAAATGTTAGAAAAAAGTTTGACTACTTACACGGTGGAGGCTCTGGTCACCATAACCACTACTTAGAGTGTTTCTTTAATAAATGAAAAAGCATTTACTCCCTTGGAGTAATATGTATGATTGGAGTGGTAACCTTGCAGCAAAGATATAATAAATATATTGGGAAGAAAACACTTGTGTCACACTAAATATTGAGGGGTTTTTGTGTGTGTTTTTTTTTTTTAACTTTTCTGTATAGGCAGGAAGCCATAACATTTTGAATATGCTCAAAGAACCTGCAAATATGTTTAACATGTTCTTTCCAAAACGTATTTCTAGGAAAGACAATAATATATGTGATCAAATCATAATGAATGTCAAATAGCCTATACTGTATTCCATTGCATATAACACAGAGACACGGCTATTTAACAGCTGTCCAAAATGTGTTAATAATTTTCATTTTCTGCCTTGATAGGGCTCTGTTCTATACAATCAGATATATTACTGGAGGCAATTTGTTTAATGACTGTGCATTGATAATTTACAAACAAGCATACCAAATTTTAATCTTCGTAATTTCTCACACATTAATAACCACATAAGCCTAGTTTCCTAGTCCCATGCCGCTTCATAATAAACAGCAATGAATAAACAGCAGAAGAAAACAGCACAAAGGAAGATAGGTCAATCACTGCAGAACGTCTTTGTTAACATTCTCCACAATTTTTCTAAAATATTTATATTGAATATGGAATTTATTATTGTACCCTCACTTCATATAATATTTATCATGTTATATATTATAAAATTGTTTACATATGATCCATGTCTTTGAAGAGATACATGCTAGCCACTGGTGAAAATATAGAGATATAAGAAAGAAAAAATAGTGCGTAGACGCTTCACTGAAATTATGACAGTTTCGTATATAGTGAAAATATAAAACAAGTGGTGTAACCGGTAACCTAGTGCTTCCCTTATGCACCAGATATTAGTAGTAAAATTTAAAGAGACATATACCAGTATACACACCTCCCCAATGTGATCAGAACAAAAATGGATAATATTACCAATATGAAACTTGATTGTAATACAAACAGCGTAGAGCTTGATTGGGATATAGACTAAAACAAGAAAAGAATAAAAAACAGCATAGTGCGAACTGTATAATAACTGATAAATAATCAATGAATATATGACTCCCACTCACATTATCCAGAGCTGTACCAGGCTCTGTAAATCAGGCTCAAAATAGTGAAAATGCAAGCCTTGATAATTAACGCACCATACTACACACACACACACACACACATAGGACATTTAAGCCACTTAGGAGCTAGATCACTTTGTGTATGCAGCCCTATTCTCAATTACCTGCATGTGACTTGCACAGCCTTCATAAACATTTCCTGAAGTGATATTCTAGGTTCCTTTACAGTCTGTTTAATCTAGAATTTCTTGTATCCTGCTCTTTTAATTGCCATCTAGAGCCTGCAGAAAACTCATGTACATGATTAAAAGTTCAATTTACAGAGCAGTAGATAAAACCTTCTAAAGTACGCTAACATCAGATTGAAAACTTAAAGCCCTTTTTCCATGCAAACTGTGTCAGTCAATAACCAGGGGCAGTGTGACTAAAGCTGATAATCAAAATTGGCAGAGAATTGAGAAGTTACACTGCAGGGTCATGATCTATGCGCTAAAAGTGTTTCATTGAGCTAAAGTTGTTTTGATAACTATAGTAAATCAGTATCGCCTATATTTCAATTTCCCATTGTTGGCTCCTGTAAAGAGTAAAAGGAGAAGTAAGAATAAATATATAGATAGATAGGTCGATAGATCGATATAGAGAGAAAACTGAAAATTTGCTGGGGTGGAAAGATAGCAATAAAAGATCAAGAGCGTAAAAAATAATCCTGTGCTAGACAGAGACGATTATGGAGGATTGTAAAAAGACTATAAGGAAGCAAATTTCTGAGGATGAGAAAAATACCCGATAGGCTATTTTTATGTCATTGGAAATAGCAGATAGGTGACCAACCCTTAACACGGAAAGAATCATTAGTAATAGCAGTCATGATGATCAAAACATAGAAGTCACAAATGTTTTTTATATGAAGGGGGTAAGCGCCCATTGTATCAGGGGATGAAAATTACAATGTTTAACAAAAATAAACTTTTGCCTTTTTTTCAGTAATACAAGTAAATGTACCAGCAACCAACCCCCCTGCTTCTCTCTCCTTTACCCTCCTCCCACCCCCAAAATAAATATATAGAAACACATCAGAGCCAACAAAAGGGGAGTTGATTCATTGTATGTTAAGACTGGCACAACCTTCCATAAAGTTAATTGTGGTGCATGGCACCAATCCATTGTTTTGATTGGTTACCCAAGTGTTATTACATTACATTAAGATTTGTATGACATCTGCCATGCAATCTGGTTGTGTCAGATTTGGTTGTTACTGACTTGTACCCAGCATTTTGTGTTAAATACCCTAAAGCCAAGATTGGATTTGCCATTAGCCTGAATAGGTAACTGCATTCAGCCACTAGTGTACATGGAGCACTTGACCTATCACTACAAATGTTGTTTGTATCTTATGATTTTTTTTTGTTGTTTTTTTTTTTTTACATAGCATTGCTAACTAATGAGCCAAAATGTCATATAACTGGCAGATATATCGGGGAGGTGGAGAGATGGAACCCAAAACATCTGTGTCACTCGTACTTGTGACCGTATGATCATTATGTCATTGATATATATATATATATATATATATATATATATTTATTTTATTTTACTGAAGTTTCTAAATTAGTTATATCTTTTTTAAAAGGACACAAGGACACTCAGGTCGTCAACACAGCCCTTATGCTTTTTATAACCCTACCAAGCAGACACACATTTAAAAAAAGGGGTAATTCAATGGGTAGGATTCATTTAGCTGTTGCACACAAGTATATATAGTATATTATGCAGCCTTCTGCATCTTAACATGCATAGTTTTAAAGGAACACTCAAAGTACTATGGCCACCATATTCCTTGGTAGTGGTAATCGTAACAGTTGCATCCTGTCTTCAGCTGCAGAACAAGCCAGATGTCTGTACAGTATAAAGCACAGCCAGTGTAGGCCCTCGCTCATTGGCTCAGAGAACGCAGCCAAAACTCTCAGCCTTTATACGCATTCCTGCATGGCCTTGGTTTACTAGAGCAATCCATATTCTCCTGCAGATTCTAGTAAAAAATAAAATGATCTCAGAAAAACAAAGGCTTTGCCTAGTGAACTTGGGATCCTTAACCCCAAATACCGGGTGGATGTACTATTCATTAGGGATGGGATCGGATCGAGGAGGTTCATCTAATGACATCATTCATTGCTGATATCCATTTAAATTGCAACTGTAAATAAACATCGACAAAGGACACACAAAATATTCTTAATTGTCTGTAAATACATTTTACTGCAAAACTCGTGGTATTGGCCCTTTAAACACTCATCAGTTTGTTTGTTTTTGTGTAAAAAATAAATGAAACAAAAAAAAAATATCAACCACTGTTTACATGCAGAGCTGTTAATAAATGTGTAATTTCTGCTGATATTAGCACATAAAGGTGTGAGGAAACAAAGAAGACACACAGAGAAAACAAAGATACATAAATGCTACTGATTTTATTTAAAATACCTTATACTTTTTTGAGGGACTAAAACGTACTATATAAATAAATGGACTATATAATAAAATGCACTATAATGTAAAAGGTACTTGAATTAATTATAGTCAATTTAGATGGCCTCTGAAAAATAACTCCTTTCCTAACCAGAAAAATGGTGGACAACCCTTTATTTTTGTATGCATTCTTCACTGCGGACTATTTCGAAGCTGTTGCATTAATGAAAGAATATTTTTTATACGGTTCCACTATATTTCACCTATTAAGCCAACAACTGAAAAGCACATTTAAAGAAATCTAGATTTTTTTTTTTAGATACAACTGAAAGTAAAACGTTGTCTGGGTATATTTGGTCTTCTTTCTTGTAAATCCAAATTTTAATAAGCTAGGATGCTTCCCAGCAAAACTTTCCAATTTAAACAACCCATTGTCAGAAGAATCTGAAATGGAATCTGGTTCACTCTAATCATAATGCAAAATAGTAAATGCACGCAGGGAATAACCATGAGGTTAATCTTCCTTTTTTGTTTGCATTTGAAATTTGATAGGAAAAAGGATACGCTTTAGGTTTCCAAGAACTTTATGTTAATACTTTTTAGTCCTGTAATTTATCATACAGAAAACAATAATTTAAATAGACAAGATATTTCAAATGCATGTGATTGTAGTTTAAAACAGCAAATATCTTTTAAAAAAAAATTCAACATTGTTAGACATGCAGACTATATTTTTCTAAAAGAACACAGACATTGTGCATAAAATTTAATTTCAGACTGGGGCACCTGTGAATATTCAGAGTTTAGTGAATAATCATTTGTGTCTCACAGTATCTCCATCTGTCCATCCTGTCTGTGTGCGCTGGCTGTGTGTAATGTGTGTGTGACATATTTGCTGGCTGTGTGTAACGTGCACTGGCCGTATATAATGTGTTTGTGAGAGGTTTGCTGGCTGTATGTGATGTGTGTGTTATCATATTTCCCAACTCTGACATCCTGTTAATCTGAATGTCAGTGGGAGGAAAGTGCAGAAGCCAAGTGATTGGCAAAGAGCGAGTGCGCCAGAAGCACTGGCAGGTCAGCCTGCCATCAATTAGCTTGGCCCACTGAAGGACGACTCTTTTGGGAGTATTGTGTCAGCGCTCTCTGCAAGGTCCCAATGCCCTAAGCCTTGCATGAGCACATGTAATAATGCACTCATAATATGCTTGTTGGGGGACAGGTCCCTGGTGTTATGGACATAATAATTGTGTACAATTTTAATTCTATTTTTTGTGTTCCTAAAACCAAAATACACACTTAGTTATTTAAAATAAATCCAAGAATAGAGATTTCATGACTGTAAGTGTTCAACAGGGTCTCCCAGGCTTAGAACAGGGGAAAACAGTATTTCAAGTTCTCCCACGCTACAAGCAGGGGACTGGGAAAGAGGCTGACTGTAGGAGGAGAATTGGTTATTTAATCCCAGGACCTAGCCTGCAGAGGTTGTGCTGTCTTGGAGGAGAAAGGAGATTCATTAAAATTAATTTACCTGAAGAAGCTATGTGACCATCAGAATAGTTAGCCAGGGCACAGGTTGTCATGAACTTTCCAACAGTTACACCAAGGCCTAGCTACCCAGGGTTGCAGAAGTCAGATGAATCCCTGTCTTTATGCATGAAGGTAAGATATCCTGGACTGAATAAGTATAAAAAACTGTATTGATTTTATATTTCTATACTCATTAGCTTTCAATCTCACTCGGATAAACCCATGCAAGTCTGCTTTTTTTTAGCATTGTACATGTTCTATCATAGTATTGTGTGTCTATGTGTTTAGCTGTAATAGGTTTATTTTAATTTATTGTACTTTAAAAAAAAAAATTCAATTAACTGAACGTTTCTAGAGAAAATTGCCCACTGTCACCGTTGTTGTTTGTATTAGCTCTGGAACCTCTGGCGCACATGATTCGAACCCACACTGATATACAAGGGATAACAATAGGCAGCAGGGAATACAAAGCGATGACATTCTACACACGTGAACACAACCACCCATTTCTCTCCCGAATCTCATGGCCTTAATTGACGCTTACGGCAACCAGGCATACTGCAAACTCAATATCACAAAAACCCAGGCCTTGTACATAGGAATCGATAAACGTACCACAAGTTCACTTAAAACTAACTTCCCCTTTGACTGGAGGGAGGAATAGATCACATTTTTAGGTGTCAATATCACCAAAACCCCACACAAACTCTTCCAACACAACTACACCAAACTGTTACAAGAATTTACTGGTACCTTTCAAACCTGGGAAAACAATTTCCTGTCGTGGCACGGCCATATGTCAGCCTTTAAAATTATGCTATTACCTAAATACCACTACTTAATATGCACACTGCAAATACCTCTCCCATTGTCCTGCCTTAACGCCTTACAAACGTGCATTGTAAAGTTTACCTGAGCTGGTAAAAAAAACCTAGAATGGCTGCCCGAATCCTCCACCGACAGATCTCAACCTCCCAGAAGTAAAATTATACTATAAGGCAGCATTACTCTTGTCCGTAATCACAGCACACACAAGACATGAGATAACCAAATGGGTTCAACTAGAAGCACATTGGACTTGCCCCAAAGGCCTCAAATACATATTCTGGACTCAAACTCCAGACCCCTTTGGCCTGACATGCTAGATAGCATCAAACTACTTATCCATACATGGGACTCGATGCATAGAATCATTTACACCTTGGCCACCCCGCTGTATAGCGTACACTTAAGCAACCCATCCTTTAATTACAAGGCATGGCAGCAATGCGGCTGCATACATGTGGCAGACCTATATGAGGGCTCCTCCTGGTAGACCTTCCTGGACCTCCAAACTCAATACCAACTAGCACCCAACACCATCTTCTCCTATCTCTAACTCAAGTCATACCTGCAAACAACAACACTAACACTATTCTCCCTCACACTCAGCACAGTAGAATATGTCTCTACTATGTTTCACCCCACATAAACAAAAAAAACTCTTCTCCACTATATACCAGGCGCTCCTTACAACACAACAGTACCCAAAGAACCTGTACATAGCGGCATGGCACAAAGAGCTGGACAAATCCTTTACCACTGAGCAATGGCAAGAGGCATATATAGCACACAAAGGAACCACAGCATGCACGGCACATCTCGAACTCACCCGCAAACTGCAATACAGATGGTACCTGGTTCCGGAACGATTGGCACACATATACCCTAGTGCGTCAGATAAATGCTGGAGATGCCAGACTGCGGTTGGTACCATGTACCATATCTGGTGGCAATGCGCACAAATACAGGTTTATTGGGAAATAGTTCAGGACATTACAAATCAAACACTGCCATTCCGCACCCCTCTAACCCCAGAGATGTGCCTCCTCTTCATGGGCCTGAAACAGCTGCTGGTCATAGAACGTAAACTCCTGTTCCACATCATCATAGCCGCAAACACCCTAATTGCTATCAGATGGAAGACGGCACTCATCCCCACAAAGACTGAATTGTTGCAGCAAATATCCACTAACAGGACATATGAACTAATGGCAAACCTGCAAATTAGATCAACCACTGCTACCAAATTAGCGTGGAATAGATGGAAACAACAATGGGCAACACAGACATAAGCAATACATACAGCAGTGTTCACTAGGTCTCTTCCCCTCACATCACAAACCATATGGGTACCTCGCCCTACCTCTGCGCACTACACCTTGGTGAAACTTTGCCAAACTAGATGGGTAAGCCACACAGGGTGTGGAGTAACAGTTCTGCTAAACGACAAACACAAAACCAGACTAGCTTTCACCCGGTCTCTTCCAGCAAGACCGCTTCACGATAAGCCCTCTAACACATAAGACAAGACCTAAAACGTTGCCACATAGGCTATAATCGGCAACATATACACATCAAGGACCGCCAAGAATAGTTCCCACTTCCTGGGATGTTGTCACCCTGGATCACAGGCCACACGATAAGAAGCACTTCTGGTATATGGAATTATGTTATGTTATACCCCCTATCTTCTTTTCTGTACTCCCTATCTCTAAATTTAAATAATTTTTACTGCAATTTGAAACGACAAAAGAAAACTGTTGTGCCGGAACAAAGCACTGTGATCGCAATGTAACCTGCACAAGTGGAAATGACAATACCATTTATATCTCATGCATTTATCCCTTACCCCTTTTTCCATTCTGTACCCCCAAAACGAATAAAAAATATCAAATTGAATTTTTTTTAATTAAACATAATTATTTTTGTTTTCCAAGTGATTATCAGAATTGGGAGTTATCTCTCTCAAAAAATACCTGATGCAGCTAATAATCTAAATTATAACTATACTATTTTATATCACTCCAAAAATTCCTGATGCAGCTAATAATTTAAATTATATCTATTCAAAATGAAAGGGTTGGTTTTTGGAATGCTTGTAAATATATGTGGGCTTCCAGTTTCTCTGTTGATGTCTATTATTAGTGTAACTAGGCTACACCATGACCCATGGCTGGCGACTATCTTAATGCTCCTTAAAGCACATGGTCGGCGGCCATCTTGGTGCTCCTGAAAGTACATGATCAGTGGCCATATTGGTGCTCCAGGAAGCACATGTTTGGCAGTCATCTTGAAACTCCCAAGCCACATGGCCAGATGCAATTTCTAACTCCCAGAGTAACTTATCTATACTTACCCAAGTCTGTCTCTTGCTCTTCTAAAGAGCCATACTCCACTCTCACCTCCAGCTCTGCTACTTTTCCACCTTGTTTGGTGACTGTCACCCTTGCTGCCCTGTTGTGTATGTGTACCCCACCTCATCTAGATTGTAAGCTCGTTTGAGCAGAGTCCTCATCTACCTATTGTTCCTGTGTCACTGTGTAATTGTCTCATTTATTGTAAAATCCCCCCTTTCATTATATTGTAAAGCGCTGCGGAATCAGTTGGCACTATATAAATACCAATAATAATAATAATAACTCCATAAATAGTGAATTATAACAGCATTTTTTTTGCTAAACCCTATGAATTGTGCAAACTAATTCATCCAAAAAACAAGAACCACAACACCTGGTGTTCCCAGGAGCAGCACACCAGGGATCCAAGTATGGAAAGCACATGGAAATCTGGACTATTTAGCAAAAATCAGGACAGTTGGGAGGCTTGGTGTTATATTTGCTCATACTTTTATAACCCTTTCCAGTTTTATGCAAGTCAACAATTCTTAATCGTAGGTCTTCTGAGAGCTCTTTTGTGCAAGGCATCATTCTTGTGAAAAGTAAACCCAGAACTGGTGTGTGTCTTTTATAGGTTAGGGCAGCTGTAACCAACACCTCCAATCTCATCTCATTGATTGGACTCCAGTTGGCTGACATCTCACTCCAATTAGCTCTTGGAGATGTCATTAGTCTAGGGGTTCACATACTTTTTCCACGTGCACTGTGAATGTTTACATGGTGTGTTCAAAAAAGCACGGCAACATTTCATTCTTTGTGTGTTATTAGTTTAAGCAGACTGTGATTGTCTATTGTTGTGACTTAGATGATGATCAGACCACATTTTATGACCAATTTGTGCAGAAATCCATATCATTCCAAAGGGTTCATATACTTTTTCTTGCAACTATATATTAGTCCTTTTAGGGTAAAGCATACTCACATGCAGACACAGACAATCTTACTGATGCACACAAATAAGCTCATTGTCAGACAATCTCAATAACACACACAGACAAGGCTACTGGTACACACACAAATTTAGTACAAACTCTGATACATACACAAGCTTACTATAGACAAGCTCACTGTCACACACATGCTCACTACAGACAAGCTCACTGTCTCACACATGCTCACTACAGACAAGCTCACTGATGTGCACACACCCTCCCTACAGACAAGCCCATTGACACACACATGCTCCCTACAGAAGAGCTCACTAACACACAGATTCACTACAGACAAGCTCACAGGCACACACACAATCCCTACAGACAAGCTCACAGGCACACACACAATCCCTACAGACAAGCTCACAGGCACACACACAATCCCTACAGACAAGCTCACTGGCACACATACAAGTTTACTCACTAGCAGGCACACACACACACACACACACACACAGAAGCTCCCTCACTAGCAGATGCAGGCACACTCACACAGAAGCTCACTCACTAGCAGATGCAGGCACACACACACATAAGCTCCCTCACTAGCAGATGCAGGCACACACACACAGAAGCTCCTTCACTAGCAGATGCAGGCACACACACACAGAAGCTCCTTCACTAGCAGATGCAGGCACACACAGAAGCTCCCTCACTAGCAGATGCGCGCACACACAGAAGCTCCCTCACTAGCAGATGCGCGCACACACACACACAGAAGCTCCCTCACTAGCAGATGTGCGCACACACAGAGGCAGACAGCCACACACAAACAGGCAGTCACACACACACACACACACAGGCAGACAGTCACACACACAGGCAGACAGTCACACACACTGATCTGCTTCTTACCTCCACATCCCTTGGAGCTCCTGGAAACCGGTTGTTGGGAAGCAGGGACTCCTTCCTGCTTCCCATGCTGCAGTTACCCGGGGCATTTAGTCCCACCACATGCTAAGCTCCGCCCCGCCACACGCTAAGCTCCACCCCGCCGCTAAATTGATTTTTTTTTTCCTCAGGAGCCTGATCACTGATGAATAGGACTGTCAGCCCAGCCCCAGGTGCTGCGGCCCACTGGGAAATTTCCTGGTATCCTGGTGGGCCAGTCCGGCCCTGGAGAAACTGCTATGTTTACTAGTGGCTGTCTCCCTGAAAATCACAGTGAGAAGACGCTGACGTCCATAGGGAATCATTGAGTAATGCTTTCCTATGGGAAGTTTGAATGCGCACGCGGGTCTTGCCGCGCATGTGCATTCAGGCGCTGACATCGGCAGGAGGTGCTGGAGAAAGGTAAGTGGCTATAGGGGTTTTAACCCCTTCAGCCTAGTGGGAGAGGGCAATAAGGGTGGGGGGAGGGGGTGCCTGATGACCCTCTAGTGCCAGGAAAATTAGTTTGTTTTCCTGGCACTATAGTTGTCCTTTAATGAGTTTCAGTTGTTGGGGGTGGGAGTATTAGTATAATACTTACCTTCTTAGGTGAGTGGATTTCTTAAATAGAATTCTTACCTGGAGTGAAAAATGAACACATTCTGATAATGAAACAAAAATAGTGATAAGTATACAAACAAGACTGTGCTTAAAGATAAATATTTGATTAAAAAAATAAAAATAAAATCTGTAAAAATTTTACAGATTTTATATAGGCGGACATATATAAAGGGAAAAAAGAGGCGCTATGCAAAGTACTAAATAAAAAGTAATCACAATAAAAATCAACAGAATGTCTCTCTACATTTAGTTGTTTCAGCCCATCACCTGTTTTGCTTTGAAAAAAAAATATCCCTCGAAATTACATAAATATGCATATAAAATATTAGATTTTGCTTTGATCCACACTTTTTTTTTTTTTTTTTACTTTGTTTAAGAATCTGAAATGTCGCTCTGATTATTTAAATTTGGAATTGGAAATGTAGGATGTGACAGATTAGAGCTCGTCTCACTCTTTTTCACATTGGCGCAGTTATGGAGACAAACTCAGAGACAAACTGTCAGAGACAAACTCTCTATCAAATCAATGAAATAGTTGATGTCAATGATGACATTTAAAAGTGTACATAATTTTATATATATATATATATATATATATTACACAGTTTACCTGTACACACACACACAGCTCCAAACAAGCACCATGAATATACACACATGTTATTATATACATACACACACACACACACAATAAAAGGCACAGCACATTCATTCAGTAAACAGCACCCCCAATGCTTACAAAATTTAAAGGGACACTCCACTGTCGAAATACAAAATAAATAAAAGTCATTGTTTAGTAGATATAGCCCCAATGAAAACTTGCAAAACATTTTATTATGCATGTTTTCATTGGATTTATATCCAAAATAGTTTGCAAAAACTGCAGATCTCTTGTCTGCAGCCTTTGCGAGCCATCCTTCTACTAATCCCATCCAGACTTTCTGTGGCTGTCCAATCACAGACTTCCCAATGCAGCTCAATGAGAAGTCTTTCTAAGTTAGGTGCTCTGGGCAATTGCTGCCTCTTGAGCTCAATGCAAATTAGCTAACCATACCAGGAACTAACAGGACATGTCTGCTTGAAAAGTCAGGTTGGGTTTAACCAGTATAGATTTAAAAGTTTACATTTCTATTAAAATCTGCACTTTTTCCAAAATAAAAATAAGAGGACACTTCACACAAAGCTTTTTAGCAAGCTTAAGTGCTTTATGGGCATGGAGTGTCCCTTTAATAGCTTTTTTTTTAAATAGGAAAAAATAATGGGGATTTAGTTTAAGCATATTATCATACATTGCATAAGTCTTCCACAACGCCAATATACACACACGGCATAATAATTGTAAGAAATGAACGTGGTTCCACAAACTTATGGTATGAAGGTTGAATAGGCTGATAAAATTATATTTTAGATTTAGAGTAAAATATTCTTAAAGAATGTAAAATAAGCACTTTGAAAAATCAGGCCCTAAAAGAAATGCAGAACATATCCAGATACCTTCAAAACAGCAAGAAAACTACTAGCTTAAATAGCTTGTGCTTTATTACAAATCATTGCAATCCATAAAATCTATCTATATTAATTCAATTACACGATTGTCTTTTCATAAAACACATTAAGGCTTAGTTCTGGAGTCTATATTAATCATGGTGGAGGGTAACATGTATTAAAGTATCTTCCACTCACTGAATATAAAATGTGTGTTTAGGAGAAAGGTATCAATAATTAAAAAATATAAATATTGCATACCAATTTAATACAATTTAAGGTAAGAATACAATAGGTGGATATGTATAATTTAGCCCTTTTAGATTTAATGGAACTCTAAGTATGTTTGGTTGCCTTGCTCACTTTTAAAACAACAATGTATCACAGGAGCAAGTTTGTTTTTGATGGATCCTTATTAAGTAATTTTAATAAAGAAGTCTAAAAAGATGACTTATAATGTCATAAGCATATACAATATGAGTTCCAGTCCATCATCAAGTTAGTATATAGGCTGTATGTCAGTAAAATGCCTGGAAGCGAAGTATAAGATACTAAACAGTAGTTATTGAGTGAAAGTACATGTAGCAAAATTGCATACTGTATATACCATTAAATATAAAGGTTTCTAAAAGTACTTTTTGTGCAAAGATTCTTCTACAAAACGATAATAAATGCCAAACCCTAGCTTTAATAAATGGAATGAATAGTTAGATATAAACCTATATTAGAGCAAATGGACTTGCTTAGTAAACTGGTAATAGGATTATTGTATTAAAATAAATGCAAAGGGAACATAGTGATCTCCCAGAGGAATAGGTCACCCAAAAGGATGGGATAATGACAAGTCAATGTGTAATAGAAGTTATATTATTAATGTTGCCTTGTTGCAAATTAAAACATCTAAGGTTTTAAGAATACCAATGGTGCATTTAATAAAAACAAAAAAAAAAATGAAAATGAAAAAGGATATATACACTGAACAAAATTATAAACGCAACACTTATTTTTGCCCCCATTTTTCATGAGCTGAACTCAAAGATCTAAGACTTTTTCTATGTACACAAAAGGCCTATTTCAAATATTATTCACAAATTTGTCTAAATCTCCTTTGCTGAGAAAATCCATTCACCTCACAGGTGTGGCATATCAAGATGCTGATTAGACAGCATGATTATTGCAAAGGTGTACCTTAGGCTGGCCACAATAAAAGGCCACTCTAAAATGTGCAGTTTTATCACATAGCACAATGCCACAGATGTTGCGAGTTTTGAGGGAGCGTGCAATTGGCATGCTAACTGCAGGAATGTCCACCAGAGCGGTTGCCCGTGAATTGACTGTTCATTTCTCTACCATAAGCCATCTCCAAAGGCGTTTCAGAGAATTTGTCAGTACATCCAACCAGCCTCACAACTGCAGACCATGTATAACCCCACTAGCCCAGGACCTCCACATCCAACATCTTCACCTCCAAGATCGTCTGAGACCAGCCACCCGTATTGCTGCTGCAACAATCAGTTTGCATAGCTAAAGAATTTCTGCACAAACCGTCAGAAACCGTCTCAGGGAAGCTCATCTGCATGTTCGTTGTCCTCATAAGGTTCTCGACCTGACTGCAGTTTGTCGTAACAGACTTGAGTGGGCAAGTGCTCACATTCAATGGTATCTGGCAATTTGGAAAGGTGTTCTCTTCACGGATGAATCCCGGTTTTTACTGTACAGGGCAGATGGCAGACAGCGTGTATGGTGTCGTGTGGGTGAGCGGTTTGCTGATCTCAATGTTGTGGATTAAGAGGCCCATGGTGGCGATGGGGTTATGGTACGGGCAGGCGTATGTTATGGACAACGAACACAGGTGCATTTTATTGATGGCATTTTGAATACACAGAGATAGTGTGACGAGATCCTGAGGCCCATTGTTGTGTCATTCATCCACGACCATCACCTCATGTTGCAATAGGCCTTTTGTGTACATAGAAAAAGTATTCGATCCTTAGATCTTTGAGTTCAGCTCATGAAAAATGGGGGCAAAAACAAAAGCATTGCGTTTATAATTTTGTTCAGTGTATGTATATATACATATACACACACACACAGACACACAGGTTTTTATTTGGATGACTCTCCAAAAACAGTAAAAATAAAAAATAAAAAATAGATCATTAGCATTTATTTCCTGTCTTTGTTCAGTTTAACCAATTCTCCTTCTAAGAGCAGCAATTCCAAACTGAATTATCACTGACCATATTGTAGTTCAATGTATCATAATAGCATAGTAATCTAGGTTGAAAGAAAATACCCAAGCCCATAAATTTCATCCTTTAAAAAAAAACAAAAAAACACCCACATTTTTATCTGGTTGATTCAAAAGAAGACCGTTCCTAGTTTGAAGCAATGGTCAATTATGCCACAAAACGGGAGGATTCCTGGAAATAAGATTTCTCCTTGCATTAACATCCCACATACATACTAATTATACCGATGGACGATGATTGTGAGGGGCTGGGGATCTCTGTAGCTACAGAATCCTTTTCACTCCTACGTTTAGGGTCAGCACTACCTTAAAATGCCGCCTGCTAGCCCAAGCAGATGAGCCAGTGAGGAGATTACAGATTGTAACGGACCGCCTAGCACTCCGACCGGGTGTCTCTGCCAATCGATGCTCCTAGTGTTCACCGAGGACTCCAAGCACTCCACCAGAAACCATCAGCACTATAGCACCCCCTAGCTTCCGAGGCTTGGCTGGGGTCTCGCCGTCCCTTCCAACCCTGGACCAAACTCCTGACCCAACATGCAATATTTCCCGTTTTGGCTTGAAAACACTTCTGTGCATGATATGGTTAGGATTCTGAGAGCGTTTGTTTAACTTTTAGATTTTTAAGAGTAGAAAGCAGGCAATAAATCTACAACTCCCGGGACTTGACATGCTCAAGCCATAAGCTATGCAGTGCTATAGAAAGTGAAGGTAGCATGATCGGCTGAGCCTATTCCTCTTCATTTGTAAGGTTTCAAAATTATTTTAACTACGTTATTTATATAACACATTAGAAAGGAAATGATCAATTCCAACCGGAGATGCCCATTTAAATCTATAATAGATTATTTCTTTAGTTTCAGTAAACATGTTATGCATAGGACATTACAAATTGCTCAAGTGCTATCGTTAGTGATGTGGGGCAATAAAGAAGTATAACAAGTTTGATATTGATTGCCTGCTAGGACAGCTGGGCAGTTATAAACAGAATATACATCAATCCATCACAGTTTGAAGTTTCTTTTTCAATTTTAAAATGTCTGGCAGATTGTTTCCAGCCCTGAAATGCAAAGTATATTTTCATGGTGGATAATTACAGTGATTAGACTGAAACATCATTAACTCAGGCTGGTCCTTTGTCAGAAAGAAAACACGTGACTACCAAGGGCACCATCTCACCACGGCTAAGTTCACGTCTCACGTGTGTCAGTGTGTGTATCTGTGTATGCAACTGTGTTGGTGAGTAAATATGTCAGTGTATGTATCTATGTGTTAATGTGTGTGCGCACATATCTGTGTGCCAGGATGTACATCTGTGTATATGTATGTGTATCTGTGTGTCAGTATGTGTATCTGTGTTTAATGGTGTGTGCATGTGTCAGGGTGTGCGTTTGTGTGTATATGTTGGTGAATGTGTATGTGTCGGTGTGTGTATCTTTGTGTGTGTTGTGATAAAGTGAAGGCAGATAGGCCTTTTAACCCCAGGGGAAGTATGTGTAGTTTGTGTGTTGCACAACACAAAGCTTTGTTTAGTTATGGGCCCCTGGGGTGGAGCATTTGGAGAGAAGGGTGGGCCAATGCTCCACTCCACAGTTTAGTGGTTTTCTGGGGAGACATAGATCCAGGCCAGGGTTTTTTGGACCGTCTCCAACCCACTGCTCAGCTGCAGTTAATGAGCTGTTGCAGTGGGAATAAACCCCTCCCGGCTAGGCAGGAAAAGGAGGGGGAATTGCTGGCTTCCTCCCAGGAAGCAGGTAGGAGAGAGGCTGTTCTCTCCAGATAGAAAGTCAAGGAGACTAGGCACTGGGAGTGCAGAAAGGAAGCAGTCAAGGCTGGCTTGGAGCACTGGGAGTGCAGAAAGGAAGCAGTCAAGGCTGGCTTGGAGCACTGGGAGTGCCGGAGGAAGCAGTCAAGGCTGGCTTGGAGCACTGGGAGTGCAGAAAGGAAAGCAGTCAGGGCAAGGCTGGCTTGGAGCACTGGAGAAAGAAAAGCAACAGGCTAGCTAGCAGAGTGTTGCTATCTAATAAGGTTGGTACAGTATGTTTTGTTAATTTAACCCTGATAGAGAGGGTTATTCAAAGTGAGTCAGTGCTTAGACGAGCTAGGTTTTTTTGTTTAAAGGGAAACCTGTTATATTTATGTTTTCATTTGCTGCTGCCTCATATGTAAACTTACAAATAAAGTGCCTGGAATGAAGTTGCATTAAAAGACTGTGCCTGTTTTTGCCCTAGAGGACCGTGCTACCTGCTGACAAGGATCACAGTGTGTATGTGTCGATGTCAATATGAATTTGTGTGTATGTGTCAAGTGTATTTATAGGTTTCTGAGTGTTAATGTTTATGAATATCTGTGTAAGTCTGTATGTGGCAGTGTATGTGCATACATCCAAGCAATCAAACACCAGCAAAACATACAAACACCCCTGCAATCTAACACAAATATTACATACAAACACAACCCTACCATCAAACACCAAAATTATATACAAACACCCCCCCGTCATTCAAACACCAATACTACACACAAATGTACACTTGTATTTAAAAGCTAACATTAAAATCAAAACACACCTGCAACCAAACACAAACATTACATACAAACACATCCCTGTATTAAAACACTAACATTTTATACAAGCACCCCTTCAATCAAACACCAACACTATACATTATACTACAGTGCCAGTATATGCCGCAGTGCTACACAGATATAAAACTTAAAACTTTGTTTTGACTTGGAAAAATATGAGGAGGGAAGAGAAAAGGTTTAGCTATTCCTGATCTCATGCAGCCTAACAGATTTGCCCGTTTGAGTGAAGATGTTGGGAGCATCAGCTCAGGAGTAGCTGTACTGCAGGAAGCTGTTCCTTCTGAGAGCTGTGGGAACAGCCCCTCTAGTACGGGTGGGGTTGAGAGGGTAAGAAAGTCTAGACAGGTTGTGGTGGTAGGGGACTATTATTAAGAGAGTAGATAGGGTAATCTGCCACTCTGATCGACTCAACCGGACAGTTTGCTGTCTCCCGTGTGCTCGGGTCCGGCATGTTGCCGACAGAGTGGAGGGATTATTGGAAGGGGCTGGAGATGACCCAGCTGTCATGGTCCATATTGGTACCAATGACAAAGTCAGAGGAAAATTGAAGGTCCTAAAGAATGACTTCAGGGAACTAGGAAGTAAGCTAAAGAAAAGGACCTCCAAGGTAATTTTTTCAGAAATATTATCTGTGCAGCGCGCTACAGCAGAAAGGCAGCGGGAGATTAGAGAGGTCAATGGGTGGCTAAAGTCTTGGTGCAGGAAAGAGGAATTTGGGTTTTTAGAGCACTGGGCCAATTTTGCGCTTGGGTACAACCTGTATAGTCATGATGGATTGCGCCTAAACGGAAGAGGGTCTGCTGTGCTGGGGGATAGGATGGCTAGAAGGTTGGAGGAGATTTTAAACTAGTGGTGGGGGGGGGAGGGTCAAAGCAATCTAGGAAATGGAGATAGGATGGAAAGGAGATGGGCTTTAGCTCAGAACAAAGGGGGTGGAGATGGGGGGAGGGGAAAGCTCAGAACAGAGGAGGTATGTAATATTGATCATTCGCAAAAAGTACAAGAGGCTCATGATAATATTAAATGTATGCTTACTAATGCAAGGAGCCTATTTAACAAAATGGGGGAACTAGAGGCAATAGCATACACTAAACAATATGATATAATAGGCATAACAGAAACATGGTGGGATGAGACACATGACTGGGCAGTTAATTTAAATGGGTACACGTTATTTAGGACGAATAGGAAAAACAAGAAGGGTGGTGGGGTATGTTTATATATCAACCATGAGGTAAAGTCAAATCTTAGGCATGTGGAGTGTGACGAGGAAAATGTGGAGGCTTTATGGGTAGATATCTGCCTAGGGCAAACAAAGGGAAATCAGTTATTGGTTGGGATATGTTATAAACCAACTAATGTAAATATTATTGAGGAAGAACAGCTGTTAGAGCAAATTGAGAAAGCTGCAAATCGAGGTAACATGTTAATTATTGGAGATTTTAATTACCCAGACATAAATTGGGATAGAAGGACTAGTACTTCAGCAAGGGGAATCAGGTTTTTGAATGTGTTAAATTACACCTTTATGTCACAACTGGTACAAGCAACAACTAGAAAGGATGCTTGTTTGGATCTTGTCATAACAAACAATGTTGATCTTTTAACCAACATTCAAGTCGGGGAGCATTTGGGAAATAGTGATCACAATATGGTAAATTTTGAAATAAACTCAAAAAAGCAAAAGCAAGTGGGGTATACTAAAACATATCATTTAAAAAAAGCCAATTACAATAAGATTAGGGCAGCTCTACAACATATCGACTGGCATAAACTCCTTAGTGATAAAAACACTTAGGATAAATGGAAACTATTCAAACAAATATTAGAAAGGTACATTTCTCAGTATGTACCATTGGGTAATACATATAAAAGAAACAAATTAAAACCAATGTGGCTTAGTAGAGAAGTAAAACAAGAGATTAAAAATAAGAAAAGGGCATTTAAAGCATTTAAATCAGACAAATCAGAGGCATCCTATTTAAGATATAAGGAAGCCAGTAACGCTTGCAAAAAGGCAATTAAACTAGAAAGTGAGAAATTGATAGCTAAAGAATGCAAAAGGAACCCCAAAAATGTTTTCAAGTACATAAATTCTAAAAAAAAAAAAAAAATGAAACTGTAGGTACACTGGAAACAGAGTTGGGTTTATTAGCTAATGAAGACCAGGAAAAAGCAGAAATTTTAAATAACTATTTCTCTATTTAACTATTAATGAGGATCCTATGGCAAGAGATATGCAAATGATGGCTGCAAAAAACTTGCAAATAACTTGTGATTGGATAACTCGAGACAAGGTGCTACTGCTATTAAAGAAAATTAATGTAAATAAAGCTCCAGGGCCTGACTGTATTCACCCACGAGTACTTAAGGAGTTAAGTGGGGAAATAAGTGAACCTCTGTATTAAATTTTTCAAGATTCTTTTGTTTCAGGTGTTGTACCGCAGGATTGGAGGAAGGCAGATGTTGTTCCTATATTTAAAAAGGGTTCAAAATCCTGGAAATTATAGACCTGTGAGCTTAACTTCTGTAACTGGGAAAATATTTGAAGGGCTATTAAGGGATAATATTGATGAATTCATTGGGGAGAACTTTGTTATTAGCAATAATCAGCATGGTTTTATGAAACATAGGTCATGTCAAACTAACCTAATTGCATTCTACGAAGAAGTAAGTAGAAGTATAGATCAGGGTGTTGCAGTGGATGTGATCTACTTGGATTTTGCCAAGGCATTTGATACGGTTCCTCACAATAGGTTAGTCTTCAAACTAAAAGAAATTGGTCTAGATGAATATTCCTGTTCTTGGGTAGAACATTGGCTTAAGGATAGAGTACAAGGAGTTGTAATTAATGCTACATTTTCAGGCTGGACTAAAGTGGTAAGTGGTGTCCCTCAGGGTTCTGTTTTGAGACCACTTCTATTTATCATATTTATAAATGATCTTGAAATAGGCATTGAAAGCCATGTATCAGTGTTTGCAGATGACACAAAACTTTGTAAAGTAATAAAATGTGAGCAGGATATTGCTTTGCTGCAGAGGGATTTGGAGAGATTGGGGGACTGGGCACTAAAATGGCAGATGAAATTTAACATAGAGAATCGCATAGTTATGCACTTCAGGGTTAAGAATGCACAATCAACTTACACACTAAATGGTAGTGAATTAGGGATAACCACACACAAGAAGGATTTGGGAATTGTTATAGACAACAAATTAGGCAGCAATATGCAATGTCAATCTGCAGTTGCTAAGGCCAGTAAGGTTTTGTCATGTATAAATAGGGGCATAAATTCTCGGGATGAAAATATGATTTTGCCTCTTTATAAATCGCTGGTAAGGCCACACCTTGAATATGCTGTGCAATTTTGGGCATAGGCGTGCGCAGCCTATTGCATTAGGGTGTGCACCCTAAAGCACAAACACACGCCGCATGTGTGTGTGTGTGTGTGTGTGTGTGTGTGTGTGTATGTATATATATATACATATATATACACACACACACACACACACATATACACTGCTGTGTGTGCTGTTAGTGTGCTGTGTGCTGTTAGTGTGATGTGTGTGTGAGGGTGCTGTTAGTGTCATGTGAGGGTGTTTGTGTGTGTTTGTGACTGTGCTGTTTGTGTGTGGGGGTGTGGGGGTGTTTGTCCTGTGAGGATGCTGTTTGTGTGAGTGCCGTGTATTTGTGAGGGTGCTGTTTGTGTGTGTTTGTGAGGGTGCTGTGTTTTTTTTTTTTAAAGGTGCCGTGTGTGTTTGTGAGGGTGCAGTTAGTGTACTGTGCGTGTGTGAGCTGTATGTGTGTAGGTGCTGTATGTTTGGAGGGATTGTGGAGGTGGGGGCAGATTAGTAAATCCTTGCTGCCACGTGCCATCCCTGGTGGTCCAGTGGAGAATGAACTCTAGCCTGCGGGGCTAGAGTTAACTCTCGCGAGATCTGAGCGTTGCTGCAGCAATGCTCAGATATCGCGAGAGGAACCTGGCGTACACACACACACACACTCACAGACACATTCAGACACACACACGTACACTCAAAGACACACACATTAACAGACACACACACAGACACACACACTCACAGACACACACATACAAATTATATTTTAATAATACAATGTCTACCCAGCCTCCCTACCTGGAGTGCTGGCGTGGACTTTTCCCTGGGGTCCAGTGGGGCGGGCACCTCTACGCATCTCAGCCGCGGCGAGGGAGCTGTCTGCTCTATCTGGGAGCCGGAATATGACGTCATATTCCGGCTCCCGGCATCAGCGCGCGGCGAGAGGGAGCAGAGAGCAGACAGCTCCCTCGCAGTGGCTGAGATGCAGAGAGGGGGGTATCCATCACCTCTTGCCCTCCCCATGACAGGGGCAAGAGGTGAGACAGGGGGTGCTGAGTGCCTGCAGGAACAGCGTTCCTGCTCAAAAAAAAGTGCAGGAACGCTGTTCCTGCAGGACTCAAACCATAGGCGTGCCATGGGGATTAGGGTGTGCCCAGGCACACCCGGCACACCCCGTGCGCACGCCTATGATTTTGGGCGCCTGTTCTAAAGAAAGATATCATGGCAACAGAAAAAGTCCAGAGACAAGCTACAAAATGGATAAAAGCAATGGAGCATTTTAGTTATGAAGAAAGGTTAAAAAAATTTAATCTGTTTGGTTTGGAAAAACGGCGCCTGAGAGGGGATATGAAAACTTTATACAAATATATTCAGGGCCAGTACAAACCTTTATCTGGAAATCTATACATAAACAGGGCTATACATAGGACACAAGGTCACACATTTAGGCTGGAAGAAAGGAGATTTCATCTAAGGCAAAGAAAATGTTTTTTTACAGTAAGAGCAATAAGGATATGGAATTCTCTGCCTGAAGAGGTGGTTTTGTCAGAGTCACTACAGATGTTTAAACTGCAATTGGATAAATACTTACAAAAACATAACATACAGGGATATAATTTCTAATTAGTGGGGTAATAGCTGCTTGATCCAAGGAGACGTCTGACTGCTATTTTGGGGTCAAGAAGGAATTTTTTCCTAGTTTGTGGCAAAATTAGAAGCGCTTAAGACTAGGTTTTTTTGCCTTCTTTTGGATCAACAGTAACAACATATGTGAGGAAGGCTGAACTTGATGGACGCAAGTCTCTTTTCAGCTATGTAACTATATAATGGCACCTGAAACCTAAAAAGTTTGGGAACCACTGCTATATGCTTTCTCAAGTGTTTATAACAATGATATGATAACAGGGAGGTTAAGATGGTGGCACAGGATTTACAGGTGTGGATTTCTACTTTTAATTGTATTAATTGCACATCACATACACATATTTCTTAAATATAGGGGGGGGGGGACATAAAAACATAGAATGTGACGGCAGACAAGAACCATTTGGCCCATCTAGTCTGCCCAATGTTCGAAATACTTTTAATTAGTCCCTGGCCTTATCTTAAGTCTAGGATAGCCTTATGCCTATCCCACGCATGCTTAAACTCTCACTGTGTTAACCTCAACCACTTCAGCTGGAAGGCTATTCCATGCATCCACTACCCTCTTAGTAAAAAGTAATACTTCCTGATATTTTTAAACCTTTGCCCCTCTAATTTAACCTCTTGTTGTGGTAGTTTTTCTTCTTTTAAATATGGTCTCCTCCTTTACTGTGTTGATTCCCTTTATGTATTTAAATGTTTCTATCATATCCCCCCGTCTCGTCTTTCCTCCAAGCTTTACATGTTACGATCCTTTAACCTTTCCTTGTAAGTTTTATCTTGCAATCCATGAACCAGTTTAGTAGCCCTTCTCTGAACTCTTTCTCAAGTATCAATATCCTTCTGAAGGTACGGTCTCCAGTACTGCGTACAATACTCCAAGTGAGGTCTCACCAGTGTTTTGAACAATGACATGAGTACTTCTCTCTTTCTACTGCTAATGCCTCTCCCTATACAACCAAGCATTCTGCTAGCATTTCCTACTGTTCTATTACATTGTCTTCCTACCTTTAAAGGGACACTCCAGGCACCCAGACCACTCCAAATGCCAACTCCCACTACCCTTAACCCTGCAACTGTAAAAATTTATATATAAATACGGATCAAAAATATTCATAGAGGCAGTCAGCTAGACTTTTATCCTCTTCTACATACCTTCCTTCTTTTGTTTTTAATCTCACTAATCCTTGTTTTAATTTCCTTTTCTCATTTATGTATCTAAAAAATGTTAGTTTTTTTTCCCCTTGTTTACCGACTGTGCTATTTTCTCTTCTGTGTGTGCTTTGGAGGTTCTTATAACTTGCTTAGCCTTTTTCTGCCTAATCTTATAGATCTGTCTTCCTCACTCCAAGCACTTTTTTTATAATTACTAAATGCTACCTTTTTGTTTACTATTTTGGCCACTTCTGCGGAGTACCACAGTAGTTTCTTAATTTTTCTGCTCTTCCTGACTAACCTAATGGAATTTTCTGTTGCTTTCAGTAAGTGCAACTTTTAAATAATCCCATTTCTCTTGGACTCCATTTAAATTGCTCCAGTCTGATAATGACTCCTTTACGCATATTCTAATTTTTTAAATCTGTTTTTCTAAAGTCTAAAACTTTTGTTTTTGTGTGGTGTGTCACTGTTCTTATATTAAACCACACTGACTGATGATCACTGGATCCTAAACTTTCACCTACAGTAATATCTGATACTAAATCTAGTATGGCCTCCTTACGAGTTGGTTCCTCAACGATTTGTTTTAGAGATCATCCCAGTAGAGAGTTTAGAAAATGTGTGCTCCTGGCACAAGCAGCTGTTTTGGTTTTCCAGTTCACATCCAGAAGATTAAAGTCACCCATGATAATAACTTCGCCCTTCATAGTCATTTTAGCTATTTCCTTAACTAGTAGATTATCTAACTCTTCTATTTGTTCAGGGGGCCTGTAAATCACACCTACACAAGTTACTGTGTGATTTCCAAATTCTACTATTTCTAACTGGATGGCTGCCCACTTCCTTAAACTAAAACTTGACCAAAACTGAAATTCTAGTCTTCCTTCCTTCAAGTGTTGTTACTTCTGTGTCTGTCTCCCACCAAGTCAACGGTGCTACCATCAGCTCTACCACGCAGACTCGCTGCCTAGGTGTTCTCTTTGACTTCAGCCTCTCCTTCAAGCCTCATGTTCAGTCAATCACCAAATCTTGCCATTTCCATATTTAAAAAAATTGTGCGCATCCGCCCCTACTTAACGCCTGATGCGACTAAGGTGCTGGTCCATTCCACTGTCCTTTCTCGCCTTGACTACTGTAATCCGCTTCTCAGTGGTCTTACGTGCTCCCAACTTGCACCGTTACAGTCCATAATGAATGCGGGGGCGAGGCTCATCTTCCTGTCCGCCCACACCTTCCATGCCTCACCCTTCCGTCAGTCCCTACATTGGCTTCCTACAAGATATAGAACTCTGGTTCTTGCTTTCAAATCTCAACATAATGCTACTCCCACCTATCTATCCTCCCTTATACACAAGTATGTCCCATCTAGGCCCTTACGATCTGCTGAAGATGTACGTCTATCTTCTGTCCGTACTCCCACCTCTGATGCTCGCCTTCAAGATTTCTCGAGGGCTGCACCGCTCCTGTGGAACTCACTTCCCTCCTCTATTAGATGCTCACCCAGCCTCCACTCCTTGAAAAAGAATAGTTAAAAACCCACTTCTTCATAAAAGCGTATCAATTGAACTGTTAATAGCTCCCAACTGATTCCTCTTCTGCAACTGTCACTAGTCGAATACTATCCTTACCTTTTTGTGTTATTTTACCCCACTACCTCTAGCATGTAAGCTCATTGAGCAGGGCCCACAACCCCTCTATTCCTGTGTGTCCAACTTGTCTGGTTACAACTGCAGAATTTGATGGCGCTATATAAATAACATAATAATAATAATAATAATAATAATAATAATAATAATACACGGCCACCGCTCCCACTTTTTTGCCTTCTCTGCCTTTTCTATATAAGGAGTAGTATTGCTATATCCCAGTCATTTTTCTCATTTTACCATGTCTCAGTAACAGCCACTAAATCTACATTCTCAGTTGCCATTATTGCTACAAGTTCATGGATCTTATTCCCTAAACTGCAAGCATTTGTAGACATGACTCTAAGCTCATAATTTTTTTAACACACTTGTTACAGTCCTTGTTTTGTATTGATGTTTTATAACCATTTTGTCCCCCCTCCTAGTTTAAATACTTCCTAGCAAAACCTCTGAACCGCTTGCTGAGAACATTTGTTCCCTTTTGAAAAAGATGCAAACCATCATTTTGTACAGTTAATTTCTATTTCAAAAAGAGCTACCATGAGAAACAAAGCCAAATCTTTCCTCCCGGCACCATTCACCAAGCCACAAGTTAAAGTACCTAATACGTATCTGCCGGTCATTCTGAATGTTTTGCACAGCAGAACTTCAGAGAATGGCATGAACACAAAACACTTCCTTTACCTCAGAAACCTCATTACAAGACAAATCATTTGTCCCAAGATGGACAAGTACATCTAATTCCCCTTCCTGCTTTGCCTGCTTAATAATATTACAAATACGCCCCCTGTCTCTGTGAGCAGTAGCTCCAGGAAGACGTCTCACAAAGCCACTATTGTTCAACTCCACACCTCTTAAGATAGAATCCCCCAACAACAACTGCTTTCTATCAGGCCTCACCTTGACCTTTTTGTCATTGGCTGCACTCTTGCTCATGTTAGGCATAGAGGATGGTGGGTGGTAAAGTAAATATAATATAAAAAATTCTGAGCAATGACAGTTCTATTTAACCAGAAAGATAGTTGTAGAACATGTTAGTTAAACAAATAAATAGTGCATAGTGACATATCAAACATACTGAATATAATGTGCTGGCGGTCTGCCCGAAATGCGAGAGAAGCTCTTATTACCAAATAAACTAGTTCTCAACATGACTTTATTGCCCCCAGCGAGAACAGAGACAGGTAGAAGCCATTTAGATGAAAAAGATACATAATTCTAAGTGAGAAAGCAGGAGACCCAAACGTTAAAAGCCATAGAGACAAACACATATCTAAATCATATTGTGACAAACTCAGCGCATCTCTTCATTATTTAGATCCAATTTTACAGCGTGTGACAATAAACGTATGGTACATTCGTATTGTGCAGACAGTTGTAATTTTTTGTTGAAGTCCACGAAAGGCCTTGTCTAGCTCCAGGGAACAACCGGCCACACTTCACTTACAATATTAAAAGAACAAAAGAGCATAAGGGAATATTTGGAGTAAATAGTAAAATTAATTTGTGCAGAACTACAATCTAAAACATGAAAATGCAAAAGGCATAAAGTTTGCTGACTTTGCTTAAAGTCAGTGTTTTGTCTTACATTTAGGAGGGGCAGCTGGATCAAGTGAAACTCTAGCAATGAACCAGCAAATAATAAGCCTCCGGCACTTGTTTAGCTTTCTGTTTGTTTTCTCAATGATTGTAATGTTTTACCTTTCCCCATACAAACAATTTCATCCTTTATAGTAAAATAAAAGTTCCCTCTTGCAAAGTACATGTTTATTATTTGGATTCACAAGGGGATGGTATAAATTTTCATTTTAAACTAGCAAAGTTAAATGAAAAATAGAATAAAAAAATAGAATATGCAGGACATACAGGGCAATGAAAAAAAAAGCTGTGAAAAGATCTAACAAAATGTAAAAATAATAAAAATCAAATTGGTGCAAATAATTAAATGTGTGCTATAGGAACACCCCACTAATCATAACCATTACAGTCTTCTGTAGTTGTTTTTTTGTGGCAGGAGTGAACTGGTAGCATCCCATGGTAAGCAGTCAGTTTTAGTACTGTTTGACAACTTACCTTGGTAATCTAGTCATAGAGCAGTATCCAGCACAGCCCTGTGATGGAAACACAATCATGGAACTATCTCTGGTAACGGAAGAGAAGGGATAGACCACGTAGCAGGACCGGTCTTTATTACAAGTTGGGTACCAGTCACCCCCTGTTCCCATTACATGCCCTGCTTAGCTATGTAGAACTAGTTAGATACTCCTTAGGGTATGTGACTATGAGGTCCCCGCAGGTCTTAGGTAAGCTGTCAAACCGTAATATAGAATGGCTTGACTACTTATAGTGGGAAATGAGTCAGGACAATCCTGGCAGCATATCCACTATAGAAGGCTATACTGGTTATGGTGCCTCGCGTCTTCCATTAATAGAGACATGAATTAAACTAATCAGCACAATAAATAACAGGCCAAATGGCAATAGAATTTAATGAAAATATAAATGTTGTATGTAGCCAAGTGACAGCAATACAGATCTTTGATGATATTTTACCTGGAGTACGAATGAAGAAAAAATATTTATTATATGTGTGTCAAAATGTAAGGAACTTCTATATTTAAAGGATCACTTTAGTGTCAGGAAAACAAACCCATTTTCCTGACACTATAGTGCCCTAAGGGTGCCCCAAAGGCCAGACTGGCCCACCGGGATACCGGGAAATTTCCCGGTGGGCCGTCGGCACCTGGGGCCTGACAGAGAGCTGGCTGACATGCGGCCGCAGGGGGAGCTGGCTGTTCCAGCGGCCACAGGGGGGATCTGGCTCCTTGCTGTTCCGGCGGCCGCAGGGGGGAGCTGGCTCTGCTCCGCTGCCCGCCCGCACGCGCGCGCTACCTAATGAGACAGGGGCCGGAATATCCGGTCTCATTAAGCTGTGCGCTAGGGAGCAGAGCCAGCACAGCCGGCTCCCCCCTGCGGCCGCCGGAACAGCCAGGATACAGCTCCCCCCTGCGGCCGCCGGAACAGCCAGCTCCCCCTGCGGCCACCAGCACACCTGACCCAGCTGTCTTCCCTGCAAGACTCCTGTGTGTGTCATGGTGTGTGTGTCTGTCATGGTATGTGTGTGTCTGTCAAGGTGCGTGTGTGTGTGTGCCAAGGTATGTGTGTCTGTTAAGGTGTGTGTCAAGACGTGTGTGTGTCTGTGTCATGGTGTGTGTGTGTATCTGTGTCATTGTTTTTTTTTGTGTCTGTCAAGACGTATGTGTGTCTGTCATGGAGTGTGTGTGTGTCATCTGTCGTGGTATGTGTGTGTCTGTCATCTGTCATGGTATATTTGTGTGTCTGTGTCTGTCATGGTGTGTGTGTGTGTCTGTGTTTGTTTAAAAATAGTGTTTTACTCACCTTTTTTTTTTTCCCATGCCGTGCTGCGGGGCTGGCATAGATTTTTTTCCATGCTGTCAGGAAGACAGCCACTAGAGGTTGGATTAACCTTGCTATGTAAACATAGCAGTTTCTCTGACGGGTTAAAACCTGAGGGACCTGGCACCCAAACCACTTCATTGAACTGAAGTGGTCTGGGTGACTATAGTATCCCTTTAAAATGTTCTTACTAACATGTGATGCTAAATATCTAGTTAATTGAGCACATATGAAATTAGTTTTTTGTCACTTTGTTATGTGTCAGCTGGTTATTTTTCACAATACTTTATGATATGTCACAGTACAATGCACCTACTGTTTTTCTTCACGAGTCAACCACTACCTATTGAATTAATCAATACATTGTAATATTGTTTAATTCCAGGTGTAAATATTAGTTGGCAGGAATATATCCATAATATATTTGCTGATGATTTTCTTCTTATCTTTTCAAACTAAGTATCTCTCCCATGGTAAATTTGATCACTCAAGATCTATGACAATATTTCTTTTAAAAGCCCATTGCTTCCTTCGCTCAAAATAAATTTCCCTTTCACTGGAATATATACAATATAGTTTATATAGGAATGACTATGTCTGGGAAAAATCAAAAACATTTTTAAGCATACATCTTCTAAATTTAATATGCACCGGCTCACATTATTCGAAGGAAACTGTTGTGGGCATGAAAAATAAACACTATTTAAAAATGACCTTACTCCACAAACTCCCTTACATCTTTAGAACCATTTGGCTAAACTTTAAAAGAAGGAAAAAAAATACAATGTTGTTTTCAGTTGTGCACAACAGCTAATACCACATATATTTCCACCCCCCCAGACAGATCACACTTCTTTCAGCACTTCATCCCACTACTATCCATATTTCATGAATACGTACAATACGTAAAATGGGAGAACACCACCTCGTGAAAATAAATCCAGATCTAACTTTAGACCAGTGTAGGAAGGCGGAAGAATTGTGTTACAAAATAGACAAGATTACATAAATCAAGGGCAACAGGCTACTCCTGGGTAATCGTACAAAAATAGAAAGTAAAGAGAGCACACATGATGTTAAAATAGACTCCACAGAACAGTATGCCAAAGAATACAGATTACTCAGCGAAAGACCACACAATAACATCAACTAGTATGAAAATCTGCTTACCACAAACATCAAAACCTAGTTAAGTTACCATATACCAAAAATTCAGCTTTAATCATTTACGCCAACCACTCAAAAGGAACATTCCATCACCATAACACTTCCCGAAACTCAATTTCAGAAGCTGGTTGCCATTGGGGAAACTACAGAACAATAAAATCACTAATTCACATTACTTGTTCCTTAAAAAAAAAAAAAAAAGTAATCTATTATAAACCTACTAAAAAAGTATTACATTATTATTATTATTTTATTATTTATATAGTGCCAGCAAATTCCGTAGCGCTGTACATGCCCTCATTCACATCATGCATCCCATGACATTTGACATTCTACATTTAGATTTTAAATGATGAACAGATATTCATATTTGTATATGTATATATGTGTGTGTGCGTATATTAAGGTGTGGTCTGGCTTTCTCTGCAGCATTTATCTAGTTTCATAATCTCAAGACAATCAACACTGTGGTAATTTTTATGATATTGTTTTTAATTGTAGCAATTGCATGATTTCTGATCCCTCTACTAGGCAATTTGCCCATATTATATAACCTAAGAGGTGTTTTTATCCAGCTAATTTAATACTGGGAGTACTTTAAAGGGATACTATAGACACCAAAATAACTTTAGCTCAATGAAGCAGTTTTGATGTATAGACCATGGCCATGCAATCTCACTACTCAATTCTGTGCTTTTTAGGAGTTAAAAATCACTTTACAAAAAAAAAAAAAGTTATACAACCCTTGTCACACTTCCCTGTATGTGACTTGCACAACCTTCCTAAGCACTTTCTAATAAGGAATCTGGATATTCTTCTTTTATTGCAGTCTGTTTAATTTAGAACAGGGGTGCCCAAAAGATAGATCGCCAGACGTTTTAAAACTACAACTTCCAGGATTTGTCATTCTAAAGGTATTTCAAAGGCATGCAAAATATCATGGGAGTTGTAGTTCTACAGCATCTGGGGATCAACATCTGCACCTACTCCAGAACTAGAATTTCTTTATCTCATGCTCTGTCGATAGCCTTCTAAACCCTGCAGAGGCCACCTCTGTGTGATTTAAAGGGATCCTTTAGTGTCAGGAAAATAAATAAGTTTTCCTGGCACTGGGTCAGGTTCCGCCTACGCTCCCCCCACCAGCCCCCCGTCAGCCGGAGGGGGAGACCTAACGCGCATACGCAGCAATGGCCACACGCACATTAGACCTCCCCATAGTAAAGCAATATTCAATGCTTTCCTATGGGGAAAATCTTGAGGTCCTCGTGCAAAGCGTCAGATAACGGACAAAAAGTCTGTTTGGAATCTGGAATCCCTCTAGTGGCAGTCTGTTACACAGAGAAAAGACTTAGAGCTGCAATCTAAACATTGCAGTTCTCTTGCACTAAGTGCAAAAGGTTCACAGCACACAGACCACTTCAATTAGCTGAAGTGGTCTGGGTGCCTACAATGTCCCTTTAAGTTCAATGTACAGGGAAAGAGATAAACGTTAACCTGTTAACATCTGATTAAAAATAAAATTATTTTTTATATGCAGGCTGTGTGATTCACAGCCAGGAGAGGTATGGCTAGGGTTGCATAAACAGAAACAAAACTGATTTAACGCCTAATTGGCAGAGAATTAAGCAGCAAGACTGCATTGGCATGATCTATACACCAAAACTGCTTAATTAGTGGTACACTATAAGGACCCAGACCATTTAATTTCAATAATGTGGTCGCGGTGCACTGTCTTTATCCCAGTTATTACTGCAATGGCAAACATTACAGAACTAAGACCTCCTCTAGTGGCTGTCTACCAAAGACACTTCCTTTGGTTTCAGGGAGTTTGACTCATTGAAACAACGCTGGGCATTCTCATACAACTTAAGGAAAAAATGTGCATAGGAAAGCAGTGCCTCAATGCTTTCCTATGTACATTAGGTCGGGAACTTCTATTTTACTGTAGGATAAGTTTGCTTGTGTATGCACAATAAGTCACATTTCATTAGTCACCTTCTGCCTGTTTTTATTGAGATGTAGGTTTGCCTCACATTATTGTATTGAATACTGCATTAGCTTCAGTAAATGCCTATAATGAGAGTCATTACTGAGTCACCAAAACAAAATCTACTCAGGAGGTGGCCCTGACAAAAGACTAATCTGACCAAACAAGCTACTAAGGGCTTTACATTAAAATTAAAAAATAAATAAATCTGGATGCACAAAAAGAGGAGGAGGGAAGGGCTCTGTAGGACAGCATTGAGGGAGCGGAAAACGTCATTCAGGAAAATGTTCAGAAATGTGTGCGGACATCAGACATGTTTTTTGCACAGAATTTACGTTAGTCGGAAATAGCCCTCAGCAGAAAACTGCAAATATACCTGGATATGCACGTTACAGACTCCTATCAGCATGACCACTTCTAAAAGCAGAACTGAGCATCATAGTTGGAGTAACCCTTTAATATATTGCACTATATTTCAAAGGGTTCACACTTTAAGAAATTCAAATAAAAAAAACTTCAGGTGCAGACTCTGCTGAAGAATCATTTTCAGAAAATGAAAGCAGTACATTGTTCTCAGAATATTACTTTAACTAAAATATTAAACCAAGATATTAGCCAATGACTTACCATTGTCTAACTCTAGGCAGAGATTATACACAGCCAGCGGTCTCTTGTTGCGCTGCCTTCTAGATTGCCTTGGCGGAGCACTGGGAGGGGATATGGACATAGACGGCTCAGACAACGAGTCATCAGGAGGGTTTGTAAAAATCTGAAAACAATCATACAAAGTATATACATTATTACCACATCTCAGGCACAGTAGTGATGACAGCCACTATTAAGCCTGAAAATCATTTGAGTGATTTGTACTGCCCCCTTGTGTGTTTGTTTTAGTGACTGCTTTAGAAAATGCTTGAAATCTAACCAATAGTGTCTTCTTAGTAGTAGTTGGCCAAACCCAATACTATTAAATATATATTTTAAATGGGTACATAGATTCAAACATACACAGAAGCAGGTCTGAGAAGTGGGAATTGTCAGTGATCTAGAGCTACAGCAGGCAGCTTCGATTTTAAAGATGTCTAGCTATGGACCATTTTGTGGATTGAAATAATGACCCATCTTAAATAAATTTTAGTTTTTAACCCATTTTCCCAGATATAAATGAAAGTCTGATTATGGGTAATAACTAAGACGAATGCCTAGACCACGATACTGCAATGGGCATTTCATTGGGATGGAAGACAACAAATACATACACAAATTATCTAGAACACCAAACATTTCGAACATATCATCTTGTTCATTAAAGAAACACAGAATAATGAATATTGAAGTTACAATAATTTATATAAAAAAATAAAACTTAAAAAGAAAAGTGCAGTAAGCAAGACATACAAACATGCGAACAGATCTACACACAAACAAATGCACATTATGGGCAAGTTATTGAAACATATCCGTCCCAGTGTGGTCATTGTCCATTTAATTGGCTGTTTATATGACTGAGGAACTGTTGAGTTGTTAAGGCTGTTACTTGGCATTCTATATAAAATTGATATATAATAATGCATTCTATGGTAATTCTTCCCTACATTTAGCGACCGTATGCAATGCACGGCACTGTGGAAAATTAAATCTCTATATAATAATAATAATAATAAAAAAAAACAACCTCAAAATAAGTTCTGAATGCATCTTTCCAAAATGTAAGGGTAGGGGCTTCAAAATAACCATTTTAAATTAAACCTAAAGTATTCCATGAAACTTGATTAAAAAAAATAAAAATAAAAATAAAATAAAGTAGTTCTCCACAGGATTAGCATTTATTTTCAAAACGTTATTCTACTGTTAAAATACTTTATTAGAAAAAAAAAAAATATGGTGTAAATTGTGTAATGTTAATTATAGAAAGGTGTACTTTAGTTACGTTAGCTGCAAAGTTCTGACACCCATCTTCGTTTATAATTAGATATGGTTAGAAACATCACCCATACTACTTTTGAAAGTCTGTCAATCCTTGCCCAGAAAGAATTCCTTAGGTCTCATTTAATACTAATGATAGTTTGTCTATGTTTGCCTATTGGAAAGAATGCTTTAGTTCTGGGGTATTACTATGGCAATGAACATGTTGCTGACAAGGATGAAGAGAATACCTTCTATGGTTTTATTAAAAAATATACCGAGAGATTGAGAAAAAGTTGCGCACACTTAAATTTTTACAGCAGACCATACTTGATGAATTTAGTCATTTTTTGATCTAGCTCCAGCACCACAGGAATCACTGTCATTTACAAGACAGGTTTCATTGCAATTGAATTAAACAAAAAAACAAACAAAAAAGAAACTTGAAAAAAAATGGAAAGTTGCCTCACATAGGAGCAAATAGAAAAAAAAAAGCCCCTTCTGGGCTCATGCAAATGCTAGTATGTCAAGGAGTGTCGTCATTACTGCTCCATTCTTGAAATTGTAATTTAAGCACTTTTTATGTCATATGAAATCATAGTAATGTCTAAATAATGAAACATTTCCATTTTGAAACCTACTTATTCTTCCTCATAGCAACAGGTTACATTAAAAATATCATATGTTAACAGAATATGCCGTTCTAGCTCGTATGCTTATGTAAACTATTTCTTTGCACGAAACAATGTAACCTCCATTTTACCTTTTTTTGCAAAGTGTGCATGCACCATTGCAACTGATTCACATTGCAATAATAACTTCTAAAGCGAGAAAAAAAAAAAAAACTTTCAACATATCCTGTTTGTCGCACGGCTAAGAAACCATCAATTCCAAACATTTATTACATGAGGCCGAAGAATTTGCCTGCTAAGCTTTTTGTTGTTGAATATTTCTGCACATAAGAGTCATAGAAGTCATTTGTTCTGCTTGTAGAACCATACTGCCCTCTTATGTGTGATGGCCAAGCCTCCACATAACATATGCAAACAGAAATGCATTACCTTGTTAAACATAAATCATCTACCCAGGTCCCTACTTGAAGCTGAAAATTAGATCATGTTTTTATAAAATAAATAAAAATGTGTATGTATTACCAATTTATTTTATTTTTGAGAAAAATAGTGATTTTTTTAAAAATCAGTTTTTTTTTTTTTTTTTAAATAAACCGTCCTTTGACAATGTTTGCTGAGTGTAATCCATTTTATTGCTTTTTCCTTATATTATATTTAGGTTTTCCTTTTTCTTTTAAATTGAATGAGACAGTTGTTTCATGTGACACATGTCCTGTTATGTAGATGTTAGGACTTAACCAACTTTAAGGGATAGCAATAAAAAAAAAAATAATAATAAAATAAAAAAAATAAAAAAATAAAAATAGATATTGGGACACTTATTTCTGCCAACAAAAAGTGTTTTATTTATTTTGCATTAGTTTGTCTGGTGGTACCAGTGATTGGTAAAATGTACCAGTTGTTGGTAAAATGGAATCTATTTAGATTGAGTAATAGGAACTTTTTTTCTCTACAGATTAATTATTGTGGTGTAAACTAGAATAAAACCTCAATCATGCTCATGAAGCACTTTAAGAGCATGGCTGAAATGGTTATCCATGTAGGCCAAGTGCAGGAGGACAATTCAAATTTTGAAGGAAATTAACAATTGATTAGTGTGCTTGCTCACTAAAAGTTTGCCTGAGCATAACATAGTTCCAATAATACTTTTTTTTTTTTCAGTTGATAAATGTTGCTTACTGCATAAACCTCTTGTAGCTAGTGGTGGGACACAATTTTACGATTATTTTCTATATATACACTTTTTTTTTCTCATTTATAGTTTTTATTGGTGTAATTATGAAACAGTACAACACAGTATGCAAAGCAACATTACACTGATTTGAAATTTTACATGTGTCTTTTACAATCTCTTTGTGTAGCTTGTCAGTTTACTTGTCAAATCGGTTTGCGTGTGTGTTGCATATATTATAACCACGCTATATTTTAACTTTGTGACTAACTAGGAGGGGGAGAGGGTACAGAAAAAAAGGGGGTGAAGGGGAGGGGGAAACCCTGGTCTCTTTCCACCATCACTAGTTGATAACATCTTATTAGCTGCGTTCTCTCGCTTAGTTTGTTGATTGCTGGCATCGGTGGTCAGTTGTTTTGCCCCAACTTTACGGGTTTAGGTGTCCTGTTTGTAAAAGTATCCTGTTAACACCCTTAGCTAGCTATCCAGCATGCCCACTCCTTTTCATATTTATCTAAGCAACCATTGATTTTGCTAGCCATCTTTTCATAGACGCTTATCGTATCCATTTTGTTGTGTAAATTCTCTATCTGGGGGATCTGCTTGCTTTTCCCATTGCTGGCTAATGCTGTTTTGGTTACCGTGAGGATATTTACAATCACTTTCCTATGGGGATTTGCATGTAGGTCAGGGATAATGTGGAGTAAGTATTTTTCTGGATGTAAGGGGATATGGAGGCTAGTCCTGTGGGAAATCATGGATTGGATTTGTCTCCAGAAATCATTCAGTTTAGGGCATTTCCAGAATATGTGGAGCATGGTCCCTGTTTCTGCTTTGCATCTCCAGCATAGCTCTGTTGTACCTGTGTACATACCTGCCAGTCTTTGTGGTACTAGGTACCACCTCATGTTGATTTTGCAATATGCCTCCCATAGCGAAAGGCTGCGCGAGGCCTGTCTTGTGCTTGCCATCGCCAAATACCAGTCCTCTTGGGGGATATGATAACCTAATTCCTTCTCCCATTGTTTAATGTATTGCAATTTACCTGGTATAGCACTCGTGGTTATCGCATTATAGCACAGGGGGAGAGGTTTGGCAAATTTGCTCAGTGATAAGTGGCTTGGTATAAGGGCAGGTGTGTCATTAATGGTAACGTTTTTGCTACAGGTTTGTATTATATTTTTAACCCTTAGGTAAAGATACATGTCCCTGGGGGCTAGTTTCAACTCTTCCTGCAAGTCAGGGAATGATTTCATCTGGTCCCCAGACATTAAGTCGCTGACCAGTCTCGCTCCTTTGGCCTGCCACCTCCCCACCTGCAGTCCCGGGGAATAAGCTGCTAGTGTTGTTATTGGTGCTTTTCTAAAGAGTTGTGTTGGGTCCAGCACCAGTGGGCTCCAGACTTTCTAGGCCTTTATCAGAGTTTTGAGCAATGTAAGATTGGGCCTGCAGGGGCTCGGGGTACCGAGCACGTCCATAGGTAGTGAACGGTGTTATGTGTGTCTAGGCATGCATTTTCAAGTGATAGCCAGAGTGGTTGTAGGGAGAGCTTAAAGTTCCTTAGTAGTCGTATCCCCTGTGCTAGAAAGGATGCCCTGTAGTAAGCCCTTACATCTGGCATTCCCAGTCCTCCTTTTGTATAGGGGAGTCCCAGGCACTCCTTGGCTACTCTTAGGGGTTTTCTCTTTCAAATGTAGTGCTTTGAAATTGTTTGAGCAGTGTGTTCGGGAGAAATATGGGCAGGGTTCTAAATAGGTATAATATATGTGGTAGTATCATCATTTTGATAAGATTAATACGCCCTGGCCAAGATATTTCCAGACCTTCCCATTCTTCGAGGGTGGTTTTGATTTTTTTGAGCATAGGGTAGTGGTTTTCTTTGGTTAAGTTATGAGGGTATTTGGTGAGATTTACGCCTAAATATTGTAGGGAGGTAGTGCGCCAATCAAATGCGTGATGTGTTTTTAATTCGTCCAACATGGTTCTTGGTAAGTTAATTGGTAATGCCTGCGTTTTGGCTATGTTGTTTTTGTAATACGAAATGTTTCCATACCCAGACAGCAGGCTGAGAAGTGAGGGCAGGGAGGACTCTGGTTTGATAACGAACAGTAAGATATTGTCCGCAAACAGAGCAAATTTTTTGATGCCCCCCGGGGTATTTAGCCCTGGTATGGTTGAATCTTGTTTCACAATTCTTATCAGGGGTTCTAAACATAAAATAAAAATCAGGGGGGAGAGAGGGCAGCCTTGCCAGGTTCCATTGCGTATGGCAAATCAGTTGGATATGAAACCTGTGCTAAACACTTTGGCTGATGGGTCTTGGTATAATGCCATTGTGACAGAACCATCTGTCTGCTTGTATTTTAATTGCATTCGTCTGTTTGTCTCCCGTTCGTATGAATGGCTGGTTTCTATAGCCCAGCCATTCGAATGACTCTTTTTCCCGAACAAACCTGCCGAACGGACGGCCACCCAAGAGAGAAGTGTGCTGCTGGTTAACCTATTGATCCCAATTAGAACGTTGTGGTTAACCGCAGACACTTCTCAATTAAACCGAATTCAGGGTGGTCGTCGTTCGTATGTCGACCACGAGGCAGCGGCCATTTTAAACCAAGCGAAAGCCCAGCGGTGTTTGGCTCTATTTCTATGGAACTAAAAACTGACACTTTTTCTGCCGAACACCGCTGAAACAACGGAGCGCCTGGCTGCCTCCACGAAACCATACGAACACCGGCCGTTCGGGAGATTTGGAGCATACGAAAAGACTTAACCCAGATAGCCTTCCCATGGAGTCATTCGTATACCGAAAGACTGTAAGAACTTTGACTCCATGGCGATTGAACTATGTGTGTGGGATCTGAGCGCTATTCGCTAATAATATGCACTCAGATCCAGGCTATCTGGGGATATGTGATACGAATGGGAAATGTTCGGTTTTTGTGAAGTTATATATTTTTATGTCTTTTGTGATTTTATATTTAAGATGGTGACTGGCTTTGTCCTGGAGTTAATTGAGTTACTTGGTAATTAACTCCAGGACAGAGGGGAGGGAATCATAATGCACTGTGGGTAAAATCTGTGGCTGTGTGTCTGGAATGTCCCCATATCTGTCTGTCATTTAAGTTTCCCATTTGGTCCCCTAGGGGAGTGTCCACCAAGTGGGAGACCTGCATAAATACGGGCAGGTAGCCCACAGTAAAGCCAGATCCTGTTTGACCCTCAATGCGGAGCTTCTGTCTCGTTATTGGGGGGATTTCTTCTTCACGTTTAGAGACTGCTGGATGGAACGGAAGCCGCTTGGTGAATATTGTTGTTCGGCGGCTAGCAGCAGTTCGTGTATTGCCGTTCGGGAGTTTGGAGCCGTTCACGGATCTCGGTCGGGAGATTGCCGCTTCCCCTGCATTTGGTTTGTATACTACAGATTAAGCGAACGGAGACTGTTACTGCAGACGGGGAAGGTCTACTAAACGGCGGTTTTGCCTAAAGACACTGGAGGTGTCTTAACAGCCATTATGCTTGACCGAAAAGCTGGTGGGAACCCCATCTTAGTAAGCATAAGTAGCATATATTTCCAATGAAGGCGGTCAAAGGCTTTTTCGGCATCTAGTGCCAGCAGTAGCCCTGCGTGGTGTGAGATGTTAGCCCATTCTACCAGGTTCAGGAAGTGCCTGGTGTTATCCCCTACCTGACGACCCTGTACAAACCCTGCTTGCTCTTCCGAGACGAAGTCCGGAAGGATCTTTTTGAGTCGGGAAGCTCTGAGTTTGGCGTAGAGTTTGGTATCTGCATTTAAGAGGGAAATTGGACGTAGGTTTGCACATTGTGTGGGGGGTTTGTTGGGTTTAGGCAGTGTCACGATATGTGACTCCAGCATTTCTTTGGGCATGATTCCAGATTCTTTTATGTGGTTAAACAATTTAGTAAGGGGTGAGATTAGTTGTTTGGCTAATTTAATATAGTAATAGTTGGATAGCCCGTCTGGCCCAGGGGCCTTCTGCTTGGGAAGGGATTTAATCGTTGCTGCTACTTCTTCCTCTGTGAACGAGCATTCAAGGAGGGTACACTGTGCCTGTGTTAAGTTGGGCATATCTAGAAAGCGGCTAATCTCTTCTTCGGACGGTTGGTATGTGTTAGTATCTCTTTCTAATTGATATAGTGACACACAGTAGTCTGCCAATTTGTTCACTATATCTTGGGGGTTATATAGTTTATCTCCACTTTTGGAGGTTATGTATGGGATTTTGGATTGCAATTGCGTTTGTTTCACTTTTCTGGCTAAGAGTCTGACCGCTTTATTACCCATGGCGTACTGGGATTGTTTTAAGAATCGCAAATGTTGTTCTGTTACTGAGAAGTGAAGGTTGTGTAGTGCCGTACGTAGTGACATTAGCTGTTTGTGTGTTCTCAACGTGGGAGCTGTTGTGTGTGGACTCCACTTGAGCCAATTCCTTTTCTATATTGCTCAATTTCGTTTTATGTGATCTTTTTGCCCTGGCCCCTATTTGAAGTATTATGCCCCTCATGACCGCCTTATGTGCCAGCCATTGGGTAGTATTGGAGGTCTTGCATTGAGTATGGTCAGTAAAATATTCTTCCGCCCGGGCCTGTAACCTCTGGAATTGCTCTGGTATGTCCAAAAGGCTGTCATTTAGACGCCATGTGCTGCGTCCTCTAGCTGGGTACGGAATGCATATGGTCACGTTTTGTGGCGCATGGTCGGACCACGTAATTGGGCCTATGAGTACTTTAGTGGCAAAAGGTAATGTTTTGGTGTCTAGTAATCAGAGATCGATTCTGGTGTAGGTCACATGGACTGCTGAGTAATAGGTGAAGTCTCTCCCGCTAGGGTAGAGACCTCTCCATGTGTCGTAGAAGTCATATTCGTGCATTAATCTCCTAAGATGTTGGCCCAGTGAGATTGAGTGCTGTTTCGGTGGCTTATCGTTCTCCCTCTTTATGACGGTGGTGGGATCTGGGGCGCAGTTGAAGTCCCCACAAATGATTGTGTGACCCACTTTGAGTTTTTCAATTTTCCTAAATACCATAGTGAGGAAGGATTTTTGTGCATCATTAGGTGCGTAAAGTGATACTATTGTTACCGATAGAACATTTAATGAGCTCACTAAGATCAATACTCTCCCATCCTTACTGGCGATTTGGTTGGACGGATTAAATGCCCAGTCACTGTGGAAGTACACAGAGACGCCTTTAGCCTTGGTGTTGGACATAGCATGGTAGCTTTGGGGATAGTGTTTTATATAAAATTTAGGTGGGTTACTGACACAAAAGTGGGTCTCCTGTAAACATATGATTGCTGCTCTGGATTTAGTTATTTCCTGCGCAGTGAGTCTTTGTTTGTGTGGGCTATGAAGATCCTTAACATTTTATGTAAATATGGTAAGAGAATCAGCCATGATCCCGGCACAGGAATGTGCCATAAGGGGGCCCTGATTTGTAGTGCATGCCTTGTGGCACATAGTGGTAGATCGGTCCAGGGGAGGGAGGCAGAGGGTAAGATACGTTAAACAGGAAAATAAACTTGAGCGGTAAATAACTAAAGTATATACATAGCGCCATAACGTTCGCTAGCGCTCTACGTGGATGACGTGTGAGCGGGCAGAACATCCCCAGCTCACTTCTTGTGAGCTGACAGGCTTTTATTTTAGGAATGTTAACTCACCCCATTATCACTACACATGTTCTATATTCGAAGCTCAATATTGCAAGATTTTGGAACCTACCAATCCCCGTTGTCACCTGCTGGGACTTTTTACTGGTAGAAGAGTTGCGAATTACCTTTAGAATGATTTGTGGTAAATGTGTGTATTACACCATGGATACCCTCCCACGTACTTTAAGGACGGTGGTGGCCGGTTTCCCTTAGTCACCCCACTTGTTTTTCTGTGGTTCTCTTTACCATGTGGTTTAAATTTAAGCTCCCACCTTTCAAGCTGGACTCTGTAACTATTTGGGAATCCTATGGCATATTTTGCATTATACACTTGCTAGTCAAGAATATGTCAGTTTTCTTTCATACTCACGGTCCGATTATTACGAACATATACATATGTCAAAACGTACCATTAGATCAGGTAGTCTCTGGGTGGCATATTGTAGTCATTATTAGGTTTTAGTGAGGCTGTGAGGTCAAGTACCGAAGCCTTATTTATTCTTGTTAGGCGAGCCCACCATTTGCCATTCTTCATGCGGTGGTTTCGGGGACGTAGTAGACGCACTTTGGGACCTTACCGGGAATAGTCCCCACTCCTTTAGTAAACGCATTCCCACCTACGGTATGTGTTCTGCCGTTTCTCCATATAAGCAGTATTGTTGGGTAACCCCATCGATACTGTATGTCATTGTTCCTAAGAGTTTTTTTTAATACTGATGAATTCCCTTCGCCTGCTCATTGTCAACGCCGACAAGCCTGCGTATGCCAGCATAGGGTTCGGGCAATGCAGATTGCTTCCTTGCCGCCAGCAGCAGTGAGCCTTTTGTCTTATAATAGTGAAAACGTGCAACCACGTCCCGTGGTGTTTCTTGGCTCAATCTCTGCGGTTTCGGTAACCGGTGGGCTCGGTCCATGAGCCATTCTGGCTTCGGTAGGCCGGGCACCAGGGACTTGCATAGAGACGTTGAGTAGTGTGAGAGTGTGAGTAGTTGGTCTCTTATCACGCTTTCCGGGATTCCGCGAAAACGGACATTATTCCGCCTCGAGCGGTCTTCCATGTCCGCTAACTTTCTTTTTAAGAATTGCTGTTCCTCCACCAATGATTGGACGGTGTCCGCTATGGTGTCGTGCGCCGCGCATATGTCGTGAGTGCGGGCCTCCAGGTTGTTTGTTCTTTCTCCCAGTTCAGCTATCTCCTTCTTGATATCATTTGTTGCCTTCTTTAGATCAGACTGAAGGGTAAGTCTGAAGTCCTGCAGCATTGCATATAACTTTTTTCCGTGACCGGAGCGTCTGTGTAGTGATGTGCCTCATGGTCTGATTGAGAGTTGGAGGCCTGTGAAAACTCCAACCCCTCGCCACCATCTTGTGCCGGCCGCGACCGGTCTTTTTTAGCATGGCAGATTTGATCCGTTAGCTTTGTTTGCTTCGCTGGAGCCATTTGAAGCTTTAGTGGAGTATCTGGTTAGTGTTCCGTTGGCTGTAGGGTTAAGACGTGCTGTTAAGTCACGCTTTAGGCTGTTTCGGACCGGGAGCTCTTACCCCATGCGTCTGTTCACCTAGGCAGATGGCCACGCCTCCCTATATATACATTTTAATGTAATATAACAAGCATACATACCTCCTTCCAGTTCAAATGGGATAAAGAGGAATACTTTTATATTAACGGTGTGACTGGGGTGTAGGGCCAGGGTTGGGGCTTTTATGATACATTTTAGGTGACTTACTAATAACAATGCAAATTAAATGTAATTTAGATTGAGAACAACGTATCTTATTTTGTAAGCAATGTAACGGATTTCTAAACATTTATTGTAGTTTAAAGACACATTGCTGTGAATATTATTGCTTTGGGTCCGAAATAGGGACTATTCCTCCTAAACAGGGACACTTAGAAGGTATGAGCACATGTTTCTGAGTATTGTTTCTCAACAAATTGCAATTTTCAACCTTGCTTTAATTTGTTGAATTTTAGCCAAACTGCAGTAATCTATATTTATAATATTTTTAGAGACCAAATTAGCTGCACTTTAAAACTGCCTTTATGCCACATTGCGTGACAATTGACCTCTATTTATTATGTACAAATGCTGTACCACATGAAACAAATAAAGGGACAGGTTATTGTGTAATACAGATGTTTTTAGATGTGGTTATGAAAATGAGGAATATACTTTTACAATGCATCCTTTAACCAAGATAATGCAGAGTACATTCTATTTAACTGTTACATAGTGCTCTTACCAAATTGTCTTACAAAATGTTGAAAATAAAACAATTGTTCACAGGAAGGATTTGTTATGGGCATATGCAAATATTGCAAGTTTTTAGAATGAAAAGCTGTAGTTCTTAAACTGTGTACTTTGTCTTAAGGAGATTTTGCAAATTGCCAATTTGTTAGCAATGGAAAATATTGTTTGTCATACAATATTTCTTTAATAAATGACAACTTATTCAGTGAATATGCTGATGAGACATTCGGACGCCATCTTGTGCTAAGTTAGTGGAATTCCCCAAGTCAGGGAATTTCCCATGTCATGTGTACCCTTATGTTTTAGTATAAACATAGATAAGATCATGACAAAAGACTATCTTTGCCAAGGTAAGGTAGGTTCTAACATGACCTAATTGAAAATCTAAGGTATAAATATGCATACTTCTTAACCCCTTAAGGACTGAGGCAGTTGTACAAGTTGCGATTAAAACAAAACGTAAACAAAACCTTGAATTTGCACTAGGCAAAACTAACATCTTTCATATTATGCGCACCCACACTTATCATATATAATTTTGTTCAGGAGAAACAGGGCTTTCATGTCACATCAAATATTTGTACATTAAACATTTTTAATATGAATAAAATATAAAAAAAAAGAGAAATTAAGAAATTGTGTTTTTTTTTAAAGTTATGCATGGCATTTTAACTGTGAATGTCACACTAGAAAAACAGTACCCTAAATGTACAAGTTTTATGGTGTTTTGGAAAGTTACAGGGTCAAATGTAGCACATTACATTTTTCAGTTTATACACATTGAAATTTGCCAGGTTGGTTATGTTGCCTTTGAGAGCATATGGTAGCTTAGGAATGAAAATTACCCCCATGATGGCATACCATTTGCAAAAGTAGACAACCCAAGGTATTACAAATGGGGTATGTCCAGTCTTTTTTTAGTAGCCACTTAGTCACAAACACTGACCAGCATTAGCATTCAGTTTAGTTTTTGCATTTTTTACACACAACACATATGAATGCTAACTTTGGCCAGTGTTTTGACTGCATGGCTACTAAAAAAAAGACTGGATATACCCCATTTGCAATACCTTGTGTTGTCTACTTTTGCAAATGGTATTCCATCATGGGGGTAATTCTCATTCCTGGGTTACCATATGGTCTCAAAGGCAACATTACCAATCTGGCAAATTTCAATGTGAAAAAAAGGAAATTCAAACTTTATATTTGACTTTGTAACTTTTGAAAACACTGTAAAACCTGTACATGGGGGGTATTGTTATACTCGGGAGACTTCACTGCACACAAATATTAGTGTTTCAAAATAGTAAAACGAATCACAATTATATAGTCAGTGAAAATACAGTCTGTGTGTGAAAAATGCAAAAAACTGCAATTTTACTGAAGATATCATTGTTGTGAAAAGTTTTACTGTTTTTAAACACTAATATTTGTGTTTAGTGAAGTCTCCCAAGTAAAACAGTACCCCCCATGTACAGTTTTTTTTGGTGTCCTGAAAAGTTACAGGGTTAAATATAGGGATTTTGAGCCAAAATCTCTGGACTTTCTGCCTTTATTTGTAGAATTTAAATATATATATATATATATATATATATATATATATATATATATATATATATATATATATATATATATATATATATATATATATATATAAAGTGAAAAGCCCTTGTACTCCAGCCAAGAAATAATGATACCTGGTGCTCTGGTAGCTTAGCAATATATACAGAGGGAATACTGGCACTCCAAGGATTTTCAAGTTATTCTTCTTTATTCATTTTGAATAAAGAAGAATAACTTGAAAATCCTTGAGTGCCGGTATTCCCTCTGTGTGTGTGTGTGTATATATATATATATACACACACACACACATATACATACTTGTTTTTTATCATATTTATTTATATATAGCTATGTGTGTGTGTATATATATATATATATATATATATATACACACATATACATACACACACACACACACACACATACACATATGTATTTATAACATCATTCTAAATGTATTTTGAATGTAATATATATGTATATTAATATCAAAACACAGTTAGAACAAATTAAAACTGGTATATACATTTTTTTTCACATTTATTTTTATTTATTTTTTCCAATGTATCAATTATTTTTATTTAATATATATAATTATATATATATAGAACGTCATTCTAAGTATATTTTAATATATATATATATATATATATATATATATATATATATATATAAAATTATATACAACTTTTGGGAATGGCGGGGACGTTCTATGCCGCCCGCCGATGTTTAGGACCTCCCCAAAAAGGAAGGCATAGAACGCCCGCCGTCCTTAAGGGGTTAATATTAGGACACAGAGGAGAGAATCTTGGATGCAGAGACGCTGCTCCATTTTATCATGACTGAGAGGTTGACTTGTTCAACAGGTTATGTATTCTATTTTACTGATATTGCAAGCATACACTTTTATCTTATAAACTCTGCTATAAATTATTGTAATTGATTATTACGTTTCTATATGTCTATTTATATATTTTTATTTAATGAAATATTTTAAAAGAAAAAAACTTTATTGCTTCCAAGACAATCCCTATTTTTATTGTATTCTCAATTATATACATTTTTAAATAGAGGAATTACTTACTATATAATATTATAGCTAAGATATCTGTACAGTTAGCCATGCTAAATTCTATGCTTTAAGATGTTATAGTGGTAAATAGGGAAAGCCACAGTGGTTACAGATTAAAGTGACACTATAGGCAACCAGGTCACAATCTCTTTGAAGTAGTCTGGGTGAACTGCCCCTGTCCCCTTAAGCCTGCAGCATAAAATATTGCAGTCTCAGAAAAACTTCAATGTTTACATTGCAGGGTTAAAACTGCCTCTACAACAGGTGCTTTCTGTTACCCCATTTTTAACGCCGTGAAACAACCCTGGACATCCTCACGTATTGTATGAGGACATTCAGTGCCTTCAAATCCATCATAGGTAAGCATTGATTTAATGTTTCCTATGGGGAAGGCCTAAGGCACGAGCAGCACTTGGGGCATTATGTTCTCCCCCTAGGCACTGATGTCAGAAGATGCGAAGATGAGCAAGCATTGAGTGACTTGGACGCTGAAATAAGGTGAGTATTTTAAACCTGTATTCCTAACACTATGGTGTTTTTTTTATATATTATATTTGGCTAAATAATAAGGTGAACCTATCATGAACCTTTAAGCTTTTTGGTGGGTTAGGGTTGACCTTGTGGTCTAAGGACTTAGTGCTTCAGAATTAATAGTTAATTCAGGTTTTTAGCATCTAAGAGTCAGAATATTGTGGAGGCAGCAGAAGTCAAAGTGGATCACTTAATGATGCTACACCAACATTCAAAACACGGCATACTGCCCCAGTCTAAAATAAATCTAAAATATCACAAGGATGCTGTAGCCAGCCCTGCACTAGGGAAGTGCAAAGCAGTTCTGTAAAACAAAGGATGCAAAATTGATGTGTAAGACTACCCAATGACTATAAGAAATGCTGATATGTTACTTTGTTGAAAACCACAAGTCACTTAACACATGGATACAAAACAAATTTACCCAAACTCTTGTTGTTAGGAAGCAAGTTTACCTTTTCATGATTTTCTATAAGTATTTCAACCACAATATTTTGAAACTTCAGATCCATAATGGCAGCTACAGTTTCCTCTTGAGGCCTCATTAATGTTGGACCAAATACTACACCGAGATTGGCAACGGTCATCAGATTCTGCTTGGCATGCCTCGAAACACTGGAGAAGCAAATAATGTCAGGTTTACATATGCAGTCTACTATTCACACAATATACCTCCTTGAAAGAATGCTGCATTGATAAACTATATAAAAATGTATCCATACTTAACGGTAGACCCTCAACTTTATTGGACAGCCTAAAAACTCCAAATTATTAAAGGACTCCTCAGGTCCTTGGCTCCCCCAATCTGGCAAAAATCTAAAAAAAAAAAAAAAAGGTAGGGTGCTTAGTGGCATTAAACATTTTTGTTAAGAAAGGATACATATTCCATGTTACCCGGTTAAAGCTATATCAGCAATATGGAAGAAAGGAGAGAGAATTCCAACGCCCAGATGGAACTGCTGCAGCCCGCAGAGGATCACTTCAGCTCACACCCCCCACCCCAGTGGCTTAGGGTGTCCTTCAGAGGGGTTGTCTCTGCGTGTTGCACTGCATCATGATAATTCCAGCAGCAGAGAAGCTGAATTCTCCAGGAACAAGATGAAAATGGGAGCAAGGAAAACCTGCTATCTGCCCCAAGAAGAGTGTACCAAGAAAAGAGGAGTCCTTTAAGAATTTAGACCTTAATACCTGTCCAACAGGGCAGAGGGGGGTAAGATAAAAGTCAGCAGGGAGTTTTACTGTGTTTTAAGCTCATCACAACTTTATTCAGTTCTTTGCTATCTACTGACACAGCAACTTCAAATCCTAGACAGGTACCAGCACAATAATGATGAGACACAAAAACTGTCATCATTAGTTCACAAACTATATAGGATCACAAATTATAGTCTGCATTAAAATGGTGTGTTTAAAAACAGTGATCAATTGCTAAGGGTAAATGAAGACAGGATGAAGTCTGAAACATAATGCCAGTCTGTGCTCATTTGCATGGTGAGTTGAGAAACTAGAAACACAATTTCTGGTAAATTGTGGTTTCCAGAGTTATACATACATTTGATGTTTATGCATTTCAAAAACAAAGAAGAGACTTGAACTTCTCAGCTAATTTTAGTCCTACATTTTGGATGGTTTGGAATGGAGTACTGAGGTTTCTGAGTACAGAAATACGGTATGTGGTAGTTAGTAGAATTTGCTATCACTTTTATTGAATAAACTTGCAGAGCAAGCTTTTATCATTCTGATACATAGATATATTCAGGTACAACAAGGGAAACACTCATATATTTTGACTTGTATGGGCCAGGAGTGCTAGCCAGGCTTCCCATTAGCCAGATGGTTTTTAAAAACACTTCACTTTTCACTAGAGAAAATCTGAAATGCATGGGTTAAGTGTGTGAAAAGTGCCTTGACCCTCTGTGCTTCAGTCCAGTTACAAATATAATAAAATATTAATATAACCATATCGTTATTTTGTTGACCTGGCACTGTTTTACAAGTCCACAAATAGTTCAGAATGTAAACAGAAGACACTCACGTGGCTAAATGCTTGATGAGAATATCCAACATCTCTCGGTTTTTTTCAGGAAGTTTATAAATTAAAAAATGAATGGCATTCACTCTGGACTCTGGACTTCCACATTCTGCAGGAGAGAAAATAAATATTCCAGTTACGCGCAGCATTGCCACCACAAACTACTGTAACATTTTCTGTTTCAGAATGGAGACACGGCGAGTACTAAAATGTGCACCATACATATCAAAGGAGAGGAATAAATACTTTGTCAGGGATATTTACTAAATTCAAAGTGAATTCAAACTTTAAACCAAAATAAACTAACTGAAAACATAACGGACTTGGAAAGTTTGAATTTTGAGTGATCTCTATGGTTCACAGTAGTAATGAGTACCAAGCACAAAAGAATAAATATTTTTTGTTTATAATACATGGTCCCACGGCAAAAAATATTTACATTGCAACTCTTCTGCCACACTGTATTTGATAATGCTTGTCCCGAGTGATCTGTAAAAATTGTTTGTTAACCGAGAGGAATCTTTCAGTCAAGTGCCTTCTGCAATTTAGTAATATATGCGGTAAGTTAATTAATTAAACTATTTTTGTGCTGTAACTCTCCAGAAATTATATGTTATGGTATCCGTCAACTCCAAGTACCCTATGACTTGTAATATGCTGGAATATCTGGCAAATATTTTTTTTTTTCCTAATTTTGTACATTACTCCAGAGGTTTCCTGGAGCACAAGGATAAGAAAATAGGAATGGTACTTGATAAAATATTCTACTGTCAAAGCAAAAAAGAAACACAATGAGACATTCTTGTGACAGAAGCACTTTGAATACAGTCTGGAACTACCCAGAAGGCATCACAAATTATTTTTCACACAGAAAATCTAAAATGAACCTTGAAATTGGTTGAGATCCTGTATGAGCTTTCATTTTTGATTTCTACATTTTTTAACCATGCATTATTACATCGAGTCCAGTATGTGTAAATATATATTAGGTTGATTTGTATACGGTTAGTATTACCTTATACAAAAAAAGCCATTTGAGGCCCAGTGCATAAACTCACATCTCAGACTTTCTGTTGGTGTCCTTTCCTAGTTAATTCACCTTTTTGAGTCAGGGAGAAGTCATTCAATTGATGATTACAATCTGAGTAGCGTAGAGCATTGTGGGAACATGCAGTTGGCAGAACTCCTATGTGTCTTGAAAGCTACATTACCATCAGATCTGGTATCAATACAAGTCACACCCATGCAGATCATAAAATTCTCAGTGTTTCATTTTACAGTTGGAACAAGACATTGATAAAGTTTTCACAAAGCTTCAAAGATCCTTACAAACTCTCTTCATGATCCACAACCACTACAACACACTTTAGTGGTTCTGGTGTAAGCATGGCCTGACATTGTGCCCTGGTACTTTATCAAATCATCCTGCCCCTCATTTACTTTCAAATTAATATTATTATCTTCATTCATATTTGTATAGCATTCATTGGCTGTTTAGGGAAATGGACTAGTTCAGCTAATGAATGACATTCAAATATGGACACAACTGATATTGCTAATATGGGAAGCAGAGGATGAGGAAATGTGCCGTCTTACAAAGTTGTATTAGATATCAAGACTAAATCTGCATTTGTTTCCTAAAAACGGTTTTAACTGGAATGAGTGTTGTAGAGATCTATGTAAGAGAAATGCTGGATGTCCTTTGTGGCCTGTTAGTTCATGAAGTGATATGTTGACAATAACTTTAGCTTGTGTCATTTCATTATACTGATAATGCATTAAAATATGCAGAACAAATAAACAATATCCCCTTAAAATTATTGTGAAGCTACCCAGGAAGCAGCAATCAACAGACCCACTCACACCAGAAAAAGGTTCCACCAAATAGGAGCGGCTCATTCTGGTCTGGTCTGAGGGTTTTTCTGTTATTCCATAAAGCATGAGACAAAGAAAGAGATTGTAAGGCATGTACTGTAAGCTATGAACAATTATCAGCTATTCAGTGGCAGAACTAATGTAGAGAGGTAAAAGTTTTTGTGACGCCCTCTAGCAGAAGAGTGGCAAAACGATAGATTCCCATCTGTTATACATCTCCCAATATACCATGCTTGCTGGGGTTTTACCATTTGTCCATCCTTGCAGGGTGGTATTTGTGAGCAGTGTTTGTGTGTTTAAATGTAAGCATGTTTGTGCATGTAAAGGTGTATTTGTATGTATGGTTGCCATTAAAATACAGTGGTCACTTGTATGTAGTGTTGGCTTATAAATGCAGGTGTGCTTTTGTGTGTAAATTTGGTGTTTGTATATGATTGTATACGAAAACAGGGGTCGATATGTATATAATGTATGCATTTTGCATGGGTGTGTTTGGATGTAGTGCTGGCTTTCAAATGTAGATGTACATGTGTATAGTATTGGTGTTTGAGTGAAGTGGTGTGGTGTGTTTGTATATACATTTGGAGTTTGAATTCAGTGGTTTGTTTATATGTAATGCTTGTGTTTGCATGTTGTGTTGGTGTTTAAACGCTGGGATGTATACACATACACTGCCACATACGAGGTCTGACAGAAAGTAACCAGCCATGTAATATGAAAAATAGAGACATTTATTGAAGAAGATAGAAGACGCATTGCACATAGGACCATAAGTGTGCCTGGATATTTCTTTTCTACTATTTGATATATTCAGGGATTGGCCCTCCCTTTCTGGAGCACCCTGCAGGAAATATTCCCTCTTTTTTGTCCACTCTCCTTGGCTGCCAGGTTATATCGATGTCGTACTAACTGTTTTTACTATATTAACAATGGCTGAACTTTTTCAAGACAGACCTCTTACATACAAAGTTTGACATACAAAAGGCTGCACACACACACATATATATGCGCATGTCCTTTGTCTAAAGGATGGTGGCTTGATTGGGGCGTTGCTGGCAGGGGTTTATGTGTGGTTGTCTGTAGCAGCTCACTCCCTGCTGCTGCTCGTGCTTCTTTCCCTTTTGTGTGGCGTGCTTTATCTCTGGGTGGAAGTGATCGGCTGTCACTTCCGATACTACAGGAGCCTGGTGGCACCAGCTGTACTTGTAGTAGTTCCACCGCTGCAGCTATTATAACTATCTACGACGTACCTCTTCAATTGCGTTAACAATAATGACAGGCAGACTGCCACAGAGGTTGTATAAACAGGTTTGGAGCTTGCAGGCTATTTATAAGTCACACTTGAATTAAAGGACCACTATAGTGCCAGGAAAACATACTCGTTTACCTGGCACTATAGTACCCTGAGGGTGCCCCCACCCTCAGGGACCCCCTCCCACCAGGCTCTGGGGAGAGGAAAGGGGTTAAACTTACCTCTTTCTCCTCCTCCTCCTCTCCGCCTCCTCTTCGGCTGAATGGAGCTGCGCGCGCATTCAGCCAGTCTCATAGGAAAGCATTCATAATGCTTTCCTATGGACGCTTGCGTATTCTCAATGAAGTGGTCGGGGTGCCTATAGTGGTCCTTTAAGCTGTAATGGAATTGCACTTATATCCAAGTAAAATGTGACTTAAATCTCAAATGTACTTATATAGACTTGACAACCCTTGGCACTCCAAATGTTGTAGACTACATTTCCCCTGACTCTTTGCCAGCATTATGTCTGTAGGAGCATTATGGTAGTTGTAGTACACCACATCTCAAGTGGCAGAAGTTACCAATGCCTGGAATAGAATAAATAAATATTGATATAAAACTTTAAGTTTATAGAGTTAATATGTAATATAACAAATGGTTAATTTGTCATAAGCTTTAATAGTCCCTTTAAAGGTGAGGAAAATGTAGTCAGTATTCCCGACAAGACTGATGTTATGATCTTAAAAATGTTTAAAAATGTGACCAAATGTTTGTTTAGGGATCATATTTTTTTATAAAACTAAAAATTGTTGGGGGGCGTGGCCTAGCGACGGATGAGAGAGGTCGCCTGAGCTCGGAGCTCTCCCGCCAGCCAGTGCACACAGCGTGGAAAACAGCGTGTTTTTACCGGCGAATACGGCACCAGTGACACACAACGTTGCAGAACAACAATGTCCACAAAAATCGCCAAGAAATATAAGCAAAAAACGCTCCAAATGCAGACAACAACGATGTTAAACACTGGAGCTGAAATCCAAGATGGCGCCGACAGGCCTGATTCTCCGGCCTCGTGTGCCGACGCAGGTGAGCTCATCCTCACTCCAGGCATTCTGCAAACGCCTGTCACTAACGAAACACTACACAATATGCTCCTGGACCTTAAAAACACATTCAAATCGGAACTGAAACAGATTGCCACAGATATTAGATTAGACATTCAATCCCTGGGTGACAGAACATCTCGCCTAGAAGAGAGGGCGGAAGAAATCACGGAAGCACACAACTCTATAACAGAAGCACACTCAGCCCTACTCACAAGATTGCAATCTTTGGAGGCAAAGGTAGCAGACCACGAAGACCGAGACAGACGCAACAATATCAGAATCCGGGGGATCCCGGAATCGGTCGGTCCACAGGGTCTGACCTGCTACGTCCAAGATATCCTCAAGGCATACATCCCATCCCTGACAGAAGCTGAACTGCTCCTAGACCGCACACATCGCCTCCCGAAGCCCAAGCATCTACCGGCAGCTGTTCCACGAGACGTTATTACCCGGATACATTATTTCACAACAAAAGACCGAATAATGCAGGCCTCCAGAAGCCAAGGTCAGCTCCCGGGAAAATTCTCACAGGTCAAACTATTCATAGACCTATCCTCCACCACGATGTTCAAACGGCGCACATTTGCCCACATCACAGCAGCACTGAGAGCAGCCGGGATCCAATACAAGTGGGGCTTCCCCACCAAAATCTTGGTCAAGCGCAATGGAGTGGACAGTCAGATCTCTGACCCCGAAATTGGCAAGAGACTCTTGACGGAATGGAACATTCCAATACGGGATGACCCCTCGCAACAGCCTAGCAGCAGACCTCCGAGACACCTCCAGAAAGAATGGGAAATGCAACCACGCAACACCAACACGCAGAGGCGCATCTGAACGGAGCAAAAAGCCAAACAATCCAAGAACTGCAACACTGATCCCTAAAAGGACAGGTCGTATATTTTCAATGTGGCCACTTTTAGGTTCCTCTCCCTCTTTTTCTAAGCACAGACCGGACTTACAACTGTTCGCACTGTGCAAAGGCGACATTACGACTCTCTTTAACTACAATTGGCAGTAGTATTGTTCTATTGCACTCTAGGTAGCTATACCTACCCCCAGTGTGGCTAAGTCATCTAAGCCACGAATGAAACCGTTATACTTAATATCGCACCGATATGATGCGGTGAACGGAATGTTGTACATAGTTACTTATTGTTTTAGTTATGTTCTTATTTCTATATCCTCCGACAGGCAGATCCTAAATACCTTAAACCACGTGCTCCCACTGTCGCACAGCCCTATCAAGAAAGGCACTTACAAATCCCTTATCAGGCGTAAGAGCTATGTTGAACCCTTGGCGGACCCTAGCGGCCCTCCCTCTGTACCACACTTAGCCCACAATCCTATCCAACTCCGAGATGGTACTTAAAATCTGCTCCCTGAACGCCAAGGGACTAAACTCCCCGAATAAACGCCGCTTGGCCCTATGCGAAGCGAAATCCCTAGGTGCCCATGTAATGTTCCTTCAAGAGACACACTTTAAGTGGGGCTCTAGGCCTAAATTTAACTCTCCGGCATTCCCCATTGACTACCACTCCTGCTACTCAACTAAGAAACGAGGAGTATCCATCCTAATAAGTAAAGACGTAACGTTTTCATTAATACGAAAAATTGGGGATAAAAAAGGGAGGTACCTCATCTTACAATGCCATCTGAATAACAATGTATATACTCTGATTAATGTATATGGACCTAATACTAATCAATGTGACTTTGTGGATGTGCTGTTGGGATTGCTGTCTACACACGTATTGGGGGAGGTAATCATTGGAGGTGACACAAACTTCCTATTAGACAGCGACCTAGACTCTTCCAGAGGTCCAAAGCTGACCAACCAAACTCTAAAGCATAGGTCCAAATTGACCTCACGCATATGCCACAAACTAGCGACACACAATCTTGTAGACCCCTGGCGTGTTACACACCCCACAGAAAGGGACTATACCTATCACACAGCAGTACATAACAGCTATTCTCGAATAGATAGATTTTTACTCCACACCTCCTCCCTCACGAAAGTAGAACACACAGACATTGGTCTGATCTCGTGGTCAGACCACGCGCCTATCACATTGTCACTTAGAGAACAATTCCCCAACAAAGGAAGGGGCAGCTGGAAACTCAATGAGCAACTATTAACCGATCCGGAGGTAACCAAACAGATAGAACAAGAACTGAAACATTATTTTCAGGAGAATAAAACTCCGGACTCACCCCTAACCCAAATATGGCTAGCACACAAAGCCTACATACGGGGTTGCTTCATAAAACACGCTAGCTATGCAAAAAAACAGCGCCTTGAAAAATACACCTCTATACTTTCTGAGCTAGCCACATTAACACACGCTAACAAGCACACACCAACAGCGTCCACACACACTAGGTTACTACTCTTACAAACACAACTAAGAGACATAGAACTAGCCAAAACTACATTCCTCACGCGCAGGCTCAAACATAAGTATTTCGCTGCCGGCAATTGTGCAGGAGCAAAACTAGCAGCACAATTGAAACAGAGAACATCAACCTCCAGGATTGCCTCCCTCAAGGGACCAGGGGGCACCAAGATATTAGACCCACAGGGGATCGTAGATGAGTTTGCTCACTATTATGAAAAACTATATAATCTAAAGAATGACCCACAGATGATATGCCCCACAAAGTCCGATATAGATGCCTTCCTGTCGGAAGTCAACCTCCCGACCCTATCGCCAACTGACACAGATGGTCTGCGCAGCCCTTTCACAACGAAAGAGGTAGCGTTGGTGATCTCCTCACTCCCACAGCATAAATCCCCGGGCCCTGATGGACTACCCAATAAATACTACCGCACATACTCTAGTTCCTTGTCACAGCCCCTCACAGAACTGTTTAACCATTGCATGAGAGAGGGCTCCTTACCGGCGGAGATGCTACTGGCCCATGTCTCCACCCTACCCAAGCCAGGCAAATCCACGGACCAGTGTAAGAATTTCAGGCCCATTTCGCTGCTAAACAGCGACGCAAAAATCTATGCAAAGCTATTTAGTGAAAGATTAGCTCCACTCATACATAAACTAGTACACAATGATCAATCAGGGTTCGTGAGAGGCCGGCAGGGCTCTGATAATTCCAGGAAGGTACTGAATATGGTGGAGGGGATGGCAAAAGGGAAACTCGGAGGCCTTTTTCTGGCGCTGGACGCCGAAAAGGCCTTTGACAGGCTGAGTTGGCAGTACATGACGAGAGTACTACAAACATACAACTTCCCCGAAGAAATTGTCAAGGGCATACTGGCGCTCTACGCGCAACCCAGTGCTAGGGTCTCACATAGTGGGTTCCTCTCTAGAACCTTCCACATTACAAACGGGACACGGCAAGGATGCCCGCTGTCTCCCTTGCTCTACATCCTTTCTTTAGAACCCCTGGCCCAAAAAATACGAGCACATAAAGACATAACCGGCATCTCCCTGAGGGAAACAGAGTATTGTTTAGCCCTATTTGCAGATGATATCTTTGTGGCATTGTCGAACCCAGAGAGCTCCCTACCCCCATTGTTAACACTCTTGACGGATTATGGTAAAATCTCATATTACCGCCTGAATCAAGAAAAAACGCAGGCCCTACCTATAAATTTACCAAGGCTACTTGTGGAAACCTTAAAGACCACATACGAACTCGATTGGCGGACGTCATCCCTAACATATTTAGGGGTAAAAATCGCCACCTCCATTGACAACATAATAAAACTTAACTTTAAACCTCTCATACAAATATGCAAAACTGAGATACTTAAATGGAAGACTGCGAACCTTTCATGGCTAGGGCGAGTAAATGCATACAAAATGATGCTACTGCCGAGACTGCTGTACAAGTTCAGAATGCTCACTATAGCTGTCCCGGCAGCAATCCACAGGTCATTGCAAACGATCTGCAGCACATACATCTGGGGGGGAAAAAGACCTAGGCTGCCTCTACACCTCCTACAAAAAACAGCACACACGGGCGGCATTGGTTTACCTAACATAGGCCTCTATTACAAAGCCTCCCTGCTGGCTACCTGTATACAACTACATGCCCCAAGGGGCACGACTCAGTGGGTAGATATGGAACACGATCAGTTTACATACCCCACACTGCTCAACCACATATGGACACCTAAGGCATTAAGGGGACCCCACACACAGCTCTACCCTACCACAGCAGCAACGATCAAAGTGTGGGATGAATTCATGACATCCCTAGGTTGGAAGAAGCACTTCCACCCCGAAGCCCCCCTAAAAGCACTTAGCATAGTGAACCCCACGATCCCCCTGTCCAGGTGGACACAGCTGGGTATATCCCAGATTCAACAGCTGTGCAAAGGGCAAACCATAATGGACTTCCCAGACATGAAAAGCAGATGGGGGGTGCCGGATAGAGACATCTTTCCGTATCTGCAGCTAAAACACACTATTACCTCACATGTACAAACCTCTCCATCTACATTATCAACACACACGCTAGCTGCGAGACTAATACCCAGTCGATGCTGGACAGCCCCGCAGAAACCCAAGACTCTTTCCCTGTGTTATAGAGCCTGGCTAGAGTTAGCACCCCATAAGCCAATAACATGCAAACTTCACTGGGAGGCAGAGGCAGAAACTGAGCTCACTGAGGATGACTGGTTACTGGCCTTAAACGGCCTCAAAAAATGGACCCAATGCTACTCCCATATAGAGGCGCACCGAAAGCTGCTCTATAGATGGTATATGACCCCCAATAGGCTGCATAGGATATACCCTGCAGTGCCAGCCGAATGCTGGAGGTGTAATACGGAAATAGGCACGCTACCACACATCTGGTGGCACTGTAGCGGCATACAGCCGCTGTGGAGGGATGTTAAGGATATAATAGACGCCCTGGGAATTAAAGACTTCCCCCTAAACATTAAAGCCTGTCTACTTCTACTGTTCCCCCAAGAAACACTCGAGAACCAAAAACAACTGCTTTTACTAATCTTAATGGCAGCACGCAACCTGATAGTGCTCAATTGGAAAAAACACAGTTGCCCATCCACACAACAACTGAAAGACAAAATACAACAGTTTTACATATATGAGAAAATGTCCACAGGCACCACTACAGCCACCGTAAAATTTAGAGAAACATGGGAGAGCTGGGAGACATGGTACGAAAAAGGGAATTGTCTGAGATAAGCAAAACAGCATAGAAGAGGGGAGTACTATTCAACCAGGCTAGAACCAAGTGAGGAGTAGCATACCACTTCCGTGTGGAAAGAAGTAAAAAGAAATGTCAACTACGTTATTTATTGATCTTACCTGCACACCTGTCTTGTGTATTCCGTTGTTATGTTCGACAAAATATCCATCCCCGGCTGTTCCAGGGGGTGCTATAGGAATTCACTGTACCACAGAATGTATGTTTTATGAGCTGTGACTATGTACTGAATTCATAATTGTGAAAAATTCAATAAAATACAATTGAGAAAAAAAAAACTAAAAATTGTTTTTTTTGTAGATTTTTTTAGGGGGCAGCTTAGATTACCAGAAAGCTAGAAATAACTGCTAGCAAGAAAACAGGTGGCTCAATGCAAGCTGCTGCACTTGGTAAGCTAAAATAGTGATGAAGAAGCACAATAAATGGGCAAGATCTCATTATACTGTAGCAGACACCATTCATTATTCTGTGCACATCACTCTCCAGCTTTCATGCTGAAATGTGTCCAGGTCAATAAGCAACATAATTTGATTATTGAAATGCCTAAGGTACTCGAGAAAATAACTGACTAAAGTTGAAAGCATATTTAAAAAATAAATAAAAAAATGTAATATGCAATTTTTCCTACAGAAACTTATTTGTCTAAATGTATTGTATGTTCAAAAATATTTTGGTTGTGAAGTTATCTGCATGTATATGTAGGAAATAATGGCAACTAAAGCACATTTATTCCAGTTTTAATATATCAAAGACCTCCTCAAAGTCCTGCTATTTAATACAGCAGACTAAAGCATTTAGTCTACAACTCATATCAGTATAGCCTGCAGGTTAAAGGGACACTACAAACACCAAAACAAGTTTAGCTTCATGAATTGGTTGTGGTGTATAGATGATACCACTGAAGTCTGACTCTACCATTTAGGAGTTAAATGCGCCCATCCTGCATGTGTATTAGATCCCCCCCGCCCCCATCTCTGTGATGTCACGGGAGGAGTCAACTTGGCATTGTAATCAACCCTTGACAATGTGAGCGTAAAGGGTGGGGGGGGAGGGGGCGGATTGCACTGGGACACTATAGTGTTAGGAATACATTTGTGTATTCCGAACACTAGTGTTCCTTTAAGCCAACATTGTTTTAGTGTCCCTTAAAGACTTTACTATTAAAAATAACAAACAATTATATTGTGGTGTTTTAATGATCCAAATAATCTGTAACATGTTTGTAGCAGTTAGTTCCCTCCCTCTGACCAATATGTCCAATAGACCCCCTTAAAGGACCACTCTAGGCACCCAGACCACTTCAGCTTATTGAAGTGGTCTGGGTGCCAGGTCCAGCTAGGGTTAACCCATTGTTTTATAAACATAGCAGTTTCAGAGAAACTGCTATGTTTATCAATGGGTTAAGCCTTCCCCCAATTCCTCTAGTGGCTGTCTCATTGACAGCCGCTAGAGGCGCTTGCGTGACTCTCACTGTGAAAATCACAGTGAGAGCACGCAAGCGTCCATAGGAAAGCATTGATAATGCTTTCCTATGCGGCCGGCCGAATGCGCGCGCAGCTCTTGCCGCGCGTGCGCATTCAGCCGGCAGGGTGGAACGGAGGAGGAGAGGAGGCAGAGAGCTCCCCGCCCAGCGCTGGAAAAAGTTTTAACCCCTTTCCCCCTTCCAGAGCCGGGCAGGAGGGGGACCCTGAGGGTGGGGGCACCCTCAGGGCACTATAGTGCCAGGAAAACGAGTATGTTTTCCTGGCACTATAGTGGTCCTTTAAGTACAATTTCCTGGAAGCCCTATACAGGTCAGCGTCACTGGATAGGGTCACTATGAAGACTAGATAAAGATATTTGTGTGGAGTTTGGAAATATTCATATTTTATATAGGTTGTTTTTTGTTGTTGTTATTATTATTATTATTATATGTAATTGTTGCAATTTACAATGCCCCATTATCATTCTCTTATTCATGCTAGACAAAACATTAGCAAGCATACACAATGTATGCTATCTGAAACGTTTTCCAAAGGATAGTAAATGGATAGTAAGCCCCCACACAGAGTACAGAAGATCTGTACACATTCATAGAGGACTGCATTTTGGAAACAGTCCTAAAGAGCACCAAAAGGCATTTTAAGTGCTGGAAGAGTAGAAAAAACGTATACAATAGCTAGTAGAATTCAAGGGTTGTTTTGTTTGGTATTTTATTATTATTAAGAATTGGACCTCTCATATAATCAAAAGAAATGCTACAGAAGAAAGCTAGAACTCCCTCACCCACTATTCATCATTATGGAGAGTACTGGAATTATTCCCACAAATAATGCAACAGCAAAAATAAATTGCATTTTTTATTTTTATTTATTTTTTACATAGGAGGACCTTATTTTTTGTGCTTTCAAATACCATGTAATAGCATGCAGATTAAATAAAAATGGATGTTCTATATGCTTTTATTTTACATTACAGAATTTCATGCATCAGTATGAAAGGACACCACCCTGAATTGCCCTGTCAAACATACAAGACATGGATTTAATCAGTTGCATCGCAGGGCTTCCCAGTCGCCAACAAACCATAAATAAAAGTAAGTGAATACTTACTGGCAGGATTGATGAATTGTTCATGCAGCTCGTAAGTCATCAATGGTTCTGGCAGGCTTCTGAAACACAAGGACAGCACAAAGTTAAAGCATGTCATGCTACTTGTATACATAATGGTGATTTAACACGAGTAATAATCAGCACAAATATATGGAGTACATATATACACACACACAAATAAAACAAAAGTAATCGTGGAGGCATAACTGCACATGGCACTAATTGGTAGATTAAATGTGCAGGTGGTACTCGAAAAATTAGAATATCGTGCAAAATTTCATTTATTTCAGTAATGCAACGTAAAAGGGGAAACTATATATATATATATATGAGATAGACGCATTACATGCAAAGCAAGATAGTTCAAGACGGGATTTGTCATAAGTGTGATGATTATGGCTTACAGCTAATGAAAACCCCAAATCCACAATCTCAGTAAATTAGAATATTGTGAAATGGTGCAATATTCTAGGCTCACAGTGTCCCACTCTAATCAGTTAAGTAAGCCATAACACCTGCAAAGGGTTTCTGAGCCTTTAAATGGTCTCTCAGTCTGGTTCAGTGGGAATCACAATCATGGGGAAGACAGCTGACCTGACAGTTGTGCAGAAAACCATCATTGACACCCTCCATAAGGAGGGAAAGCCTCAAAAGGTAACTGCGAAGGAAGTTGGATGTTCCCAAAGTGCTGTATCAAAGCACATTAATAGAAAGTTATGTGGAAGGGAAAAGTGTGGATGAAAAAGGTACACAAGCAGCAGGGATGACCGCAGCCTGGAGAAGATTGTCAGGAAAAGGCCATTCAAAAGTGTTGGGGACTTTCACAAGGAGTGGACTGAGTCTAGAGTCAGTGCATCAAGAGCCACCACACACAGACGGATCCTGGACATGGGCTTCAGATGTCCTATTCCTCTTGTCAAGCCACTCCTGAACAACAAACAACGTCAGAAGCGTCTTACCTGGGCTAAAGAAAAACAGACCTCGTCTGTTGTTCAGTGGTCCAACGTCCTACTTTTCTGATGGAGAGGCACACACTGCAAGATGCTTGAAGTCTAGTGTGACGTTTCCACAGTCTGTGTTGATTTGGGGAGCCGTGTCATCTGCTGGTGTTGGTCCACTGTGCTTCATTAAGTCCAGGGTCCACGCAGCCGTCTACCAGGAGATTTTGAAGCACTTCATGCTTCCTTTAGCAAATGAGATTTATGGGGATGGTGACTTCATTTTCCAGCAGGACTTGGCACCTGCCCACACTGCCAAAAGCACCAAAGCTTGGTTCAATGACCGAGCGATTACTGTGCTTGATTGGCCAGCAAACTTGCCTGACCTGAACCAGATAGACAATCTATGGGGCATTGCCAAGAGAAAGATGAGAGACACGAGACCGAACAATGCAGAAGAGCTAAAGGCCGCTATTGAAGCATCCTGGTCTTCCATAACACCTCAGCAGTGCCACAGGCTGATAGCTTCCATGCCACGCTGCACTGAGGCAGTAATTGCTGCAAAATGGGCCCAAACCAAGTACTGAGTCCATATGCATGCTTATACTTTTCAGAGGTTCTATGTACACTACTTGTTTTATTGATTGCATGCAATATTCTAATTTACTGAGATTGTGGATTTGGGGTTTTCATGAGCTGTAAACCATAATCATCTCACTTATTACAAATCACGGCTTGAACTATCTTGCTTTGCATGTAATGCGTCTATCTCAGATATTAGTTTCCCCTTTTATGTTGCATTACTGAAATAAATAAACTTTTGCACGATATTCTAATTTTTCGAGTATCACCTGTACTTGCTGCTAGTAAGAATGGCAAAAACACGAGTATATTCAAAAACCCACTTCTTCATAAAAGCATATCAATTAAACTGTTAATAGCTCCTGACTGATTCCTCTCTTGCAACTGTCATTAGTCTAATACTATCCTTACCTTTTGTGTCACTTTACCCCACTCCCTCTAACATGTTATCTCATTGAGCAAAGCCCGCAACCCCTCTGTTCCTGTGTGTCCAACTTGTCTGGTTACAACTACATGTCTGTTCATCCACCCACAGTAAAGTGCTACGTAATTTGTTAGCGCTATATAAATAATAACATAATATTAATAAAAGGGGTGAATGGGCCAAGAACGACCCAGACATGAATCTTCACATTGTGTTCTCAGACATTAAAATGACAACAACTAAAGCAGTCATTGGTATGTAGAATGTTGGAGTCCAAAATAAATTGTTTTCCTGGCACTATAGTGGTCCTTTAATACTTTAAAGTGGAATTTAAACTCAGGCTCCCTCGGCGCTGGGGAACGCTCCTCCCTCTTACGAAGTGAGCGCCGAATGTGCAGCAAGAGCCACGCACGCATTCAATCAGTCCATAGGAAAGCATTTCTCAATGCTTTCCTATGGACGCTGGCGTCTTCTCACTGTAATTTTCACAGTGAGAAGCGCTGAAGAGCCTCTAGCGGCTGTCAATGAGACAGCCACTAGCGGTGGATTAACCCATATGTAAACATAGCAGTTTCCCTGAAACTGCTATGTTTACAGCTGCAGGGTTAACCCTAGATGGACCTGGCACCCAGACAACTTCATTGAGCTGAAGTGGTCTGGGTGCCTATAGTGGTCCTTTAAAGGAATTCAAACAATATATATATAATATTTACAATAGGCAGAAATTACAGAAAATTTAGAAACCAACAAAACAGGAAACATATTTGTATTCTTTCCAAGGTGGACTCCTTGAGCTGTTGTCTCTATTTTTTTCTTGAGTCTGTCTTGTTGGCTAACCTTTTAGGACACTAGAAAATTAATTCACTTTAATCAATCATCAATTCAATCACCCTGCCCTATGTCAAAATCCAATTAGGTTATGAATACTTCCTTTGAAAAAGATTCATTGTTGGCAAGTGATTGATGTGCAAGTATCCAAATGAAAACTTGGACATTCATACTGTAGGCAAGTAAATACGTCTGAAATGAAACAGACATACAAAGGCTGTAGAAGGCTGAGGAATTAAGCTTTATGGAACAGCTCACAGATTCATTTTACAATAGACATGTTACGTCACACAGCTGTTTGGTCCCCCAGATTTGATTTTAAGTTACTATATGCAGCAATTTGGGAGCAGTACAGTAAAACCTTTCTAATTAAAAAGGACACTTGATTGCCGAAATATTTTTTTAATCACTATTTAGTAGATATATCCCCAGGGAAAACATGCATTTTTTCAGTGGGGGTTATAAAAACAGCTTACAAAAGGTGCAGTTCTTGTCTGCAGGAAGTAACAGGACTGATTGTCAGGTTGACAGCCAACGGAGTGTAGCCAAACTAATTTATAAAAGTTTTATTGAACTCTGCAAGTTTTTTTAGCAAGCTAAAGTGCTTTAGGGGTGTGGAGTGGCTTTTTAACCATGACATTTTCTTTTTCGATTTTCTCATATGCTATTCACTACTTAATATCTTTTTTTTTTGTAAATTATACTTTATTAAATGTTTTTTGAAAGTTTTTGTTTTCTTTTATGGACTTGAGCTTGGTACACGCAGGTACCCACATTGTTGCATATATTGTAATTCAGTGCTCGCAGGCACTGTCTATTTCAGCGATACAGTAGTTCGGTACACTCAGGTACCTGTTTTGAGAGTAAAAACTGAGCTGGAATGTGCAGATCCCCTAGAATAGATAAGGGTGGCTGTATACAAAACTTAGAAACAAACAAAGTGCATACGTCATTATGTAGAGACCCAAAAGGTGCATAGAGATCGAGGGTCATATTTTCGTGCTACATTGACCCATGAAGGGCCTGCATAGTTTCCAAGGGTAGGTAGGTTACCCTTGGGCCATGTCCGCAAGCCTGGCAGGGGGGTCCAGAAAGGGAAGTGGGAAAGGATCGGAAGAGAGGAAATCAGGAAGGGAGAAAAAAAAGGGGGGGAAAGAATGCAAAGCATCAAGGGAGTTGTAGGTCTACAACAAGCATGTCAAACTCGCAGCCCACAATGGACATCTTTGCGGCCAGGTGAGCCACAAGTACATGCTTAGTGTTAAAGCAGATTAGGCACTGGCTATCTCCACATTGCAGCTGCCTGCTCTGCTAAAATATGCCCGGCCAGGACTCAGAGAGGTCGTTGGAGGAGCTCAGTCTTTCTGCTCCTCACTGCTCCCTTGCGTGCACTGTCTCTTGTGATGCCGGGTGCCGGAATATGACATCATATTACGGAAACCTGGTATCACTAAACTGCATGCGTGAGGGAGCAGTGAGCAGCAGGAAGGATATCTCCAGATAGAAGATCCCAACTGGACTCCAGGGATAAATACAATGATGTGAGTGTGTGCAAGAATGTGTAAATGTGAGTGTGTGTGCTGTCAGTGAGTGTGTGTCTGTCAGTGTGAGAGTGTGCGTCTGTCAGTTTTGCGATGGCTGCAGCTGGACAGTGAAGGACCTGGAGGTGCACGGAGGCACGCAACACCATGTCACATTCCAACGTGACGTTGACATGCTCCACCTTCACAGGGTTTCAAGAAGTAGTGGGAGGATCCGCTTTGGTACAGGGTGTGGACGGCGCTATTTGGGGTATACAAGAGGGTGGATTCCGGAGTCGCATACTGGCAGCGGCAATGTGAGTGGAGTCTGCTTGTTGGCTAGAGGGAGGTGCTGGGATTTTTGGATTTAGTAGAGGGGGGGACTGGTATTTAGTATATTGGGGGGACTTGGATATAGTAGAGGGGGGTGCTGTTTTTTTTTTTATACTGTACTTTTCAAAATAAATCTACGTTTCTATGAAAAAAAATTTGGGCGGCCCACATGAACTTAAACCTTGTTTATTTAGCCCTTGCCAGACTTTGAGTTTGACATGTCTGGTCTACAACATCTGGGGATCTACTTTTTTGGTACCCCTGGAGTAGATGTATCATGTTTTTGTTGCACAATGCACTGGATGTATATCCTCCTTTTATTTTTGATTATTTTTTTTAATCATTCAGTAATCTGACTTTTCTAAGACACACATTTTATACTACACAAACATTAATGAAAATAAGCTCTAAAGGAATTAATTTACTTCCCGCTCTATAAAAAGTAACCAAAGCGTGCCCGATTGCAAACAAAACCACTTACAGATTTAACTGTATTGCAAACATACCAAGCATAAACAGGACATTAATGCATAGCCATTAAAGGAACACTCTAAGCATCATAATCTCTAAAGCACGTTTTAGTAGTTAAGGGTGCAGGAGTAACCAGGGGCACCCGCAATGTATGTAGTTAAACCAGACTACCAGTTTGACTCTTACCTGGGGGGCAATGAATGACAGAAGCTCCTAAACTTGTCCGAGAGCGTCAGCTCAAAGACTTGACCGGCACCCAGTAGTGCATTGAACCCAGTAAGGCCTCAATCTAATATTGCTGGATAAACTTTCACAATTATTTAAGATTATGAAAAATATTTTTATATTGTGATTTGTTATTCACAATCTCTCTCTCACACACATTTTAAGGATGTTGTGGAGGAGCATTTAGGATGAAATCAGTTTGCACCATTCAGACCTTTTCAGTCCCACAAAACCATTTATGAAGTTCAGACTGGACAGTCAAGGTGTTCCTTTAATAATGACACTAACCTTAAATATAGCTTCAAAGCACTTGTGATGGTTTTCACCTCCCACTCTCCACTTGCCAGGTCTACATCACAGCATGTTTTCACATCTACAGAAGAAGAAATCAGGTACAGGCTTTTAAGGACTTAATACATCACTTATGTTCTGCAAAAACACATTTTGGCAATTCTAATGTAATAAAGCCTAATGCTTAGAGCTTGAAGGTCTATAATCCAAAAATATATCTTCAACCATTCGAATAATGTGAAGATCAAATGACTCCCATATATGAGGTTTATACAAATGACAATTCCTTATTCATCACTAGTCTTTCATTGTGGGCAACACTATATTTGATACCAATTATTAAGAGTCTGGAAACTCTTAACTACAATGTTATGAAACATATGAGATGGACCAAATGCTACAAAATAGATTTAAAGTAGACTTGTAACTTTTTGGGATTTCTAATACTATGTTTACTTTTTTCATTTATAGAGAAAATATCTTTTCGCAAGGTGTGGAAAAATATGATGAAATGTAGAAATCTACACTGCTGTATTAGCCACATCATGGCTCTCTGCCAATTATGGTTATAAATGTTGTCCTTTTATGCCAGTAAACTTGGAACAGGAAAAACAGAAACATAGCTTAACCAGGACAGAACTGGGTCATGATGTCATTTGCTAAATCTTCAATATAAATTTTAAAGAAATGCCCAGTGGGGAATTTTAAATAAAAATAAGCTTTTAAAACAGGTTTAGATTAATCCTAAAGATATCCATGGGCTTATGTCTAATATTAGGAACTATTATATACATTAATGGATGGATTTTCACAGGGAAGTCAAAATACAGTGTTCATTCTATCTATATGTGACGGATTTGACTGAATTAATTTATTGGACTTTACTACAGTGATTTCTTTACGTAGCCTGCAACATTTCATAATGGAGGATCATTTTAGCAGCATATATTGTTCCTGTTAAAATACAATTACAGGTTATCTATTCTACATTCTTCTAAGTTTCCCCAGTCTGTTTACGTAAGTGATTATCTACATACGTATCTTGTGTTACAACTTACTCTGGAACAGACTATTTAAGAAACGACTGTAATTAATGAATTGCTTGATGATGTATAAAGCACTTAAGACTGGCATTTTAACACATGATTAAGATGCAATCAAAATAGTAAGGACGGGGGCAGAGCTTGACTGCCATACAGCCCCCACGTCTGGTCTCGAATATTAGGGACTAATCACGGTAAACCCACTCAAATCTACCGCTGACAGCAATCCTCTTGATCACGGGTCAACGCTGCATCTGGAGGTACCCACCATGTGCACCCCCTTCGCTGAATTTCCTGACCTGAGGCTTGCAGCCTACTCGTGCTGGAACCGTGGGGAGCTCAACAACCAGGGAGTAATAAGACTGGTTGTCTGATTGACAGCCAGAGGGTTGTGACAAGGTTAATTTATAAAAAATTTCAATTTCTATCGAAAAATCCGCAGGATTTTTTGTTTTCAAAAATGAAATTTTTTTATTATTTTTTTTAAAAGACGATACACTTCTCACATAAAGCATTTCAGCAATCTAAAGTGCTGTAAGAGTCAGGAGTGTCCCTTTAAAAATAACAAATTGCAAATAACTGCTATGTAAACCATTATGTGAAAGGCTGACCTTTTCTCTATCATAGTAAAATAGAAAAATTGTTTTATGCAGTTGCCATACTTGGACCAGAACCTGGATAAGCAACTATAGATCACCCTGAATAATGTATTAATGGAAATCACTAACTTCCGGTCTATGGTCATCCCTCAAAATACTCTACTCAACCAAAAAAGAAGACATGTATAATTTATTTCAGCAAACACATAAATAGGTTATAAAAGCAAGAAAATGTTGCTGTTTTGATCTAATTTGAATTTTTTTTAAATGTATATTAGAGTATTTTATTCATATCACTTTAATTGAAAACACATCTGACGTTCAATCTATGTCAAGGTAAGGTACAGAATTTTTGCTTTATATAACTGATTTACCCTTTTATAATGAGTTATGTGAGCTGTGAGGATCAAAACAAATGTTGGCATCACAAATTAAGTTCTACAGTATAGCCACATCAATTGAGTTAAAGTAAGCTTTGAAATTCAAAAATCTTGGTCTAAAAGGACCTAAGTAGATTTTTTTTAAATTTTGAATAAAAAATAAAAAATAACACAGATTCATATTAAATCATCATGCCAGCTATTAGTAATACACAAGGTCTAATGTTGATGTTTAATCATTACAAGTCAAGTGAGTGTTTATAACAATTATATGAGAAGTCTTAGGCTCAGCACTGAATTGATTGCATTGTATGATATATAAACAATTTGTCATTCTCATAATGTCCAGGGTAATGAAATGAATTCGCTAGATGGTTTCCTCCAGACTCCCTGCCAAAGAACACTGTGTTATCAGCACAGATGGAGCGTGCCTGGTTCTGGAGAACCGCCTGGTTGAATGGCAAACAAGCCTCGCAGAATACCAATGAATCCCTGAAAGTCAGAGCCATGCTGACAATAAGGCAGTTTATGATGTACCAAAAGACCACATAAATCAATATTTCTAGGTAGAGGTAAAATCATTTATCTGAGGACATGTGTTGTCTGACACTTGCCGCAGACACATTGAGAACACAGTATAAAGCAAGTAGTTATCACTAAACTAAATTTCCCAATCTGGGACTATTGTAATGCTTTATCTAGTATAGGGAATTCATGGAGTTCATCACCAACATCTATTGCTTTCACAAGTGAGGTGACAGTAAATGCGTGCATAAAGCCATGTGATTAGACCAGCAATTAAAAGTCTGGAAGGATTTTTTTTTTTTTTTACTACTCACATTAAACGTGAGGTTTTTTTTACTGTGAATAGCTGGATCATAAAATGTGTTATGGGTGCAATCCCTCAGCAAGCCTGACAAAGTCTGCTAGGTAGGGAATAAACTGCAAGGCAGAATCAGGGGTAATATGTGCATGACACAGCTTGGAAAGCAATTACCAAGTTTGGAAAATCCACCTTATAGTTTGACACACAAAAAATAAAGCAACATGACACTGAAGACAACTTCTCAAAACAATCTTTCAAGAACCATAGTGCTTAATTAAATGATTTCATTTTATGGAAATACCACTTCTGCCTGTTATGATCAGCAGGACATGAAATCTATATATGTCTGACAAAAATGGCTAACACAGGCAGCATACAAATGTATGTCCACTTTGCAGCACTCAACAGCTTGTTCTCACATATTAACCCAGTTCCCATTCCTAACATGCAACTGAAAATCCCCCTGACTTACTTTTGGGAATCACTGTCACTTGAAAACCATTTGACTATGAAGAGGAAAATTTAAACAAATATAATACCCAGACATAATTAGAAAACTCTGAAAGCTGGAGGAAATTGTAGTGTTGAGGTGGTAATGCGGGAAGAGTTAAATAAAGGATAGAGTGTTTGGTCAGCAATGTGTTATGCTTCGGAGTGTCAGCCGAGTGTTTGCACAGTTTGTCACAAAGCAGTCAGGTTGGTTAACCCTTTTCAATGTCACTGATGTATTTAGATAACCCTTTTGTCAGTGAAATGGTTAACCACGTAACCATTTCTTCTTTTCACCCTCCTCCTTTAATGACCCTCTAATCTTCCCTCCTTTATGACACCAATAATTAACATCAGAGGTAGGCGAAATTTTAGTAGTACTGTGCCAAAACAAGATTTTGAAGTCTCTTTGCTTGCTGATTTTTTTTTATTCAAGTGTGTATTTATGTGTGCTGCAGTTCCTTTGTAGCATTGTATTTGTGTGTATGTTGATTGTTACAATCTACAGTGTACATTCTTGAGTAGTTTGTGGTATTGTGTATGATACCTATGAATGTGGGCCGCTTATGTAACTGCGTGTGGATGATATGTCACATTGTGTTTGGTGTGTATGTGTGGGGCTGACTGTGGTATTGCATATGAGACTGCTTGTGTTGTGAATAGTGTTGCGGGGAATGTGTGCGTGTTTGTGTATGGGCTGTTTGTATTATTTGTGTGAGGGGAGGCTTCTTCTGTAGCTCTGTGTATATCTATCAGTATGAGAGGTTTCTCTGGGGTCCAGTGAAAACCAGGCTGGCAAGGTACAAGTCAAGGGCAGGAGCTGTGATAGATGCTATGGGGTGCTCTACTTCAGTGTGAATTCATGTTCACAAGTGCGGGAGGAGGTGATCTGAGATCAATTCCTCTAAGTGCTGCAATGTGTAAATTGAGGATTGCCCCTAACTACCTGCAATTACCACTTGGTTTACACTAGCAGATATCTTAAGTCCTACTGGGACTCCTGATAGGCCAGAGCGGTTTTGGCTCTGACAGACTTGAGTGTTATGCAAAGATGGCACATGTGCCAAAGGTTGCTGATCCCTGCTCTACACTGTGTGCTTCTCAGCATTTGGCAATGTAATGAGGTCATGGGCTACAACAAAGGCTAACCTGACCATGAATATGGGCTAGTCTAGATCTGTATTGGTTATTTAGAACACCAATCATTACCAAACACTAAAGTAATTCTTGGCAAGAGTTTGTTGGACTGTTCCCCAAAAAAATGTAAAGATGTAATTCATAGAGAGGCTGTAGCCTGACTTCAGATCCCTTACAGCATAACATGAACAGAGAGACCAGTGGAAAGAGGAAATGTAGGCTGTAATTGCAATCCAGAAACAAGGTGTGCAAGGTGTGCATTGGCTGTGTCTGATTTAAACTGAAGTCACAAGGTCACTTCTTCCAAATCTTTAACATACATTTAAAAGAAATGAAAAAAAAAATTTTTTACTCAGGTTATGTGTAATTTTTAATGATCTCACGTGGTGTAATTTTTATAGCACCATAATAACTATAGCAGGCTGTAGTAGAATACACTGAAAGGTTCCCCTTAACTGTAGTGGTTACGGTGTCCAGAGTGTCCTGGCACTACTCCGTTGTAGGTAGTCAAATCATTTCACAATAGTTTGACTTCTCATCTGGGGTCTGCCAGTTGCCCCTCTACTCATCAACTGGAAGAGACAAGGAGTTAAGCCCTGCACTGCCATGTTTAGCACAGAGAGTTTCTGGCTCTCCTGTAGATTATAGTGGAGACGGGGAGGGCACCTAGGAAATGTCAAACCATTCTAGTATTGTGTGACTTTTCACTATCTACATTAGGTGGGTGCCATGGCACTCTTGGCACCATAACTACTAAGGCCTGCTATAGTTAAGATGGTTCTTGCAATGTTCCTTTAAATAGAGGGGGGCTTACAGTATGCATCAGATTACCTTAATTTAGCTGTTTAAGAAACACATTAATAAAAGTTTACACAATTACTAATGTATTGTAACACATTGCTATTAAGCTAATCACAACATGTCTACCATATTAAAACAAAGACTGCATTGAAGTAAAGTTACACATTTAAAAAAATGGATGAAAAATGGTGGCATACCCAGCAACAAACTCAGAAGTCTCTGGACCTTTGAACTCACCCCCACAACCCTGTACAATCCTTGGTCATTAATACCTGGGAGAGAGAATAAGCAGAGTTAGATCACACAATGGCAAACAAGGAAACCTTCATTCAATCTTATTCTGTTCATTGGCTCTGTAGTTATAACATGCTTCTTTTAAACCCGGTGGTTGGCTTACACTACAAGAAGTGTACATTTATTTTGTTTAGATATAATTGTTATTAACGGGTATGGGCACCTTCAGATTTCAGGCTGCCAATATGGAGTTTTTATTGGCTACTTTTTGATAAGGCAACACAATGTATTTTGAGTGTACCCTAGATGTATTGTGGATACACATAAATGCAACAAATATTCATGGAAGTTAAACTAATGTAGTTTAGTCAATCAACTTGGAACACATGAATGACTGGTGTACTTAAAAGACCAGTAAAATAAATAAATAAATAAATATATTGCATAGACACGCAGTTAAACCCTATAGAACCCCGGCAAGCTGAGGTGCATTAGGAGGCAAGAGTGTCCTTTTAAAAAAAAATTAAACCAGGATTGCAACCAATACACTTTACAGGAGCTATCCCGTTATATCACTAGTCATGTTAATATAAAGTTATTGTTGGTTGTTTTTTTTTTTTTTGGTGGGGGGACATACCCAAATAAAAAGGAACGTAACAATCTAACATCACATTTCTAATTATTCACACCCATCATATGCACAGGTAAACAAATAAAGATTTGTTGTATTGATAAATGTATTATTAGGTGGACTTTCTGAAACAGACCTGCTTGAATGAAGTATATTTTTCTTTATATTATTTCACATGGTGATTTTCACTGGAATACTTTGCACATATAATCATGCTGAAATCATGCACTTGTAATCATGTAGAATTGAAGTTTCACACTAAAAGGGTTATTTACTAACTTGATTCCAAAATTCAAGGTAAAAAAAGCCAAATTGACACATTCTCAAAGACTGGTATACCTGCAGTTCAGCTACTTTAGCCTTAAATTTGAAATTCATTATCTTCATGGCCCCCACCCAGTAGGTCCCCCCCCCCCCTTATCATTATGACCCCCACCCACCGCGCAGGAGTGGGGGCCGGGTTGGGACGGACATTAGGTCTCCCCCCTTATTTTACTTTAGGGGTGGGGGCCAATAGTTTAGGGGTCGTTTAGGGGTGGGGGCCAATAGTTTTTTTTGTTTGTTTTTTTACAGGCTGCTCACTGTTTACCAGACATGCCCCTACTCGCAGTATAGCGAGTAGGGGCATATTATTTACTAATACTAAGTAATTTTTACTTGGTATTAGTAAATGTGGCTGAAAGACCAATTTAGGTCTTTCAGCCTTTTAGTAGATAGCTCCCTGATACCGTGGGAATTAGGGAGTCATCTACTAAGCGGCTGCAAGGTGCAGCCACAGCAAGGATAGGATCGGAGTTTCATTCATTCAAATTAAATTGCGATCCGAATAAAGTGCCGAATTGAGTTCTAAAAGAAACGAACATACTGTTCTCATTCAGTTAGAACGCAATTCGGCAGTTTTGTGTAAAATTACAGGAAGCATCGTGGGAACACAGAGAAAAGGTGAGAAATATGGGAAAATTGCTCTGACCAGCGGAAATGAAGCACACTTTGCTCCTCCGCTGGTCAGAGCTGGTCAAGCGGAGGAATCCTCCATAAGGCAAAGAGTCCCTACTTTGTCTTATGATTTTAAACAAAACTAAAGAAGACAGGATTAAAAGAAGAACAGATCCTGAGAGAGGGGGAGAAGAGGAAGAGATTGAGGAAAGGTAAGTTTGGAATGACAGTGCCGCTTTAACCTTTGATATGCACTTCGATACAGTATTTGCTTATTTTTATGCATTATAAATTAATACACCCACAGGGCATAACACATAACAGATTTTATTGTCAATACAAATAAAAACTTATGAGGTTTTGTCTTTACAGCAATGCTAATGTACAGAGTTCACACTCTGCTAACTATACGGGTATAATCTTAGAATGTTTGTATTTCTGTAGTTAACCTTTCAATCATTTAAATCACATGCTGTCAGTGTGACTAGAGTCAGTCACTCTAATAGACAAATGACCTGAAGTAGGGGATAAATCCAGTTACCAATGTTGTTCATTCTGCATGAGTAAAGTTTTCCAAACGTCTATTTTTTGTCAAGAGTTGCATTTACAAGAGTAAAAACTATTCAAAACATTTCTAACTTTATCATTACAGGGGCCAACTGACAATTCATGACAGTGCAGACAACGGATGGATGTTCAATAACATGGAAATATTGCCATTTGGGAGTTTATGTTTATTACACAAAACAGTAACTATTACAATTTGTTCTAATATGCAAGCTCGGTTTTGCTCTTCTGAAATTTGTAAATTATTTCACAGATTATATCACAGTTCTACACAGCAATTCTCTAAGGGTATTTGCATTCTTTAGCATTGTCAGCCTGTGAATACTGGATAAAAAAAACATTTGTTATACAATACATCCATCTGTGATAAATGTAAATTAATGATAAACCTAGAGGGAGAAGCATTACTGCTAAATAAGAGACTTTTCTCAACAGCATTTGTTATTCCCACAGCTCAAGACGCACAAATAATGCAACTTTGATTCACAGTCATATTAGATATAAATGTGTTTTTTGGTTGTTGTTTTTTTTTATAAATACCAAGATAATATTTTCATACAGAAAATAAAATACTTTTTTTTTATACAGTAAATATGTATAAGCCAACAGAACAATGATCTAGCTAGATAGCAAATTATATATTTTAGGGGGAAAAGTTTACAAAACTCAAAGTATGGCTTTATAAAAATTATAGGATTTACAATATGGTGCTTTGTTACGTGCTGCATTATTCCACACGGCAGCTGGCTATGCTTCAAAAATAAAAATGATCAGGGCGAAAACATAAAATAATCTGGAAACTACTGCAGTACATTGCTAGACACAAACAAAGCTATACATACAGCATAAACATATTCCAAGTCCCAGACACAGTGTTTGTATTTTAAATTAAGTACCCGGGAGAGGTAAAGGCATGATGGTGTGCTCTAAGGGCAAATATAATTTTTTTTAATCACTGCATTCACATACAATTTGTATTTAAAGCTAATTATGAAATAATGTAACCTTGACAAAGGGTTCATGATTATTGACAACAGACACCCAATATGAACAGAACGGACTTAAGCCAGTCCAGTTAATGACGTCCCAATGATGCTGCACATATAGACTCCAAGCATCATGACCACTACAAATCATTAAAGGGACACTGTAGTCACCAAAATAACTTTAGCTTAATGAAGCAGTTTTGGTGTAAAGATCATGCCACTGCAGTCTCACTACTCAATCCTCTGCCATTTAGGAGTTAAATCACTTTGTTTATGAACCCTAGTCACACCTCCCTGCATGTGACTTGCACAGCCTTCATAAACACTTCCTGTAAAGAGAGCCCTATTTAGGCTTTCTTTATTGCAAGTTCTGTTTAATTTAGATTTTCTAATCCCTTGCTAGACCCTGCAAGAACCTCTTGTATGTGATTAAAGTTCAAATTACAGAGCAAGAGATAAAATTGTTTAAGGTAAATTACATCCAATTGAAAGTGAAATCAGTTTGTTTTTTTGTCATGCAGGCTCTGTCAATCAGAGCCAGGGGAGGTGTGGCAATCACTGCATAAACAGAAACAAAGACTAAAACTGCTCCATTAAGCTAAAGTTGTTTAGGTGACTATAGTGTCCCTTTAAATTGGTAATGGAGCTTGAAATAAGCCTTTAAACGTATATGAAAAGCATGGATTTAATTGTATTTAAACGTATCTGCACTTTATTTGTCCTAGGACATTTCTATCCTACAGAAAACAGGCAGGTGTCATTTGTGTACATTCTAATCTGTGCATTATCTGCCAAGTGACTTACATTCTAACCCTGATTGGATAAGCAGTCAAAAATAAAATGCAACAGTGTCCATCACTATTTTTTTTTTCTTGTTTGAGTGCATTTTCTCTGAAAATATCTTCTGAGCTTATCCATCTTATATCTAGCACGACTTGCATTGAAACTGTCATAAAAGACAAGCCAATTTTTTCTTTACTATAAATTTTTGAATATCACAGAATGCACTAATTTATGTGAAGAGTCATATAGATGCTCTCTGCTATTTCAATGACAAATTTATTAAAGGACCACTCTAGGCACCCAGACCACTTCAGCTTAATGAAGTGGTCTGGGTGCCAGGTCCTTCTAGGGTTAACCCATTTTTTCATAATTATAGCAGTTTCAGAGAAACTGCTACAATTATGAATGGGTTAAGCCTTCCCCCTAATCCTCTAGTGGCTGTCTCATTGACAGCCACTAGAGGCGCTTGCGTGCTTCTCACTGTGATTTTCACAGTGAGAGCACGCAAGCGTCCATAGGAAAGCATTGTAAATGCTTTCCTATGAGACCGGCTGAATGCGCGCGCAGCTCTTGCCGGGCGTGCTCATTCTGCCGGCGGGGCTTAACGGAGGCGGAGAGGAGGAGGAGAGCTCTCCTCCCAGCGCTGGAAAAAGGTAAGTTTTTACCCCTTTCCCCCTTCCAGAGCCGGGCGGGAGGGGGTCCCTGAGGGTGGGGGCACCCTCAGGGCACTATAGTGCCAGGAAAACGAGTATGTTTTCCTGGCACTATAGTGGTCCTTTAAGAATAGTGGATGATTTGCCTGCAGTCCTGACTTTACAAGTAAAAGTTTATTTTAAGAAACCAAAACAGACTTTCTGCTTGCAGTCTCTCTTAGTGACATTCTTGCATATAATAAACACAACACAAAACTAATATTAAACAATTAAATGGGCTTAACATATATGTAATACTAATCTTATCATGTTATATTGCATTTTACACAGCTGCTTTTTTTAAGTACTCCCTACAAAACTGGAGGGATTGGGATGTAACCCTTGATGAATGAAAAATTGTGACCCATATAAGTGATTGTGTTGAATTTTAAAGCAAAATTGCAATGTAACTCCAAACAGCAGATCAAGTAATCTGGATATGTTAATATTTACACTGATAACATATACATAAAGTAGTATAAATATCAAGATACATTACCCATAGCTTCAACAGCACTGATACAATTTTTCACAATAGTGAGCCCAGATTTGTCTAGTTGTGCACCTAAGTTAAAAAAAAAAAAAAAAAATAACAACCTTGAAATAAAAATAAATATATATATAAACAACAAGCAAAAAAAGTTGTAATAAACTGGTGGTAAATTTAAAAAAATTTAAAATCACTATACTAGTCAAAGAAAGGACTGGAATAAACGGTAACTGCAAGTAAAACTAACTTTGTTAAATAATTTAATGATAAACACATTATCTGATTATTGTGACAGGAAGCGATAAGCTTGCATAAATCTTCCAAATGACATCTCGGTGCCTCCAGAGTAAATGCATGTAAACCATAACAATTATCCAGCAATACAAATTACAGGCAAGTCACCATTAAAGTCACTAGTATGTATAGATGTTAAGCGCGTTTGAGTAGGGCCTTCCATACCTCTTGTCTCTTGTAATTTTTGTATGTAAATTACCTGTTGTCAAATATCCCCATTCTATTATTATTATTATGGTATTTATACAGCGCCATCAAATTCCGCAGCACTTTACAATGGGTGGACGAACAGACACGTAGTTGTAACCAGACAAGTTGGAGACACAGGAACAGAGGGGTTGAGGACCCTGCTCAATGAGCTTACATTGTAGAGGGAGTGGGGTAAAATGAAACAAAAAGGTAAGGATAGTATTAGACTAGTGACAGTTGCAGAAGAGGAATCAGTCAGGAGCTATTAACAGTTTAATTGATACGCTTTTATGAAGAAGTGGGTTTTTAATGATTTTTTGAAGGAGTGGAGACGGGGTGAGCATCTAAAGGAGGAGGGAAGCGAGTTCCACAGGAATGGTGCAGCCCTCGAGAAAATCTTGAAGGCGAGCATCAAAGGTGGGAGTACGGACAGAAGATAGACATAAGTCTTCAGCAGATCGTAAGGACCTAGACGGGACATACTTGTGTATAAGGGAGGATAGATAGGTGGGAGCAGCATTATGTAGAGATTTGAAAGCAAGAACCAGAATTTTAAATTGAGCTCTATATTTTATAGGAAGCCAATGTAGGGACTGACAGAAGGGTGAGGCATGGGAGGTGCGGGCGGACAGGAAGATGAGCCTCGCCGCCGCATTCATTATGGACTGTAACGGCGCAAGTTGGGAGCACGTAAGACCACTGAGAAGTGGATTACAGTAGTCAAGGCAAGAAAGGACAGTGGAATGGACCAACACCTTAGTAGCATCTGGCGTTAAGTAGGGGCGGATGCGCGCAATGTTTTTGAGATGGAAATGACAGGATTTGGCGATAGATTGAACATGAGGCTTGAAGGAGAGGTCAGAGTCAAAGAGAACACCTTGGCAGCGAGCCTGCGTGGTGGAGCTGATGGTAGCACCGCTGACTTGGAGGGAGGGAGACACAGGAGTAACAACACTTGAGGGAGGAAAGACCAGAATTTCAGTTTTGGTCAAGTTTAGTTTAAGGAAATGGGCAGCCATCCAGTTAGAAACAGCAGAGAGGCAGTCAGAGACACTAGTCTAGAGGGACGGGGAGAGATCAGGAGAGAACAGGTAGATGTGCGTAGAAATGATATTGGAAGCCAAAGGAGCTAATGAGTTTACCAAGGGAGGCAGTATAGATTGAGAACAGTAGGGGACCAAGGACTGAACCTTGGGGGACACCAACAGAGAAGAGTTGGGGAGAAGAAGCAGAGCCAGAGAAAGAAACACTAAAAGAGCGCTGGGAGAGGTAGGAGGAGCACCAGGAGAGAGCCATATCTTGTAGACCGATATTGCGGAGGATGAGAAGAAGCTGTTGATGATCAATAGTGTCAAAAGCCGCAGACAGGTCAAGGAGAATTAGGATAGAATAGTGACCATGAGATTTTGCAGCGAGTAGATCATTGGATACTTTGGTCAGTGCCATTTCCACAAAGTGGAGTGAGAGGTGGAGAAAGAGAAGAATACAGAGTACGGATGAGATGCGAGGGAATTGGATCTATGGAGCAGGTGGTGGGGTGGGAGGACTGGAGCAGAGCAGTAACCTCTTCCAATGTAGCGGGTGCGAATGAACATAGAACAGCAGAGGGAGTGAAGTTAGGGGAAGTATTGTAAGGGGAAGAAGAACGATGAGAGATCTCTTCTCTGGTTGTAGAGATCTTGTCAGTGAAGTGAGTTGCAAAGTCTGAGGCGGTCAAGTTAGTAGTAATTGTAAAGCGCTATATAATGGCAAATAATAATAATGATTATAATAATAATAATAGTATTTAATAATTGCAAACAAATTATTAAAAGGGAATCAAGTTGTCATTTAAGTTTTTGTGAGAATTGGTCATAGCATAAGTTCAAGTAAGATGGTTGCACTCAATAGCCAATTCAGTGGGGGGAAAGCAAAATAGTAGGCTTTTATGCTGTTAGGATTGCATGGAATATCCTTGCATTTTGGTGTAAGCAGGGTTAAATTCGCAATCAATGCCTGGGTCTCTCTTTGTCAGCAGGAGGACATATTTAGTGGTCGACCAATAGCCCGATGAGCAATAAGCAGTATTTTGACAAAAAGATGTAATAATATTTTCAAGACGATATTCTTTAACAACTATAAGCAAACAACATTTAAGCATTTACATTTTCCAAATTTTTCATTTCACTTTCACTCATAATTAAACTGCCAGTGACCTATTCACACATTTCTATATGGATATAAAATAAGTGTGATTTATTTTAAGGAAAGTCTTAATGACCAAAGACTCCTCGGATCAAATGGTCAAACATGCACTGGTTTCTAGTCTGTAAAACATACAAGAGGCATTTAACAGATTTGTGTTAAAACAAAAGATGCAAGTATCAATAGGAAAGTGGTTTATATTGCTGTAAATTAACAGCAGTTAGAGAGTACAACCCTTGGAAATGAGTACTTACCTCCTTCAGTTCTAGTCGTAGATCTGCTCAAGCTAAGAAACCGCTGTAGGAAAGAGAAGGTGCAAATATTAAAATTCTTTTAGCTAGGATTTAAAGATTGGCAGAATTCCACATCCATACTTTAAAGGACCACTTTAGCTCAATGACAATGAAGTGGTCTGGGTGCCAGGTCCATCTAGGGTTACCCTGCAGCTGTAAACATAGCAGATTCAGAGGAACTGTTATGTATACCTTAGGGTTAATTCAGCCTCTAGTGGCTGTCTCACTAACAGCCGCCAGAGGCGCTTCCGCGCTTATCACTGTGATTTTCACAGTAAGAAGACGCTTGCGTCCATAGGAAAGCATTGAGACATGCTTTCTAATGGACTGATTGAATGCGCGCACGGCTCTTGACGCACATGCGCATTCGTCAGAAGAGGGAAGAAAGTCCCCAGCGCCGAGGGAGCCCGGCGCTGGAGAAAGGTAAGCGTTTAACCCCTTCCTCCCCATAGAGACCGGCGGGAGGGGAGCCATGAGGGTGGGGGGGGACCTATTAACACGATAGTGCCAGGAAAACAAACTATAGTGGTCCTTTAACCGACAATTAACTAAAGCCATTTCAGTAAAATGCAAAGTGTATTGATAAAATAGAAAAAAAAAATTCCAAATTAATATGAAATGGATGTGCAGAAACATTAACTACAACTAAATGTGGTTATGTGTTGCAGCTAAACTATATAGGCCTTTGGGAGTAACCCTATATACTCTGTACTATAAAGGGTTACTCCAACCATCATGGTGTGAGGAGTACCCTAGTGCCATTCCCCAGCATTAGGATAAACTGCCAGACGCCAGGTCATTTCTGTAGCAAAATGTTGCATGTACAGACAAATCACTGAAGTGGTCATGGTGCTTGGAGTAAACCTTTAAAGAAATTGCTTGCCTACCTTTTTCCACTCAACCTGACAGCTATGTTTATGCACCTTGGTTAAGACAGTCAGTTGCCTGACACAAACCCTCAACTTCTCGACTGAAAAGCAAAAGGTTGAAAAATACTGAGCACTGGCTGGAATAACAGTGAAATAACCGTGCATAGAAATCCCAGTCAGAAGAGTAAAAAAGGTAAGCAAGTGATTTCTTCAAAAATTTCAATAAACTTGAATTAAAAGAAATAAAAGATAGTATATTATAACAAAGATTATAATAAGATTTAAATTAAAAAATAATAATTACAATTACCCTTTAAGGATTTCATTAGTATGTTTTTGAAGATAGGCAGAATTCCACATTCATACCATAACCAGGGTATTTTTATAGTTTAAATCTAAATTTAGTGAATAATAATTTTGACTGGTAGGCTGGTAGGCTAGTGTATAATATTTGTTGTTGAATTGACTTAATTTTCTGACTTTTTCCTAAATCAGACATTCAAACTATAAAAACTAAAAAAATAAAATGAAAAACTATACATGCAATAAGCAACCACTTATTGTTAATTATTAGACTCTGTGGTAGCATCAATTAAATCCAAAAGGGGTTTTAAATACTTTCAACATCTGGAAGACTGTGCGTTTGCAACTCTTTAGTTTAAAGTACAGGGTTACATTTTTCAAAATGTCATTTTTATGCTTCAGGGCCAAACATAACTTAATTATGGTTGCAGCTTTGAAAATGAACCTCAGTGGCCAGGAGGCAGTTGTTTTTTGGGTCTGCCAAACTTGACTGATATGGGGCGAAGTGAACGCATGAGAGAGGGGGGTGCTGTGTTCCAAAACTGCACTGGCAGCAACACCAATGTCCTGTTAACTTTCTAATCTTTCATATTTTACAGGTGATTATATACACACTGCAAAAGAAAAGAAGTCCTGCAGGGACCACTTTGGCTTCCTACCTTTGCCAAAACATTCACAACTTGAAGAATATTAAATAATGGATTACAAGCATCTCCCCCCTCCAAAAATGAATATTAAATAAATATGAAATACTAATTAGGAGTAGTGTAAAGGCTGGACTTGGGAAGCACAAGACAATCTGTTTGGTTAATAATCAGCTAGTCTCTGTTTATTTTGTACAGTTTCTGCAATATGATACTCCAAATAACTGCCTAGATTCTCAGGTTCTTTGCTAAATTTTGTTCTGAGTACTATTTAACAAGGCAGCAACTAACACTCTCATGGGAAAGTCAAAATGCCCTGGAGAGGGTATAGCGGAGTCCTGTGACAGAAGTATCTGCATTTGTTAGAAGAATGTGGTTTTAACTATTCAGATTTCTGCAGTTTTCTCATGTCTTTAACTCATGAGTGCTGTTGCTGTACACAAGTGTTTCTTAAACATTGATATTGCCTATTCTTACAGCTCCTTTTCCATCCAAGACTTCCATCCATAGCAATCGATCTTCTTCTGAAGCAGCTTGCATTGTAATAAGGACACCTGGCCTGAGAGGAAAAACAAGACAAAATGTGAGTTAGCGATTGAGTGAGGAAAGAAAATATTGGAACCCAAGACAAACTAACACCATACAAACTAACCCCCCCCCCTCCCCCCCCCCCTGACTGAGCAGCTATGTTGGGTCAGTCTACTGTTATCCAAACAACTGCAGCTCAAAAAAGGGATACTGTAGGTACCAAAACAACTTTAGCTTAATGAAGCAGTTTTGGTGTATAGATCATGCCGCTGCAGTCTCACTGCTCAACTCTCTTCCATTTAAGAGTTAAATCACTTTGTTTATACATCCCAAGTCACACATTCCTCCATGTGACTTGGACAGCATTCCCAAACATCTCCTGAAAAGGAACCTAGATATTCTAGGTTTCTTTATTGCACATTCGGTTTAATTGAGAATTTCCTATCTCCTGCTCTGTTAATTGCTTTCCAGTGCTTGCAGGAGCCTCCTGTGTGAGATAAAAGTTAAAATTACAGAGCAGGAAATAACTTCTAAAGCAAGTTAACATCTGGTTAAAAATGAAACCATTTTGTTCATGCAAGCTGTGTGAGCTACAGTCAGTGGAGGTGTGCCTAGTGCTGCATAAGAAACAAAAGTGATTTTACTCTCAAAAGGCAGAGAACTGAGCAGCGAGACTGCAGGAGCATGATCTATACACGCAAACTGCTTCATTAAGCTAACGTTTTGATGCATATAGTACCCCTTTAACTACCTGCAGTAGTGTTTGACATTTTCTCTATGCAAAAGGACATCAACAGACAAATTAAGATGAGCGGCAATTAGTAAGGTAACAGTTGAGTTTCACACAACATGACTGTTCAGCTAAATAAAAGGTGAAATAATTCTGCATAAACACTTTTATTCTTACAAGGTAGACTATGATAGTTTATACCTTTTCCAGTTACAGTGAAGTTACAAGTTGTCAACAGAAGAAAACGGTGTGAACATATGTTTCGGTATTTGTTCATAAAGGAGCTTTAAATATTTTCACAATATAAACATAATAGTTTTAATAATGGCTTTTTTGCTCCTATGGCAATACATGTATTTGACAATTTCACATATCCCTACCCTTCCCCTGTGTCAGCTATATAAGTTAGCCTAATGTCTGAGACATGTTATTTTATACACTGATGACCTTTGCAAAAAACCCGACACCGAACATATGGATAGATTGTGTTCTTAAATGACAATCAATTTACCTCTCTACAGCTTCCACATCAAAGCAGAATCTTCTGTCTATTGAGTCTGTGTAGCGTTTTATACAATACTTCAGTGTAAAACTTTCTCCATCACCCTATCAAATAAAAAGGGTTATTTCTCTATTATTTATGTATGCAGATATGCAGTGCAATTTTGCGCCAGGTTCTTAATAAGAAAATGGAGGGTTTTTAAAGAAAGGCTTTAAAGTTCCAATTATTAAAACTAGGGAAGTGTGTAGTTCTGGTAATATGAGGACATCATACAAATATAGAGGACTAATAGCAACGTCTCTCTCTGTAACCGGTTTATCAAAATGACGGCACCGTGAACACAAGGTCAAACTCTGATACTTGATAAAGGATAATTCATAATTCACTGTACATCAGCAGAAAGTACTGTCCAGTGAAACAAATTTTAGACCAAATAGCATTATAAATTAAAGTTAAAAAAAATAAGCAAACTGATCCTCAGTGTCATTTTAAATTATTATTGTTAATTTATTATTATTTTTATTTTTTTTAGAAAGCCTATGCTGGTTGGCAATGCAAATCTCGGTCTATATACATATTCATACTTGTAGTTAAATGTGAAGTTTTGGCCCTTGCAGAAAGCAGTAAGAAAAATAATTATCTGAAATTTTGGATGTGAATTTTAGATTGCTTGTGCTATCAAAACACAACATATGCAATTAAAAAGGGAGTTGAAAACCTTTTAGTAAAGCAAACCAGTGTAGTATAGATTAATCTAGTGACTATAAGGTCACCCAGAATAGTTACTTTGAAAACAATCACATAACTTCTTAACTTTGGAAACTTTAAACTTCGGAGAGGGGGTGAGTGGGTTGTGAAGTGATGAAAGGTCGTCACCCCCAAAAAAGGGGCTAACTAGTCTGGGAAAAGCAACCTTTAAAGTGATGGACCTGCTTAAAAAGTCCATGGAGACCAGGCTATCTGACAATTGCGCTTGCCACTCTGCCCATATGTAGAGTGATGTTGAAGTGCACTGGCACAATGCCCTGGCATTATTCTTATGATGCTGTTAAGCTGTGTTTTCTAGGGGACTGGGCTCTGGTGTACCTGTATACAGAACGTGAGGGGAAAAAAAAGCAAGACTTCTACACTGTTTCATTACACTTTGAGTTTGGGTACTCACAATTTTCCCTCCTGATCTATGTTCATACGGGAACATTGAGAATTTTTTGGAATCCTTTTTATACATGCAGTAGTGTTTTACCCAACTTGATCCAAAAGGAGCAGGTCCTGCAATAAAGATACAAATCTGTTAAAAATAAATAAATAAATTTAAAAAAATGAAATGTTCACACAGTTCACAGTAAAAACAGAGTTTTGGGGGCGGGGCCTGACCAGCATGGCGACTGGACGTGTGTTTGGGGAGCTCCCTGAGACACACTGCACAAAACGGTAAATCGGTCTTAATACCGCAACTACTTTTAAGCCTGACACTTATCCTTCGCACCAAGACGTGACAGAGGGACCAAGGACCAAGCCTGGCGATTCTCTCAAGCACTCCAGTGGTCAAAGCAAAATTTGGCCTAAAAGGCGCTTCGAAGGGGAGAGGCAGGCTGCTCTCCCGGACGGGCGCAGGCATGGCCCCAAGCGTGAAAGTGACGCCTGCTAACCCCGCCTTTGGACCGGTGGGGGTGATCCCGGTCTCCACCCTGACTGCTGCCAATACCCAGCGGGTCATCGTGGACTCACACTACACATGGAAGAAACAGCCAGAGAGGTCTGTAAAATGAGACACCTGGAGCGCATGAAGAGACATCCACTCTTCACCACCGCCTGGACGCCCTCTTCGCTGCTTTCTGGGAAAAGCTGGAGAGGAAGCGGACCCTGCCTAATCCACAGCCGGTGAGACTACCACTAATCTTACTATATGCACCCCACATCATCAGGCTACCTCCATCAAGGTCCCGGCGAGATGGAGAAAGCAGAAGCCGCATCGACGACGCATCAGGAAAGCAGCCGTGAACACGGCGGGATGCCGACGAACCTGGTGGCTATACACCATCAGGAGTCATAGGAGGGAGGTGAATCATGACGGAGAGAGAAGGAGGAAGCAACTGCAGACCCAAGACCCGCAGCAGACTTCAACGGCTCTGCAGAAGGAAACACACAACATGTGGGACTGTGATTTCCCGGTGCAGGGGATAGGCTGACCGCCATGTTGGAGCTGCAGGTTCTGTTCCTTCCCACAGTTTATACCATGCTACCTCTTGTTCACGAACATACCTGCACTATTTCACTTACTCTGCCTTGTCAATGCCATATGTTTATCCCTACACTATGCCTAGACACAGAAATCACATTGGCATGACAGGTCATTAAAGATGTCTCTAATACGTCCCAGTACATCCCGGGGTGGTATACTACTAAGGTGGGCAGGGATACATGATACCTGGGTGATTTTCTAATCTTACCCTCGGTTGAATTCTCACAAAAGCTGGACTAAGTTGCCCATAGACTCAGCATGCTTACCTTCATCTACTTCTAGTTAAACCTATTGGCAATTTACATGTCTTTATTACCTCATTGCTCACATATTAGCTTACTGCGAATAAGCTTGGTCCTTTTTCTTTAAAAACAAAAAAAATGCAGCATCTCTTGACCGTAACTGTTTTAATATTGTTATTATGCCTCTTGTTCTCAGTTATTAAGTCATTACGTAAGCTTGTACTTAACTCTGCACGACCAAAATAAAGAATTTAAAAAACAAACAAACAAAAAAAAAAACAGTGTTTCATGTTTCCTTTATATGCCATAGGAACCATTTCTGAACTTTAACTTTTCCAGCCAAGAATCAGTATCAGCAGACTTTTTTTTTTATCTGACTATAGTTTTCTGAATATCACAATATTTAACTTATGTTTGCTTTTTATTTTTGTTTTAGAGGAAAGAATAGCATGCATTCAACAATGTACAACAACAACAACAACAACAACAACAACAAAAACATAAGGAATGTTAGATAGTTGTTTTGTATGGGGTTTTAAGGCACTATTAAAACCACCTGTGTGCTTTTTATTTATATTTTAAGTTGGGGAGCAGTCCTGCAGAACTTAAAGCAGTTGTAAGTATAGAGGGGGGAGGAGGGTAAACTTATTTATGTTAACCTTAGTGGCACAACTTCCATTTGCTTGTTTTATATTTAATGACAGAAGCGATTTTGTTGTTTTTGCTGTGTGTGTTCAACCACATTTTCAAGCTTCCTCATTTATTGCACCAACACATATTACACACAGTTTTCCTTTTTTTTTTTTTTCAGGGCATTAATTTGATGTGACATATGCAAATATTGCAGCAATTGTTTTGAGTTTGTTGATGTGTGCCGCAATCCCCATTAATCAAGCTCAGCTACATCTTCTGAGTAAAACTTCACCCACAATGTAGCCACTATCTTGTGTATTTTGAAGTTACAATGTCCTATAAGACCAGGTCAGATTAAGAGCCCATTGGGCCTAGTGCTAACAAGCTTGAGAGGAGTTATAGTCGTGGTTTATAGGGTGTTTAGAATTATTCAGTTAGGGTTAGAGGTGGGTTAAGTTTATTGTAGTGTTGGGGTACACAGGGTGTTTAGTTATAGGGTAAAATGTGTTTTTCTAGTGAAGGCTTTCGTTGTTTAAATGTGGAAAAAAGGGTGTTTTAGCCATGTGGAATTTGAAGGGTTATTCTCACCCTATGTCTTCACAATCCTATGATTCAGGGATATGCAGGAGCTTGTGTACAGTGCACATCACACCTGCTGTCCCATGTTCCCCCAGCATGGGGCTTCCTGCGGGAGATGCTGTTAGAGGTGGTAAGTGATCCCTTCAACTTCCTCTCTAGCCTCACAATGGAGGAGCTGGGACAGCACTGAGTTTACACCCTCTATAAATGTTCCTGAAGTCACACTATCAAGCATAGCAGGCTGAATGGACCAGTGAAGACACTGACCAAGGCTCCAGGTACTTATCTCTTCCCAGTAGCCCATCTGAGCTTCAAAAAAGCAAATTATGAGTGCTGTACATAGTTGAACCCTAGATGGAATTTTGTGAGCATGTATTAGGAAAGTGATGGCGAACCTGTGGCACGCTGGGCCCTTTCTGTGAGCACACGGCCATAGTTTCACCATCAATGCAGAGTAGGCACCTGTCTCCCCAAAACGGCAGGCGCCTGCTCTGCTTCCGTGTCGGGAGGCAGGGGGAGGGATCTGTGAAGCAGCTCCCCTGTCCTCCTGCAAGCAAGCTGTGTGGAGCATTGCCGTGCGTTACCATGGCAATGCTCCACACAGCATCGTGCAGGAGGACAGGGGAGCTGCTTCACAGATCCCTCCCCCTGCCTCCCGACACGGAAGCAGTGCTTGCCACCACCAGGGATGTCTGTGTCCCACCCCCCTCATTAAAGGTAAGGAGGGAGGGGGGGATACTGATTTAGCATACTTTTTTTTTTTTTTTTTAAACATCTTTACCCTAGCCCCACACACACAGCACCCCTACCCCCCACACAGAGGTTCTCCTACCCCTACTGGCTATATGCAATTCCTCCCCACCCCTACCCCCCCACACAGCACCCCTACCCCCCATACACAGCACCCCCTCATACACACACGACAGCACCCCCACCCCACACACACCCCACCCCCACCCCACACACACCGACCCCCACCCCACACAGCACCCCCACACACACACAGCACCCCCCCACACACACAGCACCCCACACACACACAGCACACCACACACACACACACACACACACACAGCACCCCCACACACACACACACAGCAATTTCACACACACACACACACACACACACAGCACCCCCCAATAATAATAATATCAAAAGAGCACCTCTCCCTTAATAATAATATTGACAAGAAAGAATTCCTCCCCACACACACACACAGCACCCCCACCACACACACACAGCACCCCACACACAGCACCACACACAGCACCACACACACACACAGCACCCCACACACACACACAGCACCCCACACACAGCAACCCCCCCCACACACACACACACACACACACACACACACAGCACCCCTCACACACACAGCACCCCTCACACTCACAGCCACATACACTACACGCCTCAATGCAGTATGTGTGTATTCTGAGGTCTGTGCGTGTGCGTGTATTCAGCGGTCTGTGCGTGTGCGTGTATTCAGTGGTCTGTGTGCGTGTATTCAGCGGTCTGTGTGTGTGCGTGTGCGTGTATTCAGCGGACTGTGTGTGTGTGTGTGTGTGTGTGTGTGTATTCAGCAGTCTGTGTGTGTGTGTGTGTGTATTCAGCAGTGTGTGTGTGTGTGTGTGTATTCAGCAGTCTGTGTGTGTGTATTCAGCTGTGTGTGTGTATTCAGCTGTGTGTGTGTGTACTCAGCAGTCTGTGTGTGTGTGTGTGTGTGTGTACTCAGCAGTCTGTGTGTGTATTCAGCAGTCTGTGTGTGTGTATTCAGCAGTCTGTGTGTGTGTATTGCATTTGTTGGAGATACGAATAAATATAAGCTTAATTTTATCTATTTATATCATTATTTAAAATTTGTATAATTGAACTCTCTTTTGTTGTGTTCTTTTAAAACAAAAGTTGTTAATTAGTTCGGACAACAGTACAAGTTGTTTTTTCTAAACTTAAACCTCAGTATTGAGGTTTAATTGCCGTGTTGGCACTTTAAGGAAAAAAAGGCACTCGGGCTCAAAAAGGTTTGCCATCACTGTATTAGGAGAATAAGTAATTGTGTGGCAATAATTCAGGGATAGTTATGTAATGAATATTAGAATGGGATGATAAACAAACCACTACTAGAGGAAGCATGTATAGATTCTTCTTCTTGAAACAGGGATCTGAAAGTGAACATAATTGCAGGTTGTGGGCAAATATAGTAAAATAAAAAAAATAACACTTCAACAATTAAACGGACATGGATCACTTTGACACAGTCTCATTCAAAAGTTTTAGCTTGGAATGACACAGTTGCCTCACTCTGCCGTCTGAAAAAAACAGGTAAATATGATTGTTTTTCATATATATCTGCTTCTTCTTTCTTATGCTTTCCACACCCACTCTAGGTGGGACACTGATCTAACCAGTGTCCTATCCCTAGGAATGCTTGAAAAGTACATTTGCATACCTTATAGATTTACACATGTGCATTTGCTACCTTGCAACTTTCTGATAGGGGGGAAAAGAGTCTAAACAGTGTGATCATGCAGAGCAGGCTCTGTTCTCTGGTTAATCTCTCCTGCTGCTGCACAATGATGTTCTGTTTCTGTCATTACTGGACTGGTTTGAAACAGAGATGGGTGCGTAAAGGGGAAGAGCTGAATAAACTCTCCAAGCTGAGAGGTGTGCCCAACAATGCAATCTGACCAAGTTTAATCAATATTTATTACATACGTTTAAAACTTTTACTTACTTTTTATATATTTTATTAAGTGTTTGCTGGTTTAAAAAATGAATTGTCAAGTGATGCATGTCCCATTAAAATGTGCAATTACAAATGATTAACAAGCGAGCTTCAGCATTACTACTAAACTGCTTATTACATGTATTGTGTTTAGCGTAAGTCCCAAGAGTAGAAGTGTTGACAACAATATACAAGAAAGGGAAGGGGGAGTATGTGATGTAGAATTGGAGTTTCATAAATCCAAGACAACAGCAGCATGTGCATATAGATTTGTGTAGATAATAAACTGTAATAAAAAAGGGGAGGCAAAGCTGTACTATTGACTAACCCACTACATTAATATGTATGATAATTAAGGTATATTTAGGTATGTAATGATCAAGACCCAAATCACTGCAAATGTGCATGCATTAATTATGCTTTTTTTTTTACTGGGGTATATCTAAACAGAGCTTGCATAAGCTGTAGATTTCTTGTCTGGTGTGTTTGCAAGCCTCCCCCCTCCCTCCCTCTTCTAACCCAGCCCGCACTTTCTGTTGCTGTCCCATACAGACTGCACAATGCAGCTCAATGAGAAGTCTTTGCAAGGCAGGTGCTCTGGGCAATTGCCTGTCTGTTGAGTTTAGCTCCACTGAGCTAAACAACCAGGAAGTAACAGGACCGTTTGTCTGACTGACAGCTAGGGGGTATAACAAGGCTAAAGTATAACATACTTTCTATCAATATCTCCACTTTTTTTTTCCCCCTTCATTTTACAAAAAAAAAAAAATACACCGTTCACACAAAGCATTCAGCAAGTCAAAGTGCTCTAGGGGTTTGAAGTGTTACTTTAATAAACTAAAATAATAATAATAATAATAATATATATTTTATACAAATATAAAGATGTTCACTTTTTAAAGTTGCAGTAAGAAGCTCCCACCAGGCCAAGAAGAGGAGCAACCAAGACAGGAGCCACTCATTCTAGTCTATAGATTTAGGTCTACAGTATCCTAACAAGGTCTGTTCATCAGGATTTTATGGGTTTATGGAGTTCAGTTCCTAGTAGAAACTCAACTTACCACACATGGTTAGTGAAACTGTGGCATCAACTGAAATGAACCATATGAGAGCTACTAACATTCTAATGACAGCCCCATTTAAAATCTGGTAAAAAGGAGTATAGAAAGTGTCCACAGTTCTGTCATTTTCACTCTTTGATGGCCAGAGAAATGAGGTAGGGACTGGTCTAGTGTTCAGAAGCCATACAAATATTTGGACAGCAAAAATGTCTCCTTTGACGCAGAGGTATGTCGATTAAAAGGTGCAACAATTTTTGCAAACAATTTTAAGCAAATGTGTGCAGAGAGGCAGGGACATGGTGGTTCCTTCTTTCGACCTAATGTATGCAATGAGTTTAAGTTTTTGAGGTTCTTAAAGTGTCTTTTTAAAGAGCTTTAGTAGTAGTTTCCACCATGTGACTATTATCCACTAGATAGAAACAGTCATAGTTCTGGAAAGGTCACCAGGATAGGCAGTGCGGATTGGTGTGCTGTAAAATCACAAGAGCATAGAGATTTGCAGCATAGAGCGTTTTAGTTACTTTAATTTTATCCAAATCAAGATTTGGAAGCCTCTTTCCATTTTATTTCAAACTAAAATCTAAAATTCTAAAGTTGTGTTTTTTCTTCCTTTTTTTCCAGTTTAAATATTTCATATAAGCTTCTTATTTAAAAAGAGTCATATTAATCATTTATTTTATGAGCAGTTTTAGTGGGTTTGTTTTCCCCAATTTTGTGTTATAACTTTTCTTAGTTATGAATTATTGGTTTTGTTCATATTTTGGCATGTGTTTTAAAAAGCATAACAGATGTGTGAAATCTTCTTTCGACCATCAGAGCAAAACCACAAAAAAAAAAAAAAAAGAAAGTATAGGATAAGCATACGTTTCTCCTGTACATATAGATATCCTTCCATTGTAAATGGACTGGGCCTTTTATGCTCCTGTGGACATTTCTGGATTTTCTTCTTCAATTCTTCAACCTCCGACCTTGTTCCTTCAAAACGATTCCGTGTCTTTAAAACCAAGGCAAGGACAAACAGTTACATGTGACCATGCTAGTAATGCAAACATGGATTGAATGACAATTTAAGCACATGCCTGTCATATCATTAAAATCTAGCTATCTAACTTCGTTAATTTCGGAAAATCAAGCACTGTTGGTTTAACTTTTTTTTTTTTTTTTTTTTTTTAATATTCTAAAGTTAGGGCTTTGTAACTTTACACAGTAAAATCAAAAGCAGCCTAACCAGAATGACTCTAAACATGCAGCACGCTTAGAAGTTTAGAAAAATATATTATCGGCTCACAGTTCTTTTGACAAGCATATTTATTATAATTCCCTTGTAAGTCACCGACTACCAGAAGGTTTACACATTTCTTTTACCTATGGCCAATCTATGTGATAACAGTATTTAAGCTTCTAGTAACTAGCATACCACTTTACATGTCAGTTTTAAAAATAGAACTATAAATTTAGCAGCTGCATTTGTAACATACATTCCAGTAGGTGGCAGCAGAAACCCATGATAACAGAACTATCCGCTAATAAAAGTAGAAAACAAAGATACATAGATTTATAATTAATAAGAAACCTAAAAAAGAAATTATCTTGTGTGTACAAACCTTGACAAGTAATGATTAGGTTTAAAAATGCGAATAGACCCATTTTTATTTATTTATATTTTATCCAGAAGAGTCCAAAGAGTGGATTAAGAGAAAAAAAGAATTGGAGAAATGTGAAAAAAAAAAAACAACATAATCCCCTATATAATTTAAAATTTTTTTTTTTTTTTTTTTTTAATTTATAATTTTTTTATTGTAGCATAGCATGTGTATAGTTATCATCTCTCATAGTTTTGCTACATTTTAAATGCAACCTTTGCATACAGTGTCACAGGTAGCAGGTAAACATAACAGTCTAGGCAAAGCATAAGTACAATGATATACAAATAGTTATACATTAGATTTCTAGTTGTGGTTGCATGGAGTTAGTAAGAAAAATTAACATTTGCTTGTTGGAGATAGCTTCCTTTTGGGGGGGTATGAGCAAACTGGGAGGTACATGGCAATGCGGTTCTCGGGTGGTCTATTGGGCGGCGGGCCCGCTGGAGAAATATTGTTAAAGTGGGAGCGGACATAGAGTAGCGTCTGAGGATGATAGCCTAAGGGGCCTACATCTGTGACACTCAGTCCGAGTTATAATGTGCTTGCGATATTCAGGTTTTCGGCTGAAGGGTGGCCGCAGCACCACTCGTTCTTGGGATAAAGGGTTGGATTCTCTTGACGTCCCATATCCTGGACATGTTCGCCGATGTCTTTGCTGCTGAGGTAGTGCTTGTAGTGGCCTCCAGGGATATTCCCAAGGTTTGTAGAAATGCTACAGTCACTTGCTTGGGTGATGTGAACTCTTTTGCCGTCATTGTTGACAGAGAGTCTGCACCCTGGTCCCCATCTGTATTGTATCCCCTTGGATCTCAGTAGTTGGGTGACTTCTTTCATGGAGTGTCGCCATGTGACTGTTGCCCTAGAGAGGTCATTATAGAAAGATAGCTCAGAACCTTCAAACTCATATGTGTTAGTTTCTCGGGCTGCTTCTTGTACTAGTAGTTTGCCACGGAGAGATTGAAAGCGAATAAGTAGGTCCCGTGGGACGTCAGCTGGGGCTCTTGGTGGCTTGGGTATACGAAAGTGAAACTCCAGCAAGATGGATTTTGCTTTAGCTTGTGATAGCAGAGAGGCTAGTAATCGGCGAAGGTAGTGTGCGACCTCAGAGTCTTGCACAGCCTCTGGTATCCCCCTTATCCTGAGGTTCCGCTGGCGCTTAGCGTCTTCCAGTGCAGCCACTTTATTTTCTAATATAGTGCTGGTTTTCTTTATTTGGGCCATTTCCCTTTGCAGGGTTTCAATTTTGGCTGTTGTGGCAGCTTCATTCACCTCCACAGCCTGTATGCGGGCTGACATGGCACCCAAATCTTCCCTGATTAGGGCCACGTCTGCTGCTGATTGAGCTTTAAGCTCCTTGAGCAGATGGATGATGTCTGCTTTGCTCGCCGGCATTTGTTCAGGAGGTGGGGTACTCTCCCATCTAGTGCTCCTTGCTTCAGCGGCCTCCTCCATACTGTCATCTGAGGAGTGATCAGGGGCTTCCCGCGCGGGCGCCATCTTGGCAGGCCGCGGCCGCGGCGTTGCTTTGAGTAAATCGCCGATATTTTGAGAGGACGGCATCGCCTCATGGTGGAGCTGCTTGGATTTGCGTCCCATTATGTTCCGACCCGCGTTGGTAGCAATTGGGCTTTATGGAACTGCCGATTTCATTCTTTGTAGGTGATTTTCTCCCGGAGCTCAGTGCTCGTGCGTCTGCTTGGGTAGCTCGCTAGCTCCGCCCCCTAATTTAAAATTCTAATATAAGAAACCGGAAACAAACGGCATACAAGCTGTTGGATTAGATCACAAAATAAATGGTTCTTTATTCTAAAATGTATTTTGACAAGGATGAAAAGCAAAAATAATGTATTTTAATATTCTACATTAAACAAACCCCTAAAATCTACAAAACAAAAGTACAAATGGTGTGTGTAACTTTGACAAATATAATGTATGCAAGTTAAAATTTTGGAGTTACCCTTTTTCTTTCATGCAACACTTACATGTATGCTTTTAAACAGTTTGCAGTGTATTTAAGTCATATCCGACATTATACTAGATCTGTCTGTTAATGTCTAATAATGCAGTGCACTTCACAGCTGTCTGCAGGAACATGATAATGATTTATAATCATAATGGTTTATCTCTAAGTAGGAGAATCTAACGCATGTCTGGCTTCCAAACATGACAGTTGATTACTGAACTAAGAATGTAAAATAATCAGCACATTAAAGTGCTTCTCATAGTACGTGATTTTCATTCCTAACATAAACTGGCAGAGCAGTAGTTACAACAAAACCACACCAAAAAAAAACGTAGGGACTATTTGTCTTAAGGAGGTTTCCTATGCCAGACCATCTCTGACCAGCGGTGGTCAGAGCAATTTTCCCACAATTCTCACTTTTCCTCCATGTTCCCGCGAAGCTTCCTTTCACTTTTCCCAAACATCCTGTCACTTAGATAGAACGCAGGCGAAACTACCTAATTGCATCCTAACAGAATGAGAACAGTTTCTCCATTCGTGTTAGGACGCAATTTGGGACTTTGTTCGGATCGGAATTTAATTCGAATGAATGAAACTCCGATCCTATTCGCGTCACGTCTGCATCTTGCAGCCGCTTAGTAGATAGCTTCCAAATACCACGGGAATTAGAGAGCTATCTACCAAGAGGCTTCAAGACCTAAATTGGTCTTTCAGACAAATTTACTAATACTAAATAAAGATTACTCAGTATTCGTAAATTCTGCCCCTGTTCGCTGTACCGCGAGTAGGAGCATGTCTACTAAACAGTTAGCAGCCAGTGGCTGCTCACTGTTAAAAAAACAAAACAAAAACTCTAGTGTCCCCCCCCTCCCTGCCCCCACCACTGAGCGGCGGGTAGGGGCCCTAAAAGAGAATGTGGGGGGGACCTATTGTCCTCCCCCCCGACCCCCACCCCTGAGCGGCAAGTTGGGGCCCTAAATAACAATAAGAGGGGTGGAACTATTTTCCTCTTCCCCATCCCTTACCCCTGAGTGGCGGATGAGGGCCCTAAATAACAATAATAACTACCTATTGTCCTCCCCCCGGCCCCCACCCCTGAGCGGAACGTAGGGTACCTAACACGAATGGAGAAACTATTCTCATTGTGTTAGGACGCAATTCGGTAGTTATGCCGGCATTCTGTCTAAAGGACAGGACATTCGGGAAAATTGAAAGAAAGCTTCACAGGAACACGGGGGAAAGGTGAGAATTGTGGGAAAATTGCTCTGACCACCGGAAATTAAGCACACTTTGCTCCTAGGCTTTTCAGAGATGATCAGGTGTAGGAAACCTCCAGAAGACAAATAGTCCCTACTTTGTCTTATGTTTTAAAGAAAACTAGAGCAGACAGGAAGAATTGAAGAACAGATCCTGAGAGAGGAAGAGAAGAGGAATCGATTAAAGAAAGGTAAGTTCGGCATGACAGTGCCGCTTTAAGTAAGTCTGTTTTATCAGTGTCATTCATTTGGGAAAAAGACTGGTCAGGGTGCATGAATTAATTTCAAGTTTGTGCGCAGTTTTGAAACAAAACATGCAATTTAGAGGTGCTATACTATAGAAATGAAAGACAGAAGCAAATAAATGATTAAAAATACACTTTAAAAGGTATTAATTACATGCCCAAAAGACTAAGGGATTAATGGCTCCCATGGTAACTTAATTTTGTTTATCAGAATTAAAAAAAAAAACACAACACTACTTACATTCTGAATATTGATTTGTAATTCTAGTTTGTAGTGATTAAAGTCTTTCGCAAGTTCATATCCCTGATGGTAAAAAGTGAAAATCCCTTGAAAAAACGCCAGCATCTAAATAGAAATAGAAATCTTCTATTGGTAAATGTTTGATTCACAACATGCTTTTTTTCCAGTGAAACACCTTACTAATGTAACATCAATTATTATTATACATTAAATTGCCAACATACTCTGTAGAGTTGCTCGATGGGTATTGGTAAACACAATAGAGTAGCAAATAAACACATTTTAGAAAACAGCAACATAATGAAGAAAGAGGATTCTGCTCAAATGGAAATTCATACTAAATGAATAAATTAGAAAATATAGCAGCTGTAGAATAGAATTAAATAACAGTGGTTCAGCAGGTAGTGGGAATCCACAAATGAAGATTGTTGGCACAACACAGAGACCATTATTGGTTGCATATGAGAAAAATCAACAGTATGTAGCTGTCAAGATGAGAACAAAGATTTATTTAAAAATGGAAATCTTATAGGATACAAGAACCCAGTGTAAATATTGCTATGTCTTCATTGGGGTTATATCTGCTAAAGATTATATATAACATTTTGGATCACAAAAGTGTCAGCCAATGAGTAAAGCCGTGCACAGTAGGTCTTAGCACAGATAAAGAGCTACCAGCTCTTTGGCTAAAGTAGTGAAGGCCAGGGGCCAGGTGCTTGATCTGTTGGACAGCAGATGAGAAGCTAAGCCATTCTAGAACAGGTTTACTACACTTACAACGGAGGGGTGCTAGGGCCCTCCTAGCACCATAACTACTAAAGCTCATTGTAATGGCTATGGCGCATTGCGTGTTTCTTTTAAAGGAAACCCTCATGCAATGTAAGAATCTGCTAGCAAAACTTTAAATGATTAAAAAGTATTTCATATTACACACATCTATCATAACAGATTGTGATCTTTAATCTAACGGAGGTTTCCAGGTACATTTGGAGAATATTATAACATGATATAGGCTATAAAGATTATAAAACGTTAAACCTGAATTTTCACATTATTGAACCAACCTTGAACCTTAAAAAGAGGAACTGCCACAAAAAGTTTACTATAGGTTGTGCTAAAATACTTTAGAATTCTTTGGTTTCTTTTATTGCCATTTGCATACTTTGCTAGTAAAAGCTTGGCCAAGGATACATCTTGAAGTGTCATACGTATGGTGTATGTGTGCATACAGCACTACCAGACAATTTCTTTGTAAGATGACCGAGTGTACACCCCATGTACCATGGAACAGCAGGTCTGCTGCAATGAGGAAGTGCAGGAGAGTAAACTATGTAATTCTTTTTTTTTCACCCCAGTAAACACTACAGTAGCATAAACTGGCAAAGGAGTGGGGTGAAAAAACAATGAACTCTCTTCTCTGGAAATGACAGTTCCACTTTAACTTTTAGAATCTCATGAATATGCACAACATTAAACCTTTGCCCACTGTTTCCACATGATTATTTGTAAACATTATTATTTGTAAAACTGCAAACATATCGGAATTTACATTTCCTTGAATTTCAGCACATTGTAAAACAAGAAGCCGTAAGAGACGCATTGTATTTTTAGTAAGGGATAATGCAAAGTGGGTTCCCACAGCCTCCTTTATCCTGTCGCACAGGAGAACTGTAACACACTCATATATAGACACATTGATTTATCCTCTAAGGAATTCATCAGGAATATTTGTTTTTCAAAAAGAGAACTTGATTTGAGTGTTATTTGGCTACGTAACTGAATTGTAATATGTTCTTTTGACTTTTTCTTGTTGCTTTTTGCATGCACTGAAAAACAATATGGGAAGGGGGAATATTGCTACAATTAAACTCAGTACTGTATGATGTATGGAGCGCTAACACTTTACCATTTACTCACTGATCAGTGCGTTGTGAATTTGCAGGATTTAAAGTCACCCATCTTGATCCTGTAAATGTAAACCTGCAATGTAAAACATTGCAGTTTTAGAGAAACTACAATGTTTACATTGCAGGGTTAAACACACCTCTTGTTGTTGTGATAGACAGCTACTAGAGGCACTTCCTGCTGCAGTAACCGTTTAAAAATCACATGACTGCCGCCACCATAGGAAAATAATTATTTAATGGTTTCCTACAGGGAAATTTGATGTGCGTGTGGCGCTTTCCATGCATGCAAATCGGATCCCCTGTACAATTCTAGCATTAGGAACACAGGTCCTTTAAAGACAAAATAACTTTGGTTGGAAAAAAAGCTGTATTGGATATCTTTTTCTATATCTGTTGATTTGGTATACGGTTTGCAAAATTCAATTCAACTTTTAAAACAGCACATATTCTTGCTTGATAAATGAACCTTTACAATGTTTGTCATTGTCACACTCTTGCAAGTTGACATGCTTATTCTAGCAGCCTGATAACTCAACTAAACAAAGTAAACCTTGTAATAAAAGTTCTTGCAAGCGAGGCTTCCCACATCACGTCTGTCTGCTTCAGTTAAATTTCCATTGTACAACACTACTGAATCTGTTGGTACTTCATTAAAAAAAATTCTCCAAAGCCTGCACTCCGTTTATACACAAGCACCGTACATTCAGGCTCCATGGCAAGATATTTACTTTATAAATAGATAAGAACAACCATCTGGATGAACAAATGCATGAGCTGTATGATCATAACATGATCTCCTTCATCTATTTATTCCTCTGTCATTGCCTTCGGATCTTGCTTCTAAAATAAATTCCAGGAGACGTTTAAGAATCCAAGATATATGTATAACATCAATTATGTAGCAGACTCTTACACTGATCCCCAGTTATTATTATTATCATTTATATAGTGCCAACATATTCTACAGTGCTTTACATTATAATTAAGGGAATATCTCTAGGTGTAGAAAGCCCTGCTTAAATTAGCTTAAAATCTTAGGGGATTCTGAGGTAGGTGGATATACATCATTAGGTGTCTTGCCTGAGGACACTTACTGGTGAGGTGGTCCAACAAGGATGCAAACCTGGGTTTATTGGTTTTAAGGCAGAGGTTCTGATCAAGTGAAATCACCAAGCAAACAATCAAAATACAGTGTTGAATTAATTTTGTTTCTCTTTATCTCTCCCTTCAGTTTTCATTATCGGTTGTATATACAGCTTCATTTACAGTGTAGGCTTCTTGCTGCAGTAAAATGTATGCCAGGCAAGTGTACATATGTATGTGATATAATCTCAGTATGTGATTTAATATAAAATTCATATTTTCGCAATATTGTCCCCTTGATGTTCCCATAAGGCAGAGTTAGTGGCATGGTATAAGCAAAAATAGGAGGTATAATTGTCGCAGGCTACATATAGCAAGGTCCAGACTATCTTGAGAAAGTCTACAATGCATAGGCAGAGTGTGATTCCTGCTTTTTCACCTTTGCATTTTATGCACTAACATTTCTGAGGCAAAAAACCAAGGCAAATGGACTAAAGGTAGAGCCAGGGGATCCAATTACTAGTTTTGGTTGAACTAAACAGGGCATTCCTGAACTCCCGGCAAGTCTTAGAAAGGAACATAACTTTGTATTAAAAACACAACAGTGATCTGTTCTGACAGCCCAAGAACTTTATCTGCACTATACCACCACTCCCTCCAACTCCAACTCAAGTTGAAGAAATATCGAGGTGCCTGCGAAATGCAGTCCTACCTAAACTAACTGAGCACCAAAACAATTTTTTCAATCTGCCTAGTCAATCAGAGGTGATTGGAGATGCTATAAAATCTTTCAATAACTACTAGGCTCCTGGCCTGGATGGATTCACAAGTGCATATTAACAATTATTTTCCAAAAACCTCATACCAAAACTGCTTAAACTCTTTCAGGCCCTCATGGAAACAGAGGACAAGAAATCAGCTAAGATCTCTATCTTCCCAAAGCCAGGAAATTCTCTATTGTGCTCCTTAAAGGACCACTGTAGGCACCCAGTGAAGTGGTCTGGGTGCCAGGTCCCCCTAGTTTTAACCTTGCAGCTGAAAACATAGCAGTTTCAGAGAAACTGCTATGTTTACACTGCAGGGTTAATCCAGCCTTTAGTGCCACTAGAGGCGCTTCCGCGATTTACACTGAGTAAGTCGCACTTATTGGATGCTGACATCCTCACGAACCTCCAGCGTCCCAAAAAATCCCTATAGGAAAGCACTGAGCAATGCTTACCTATGGGCGGGTTTGAATGCGCACACACCTCTTGCCGCGCATGCGCATTCAGCTCCATTCAGCAGCTGACAATGGAGGAGGAGAGGTCACCAATGCCGAGGAAGCCCAGTGCTGGATTAAGGTAAGCAAATAAATGGTTAAATAACCATGTATTCGCCGCGGCCCGTTTAGGTGACTAGGGCTCTATAGCGTTAGGAATAGATACACTCCACTTCCTAAAAAAGAAAATCACCAATTAGTAGATATAACCCCAATGAATACATGCATGCATTTCTCTTGCATGTATTCATTGGGGTTATATCTTAAAAGAGCTTTAGTCTCTTCACAGGAAAATAACCAATCAGAGCCTCACTGAGAAGCCTCTGAATTGGTGTTCACATGCACTTGCATGCTAGTATGTGCACGTACATCTGGTCTGAGGTCTGGAGGAGGGCTGCAAACCTCCCTGGCTGTTTGATTGCCAGCCAGGGTGGTGTTCCATAGTTAATTTATAATAGTGCTAAATTCTTATTAGCACTTTTGTAAACTGGGGTTAAACTAGGATACTCCTTGCCCCCCAAAAATTTGGAGTGTGATCCTTTTATATGTATTATAAAATATTCACCAAGATCTTCGCCAATAGACTGAATTAACTACTTCTACTAGTTAATTGACAGTGCTCAATTCTCGACAAACACTGGGTGGATATCTACCTGATATGATGCCTTAATTCTACCTGATATGATGCCTTAATTCATCTTGCTCCCAAAAAAAGTGTGCACAGCATCTCTACCCGATTACCCCATCTCTTGTACTGGCTGGCAAGATATCTGGGAGAAACTTTCAATTTTTCACCCAAAAAGAACGGGGATACAAAACCTTCAGATGGTACCTAACATAAGTACGCTTACATAAACTGCAAGTCATTACATCGAACAGGTGTTGGAGGGGATGTGGCCAAACATACAGGACATAGTAGCATCAGTGATGGAACTGCAGGTGCCTACAACCATACTGGACACAGGTAGTCTAGTGGCTATCTCAAGCCTTCGATAAACCTATTCAGCCAAATCCATGAACCTTGTCTTTTTTCCAGGCCAGTGGAGCACTTCTCAGGTAGAACTACACAATATAGTGACCAAAGTCAGAGATATGGAACAGCTCACATCACAAATGTGTGATTCTCCAGAACGCTACCATAACACTTGTCATACTGGATACAGCATCCTCTACTACTCTAAGGAGTGAGGCGTGGTCCCCTAATGGATTTCCACCCCCTCCCTCTTTTGTTTTTCCCCTTCCTCTCTATTCTTCCCCTCCTTCTCAACTAGTTTACCCTTCTAAGCAATGTAGTTTGAGTGTTGTTAACTAAGCAAACGCACCATGTTAAAACCTACAGTATTGCCAACGTACAGATTGATCAGCCTGGTAAATATCACAAAGAATAGCAAATATGACACTTGTACTAGTAAAAACATTTTTGTTTTGTTTTGTTGCTACATGCTCTAGTACTGAATTACTTAACCAACTTGTTGGTAAATTCTTAAAAAATAAAATAAATAAACAAAAAGTGCAAAAAGTAATTTGCAGATATATTGCATGTGAATATATACAAAGAAATGGAGGATGGCTACCTCAAAAGAGCAAACTTAAGAAGAAAGTTACTTTACTTCTCATGGCCTTAATCCACAAATTGCATTGGTGTGGAGTGGACAAATGCAACGTCTAGTGATCTGCTACATGAGCAAGCTATATGTGTGATTTCACAGGAGTAGGGGACAATTCACAGACTAGGGGATTACACGGATGAAAGTCTTGCTGTGCCGTGAAAACTGATTTAGGGTATTAAAATTGATTCAAGTTATTAAGTCACAAAAACAAATGTAACAAATATATTCCACTTGGAAGAAAATGCAAAATGTGACTCACTGAATATAAGAACAAAAAAAAAAATGATATAAAAAACATAATCAAGAAATTAAACAAACACATGTTAATTTGTTAATTCTCTGTGTACCTCATGTTTACTTACAGGTTCCACAAATTCAAATTTTTTCCGCTCCTGGATTTCCTGCAGTTTACATACATATTCAAGTGACAGCTCATAAAAATGCTGTCGATTCTGCTCCACTTGGCCATCTGCCTAAATGAAGAGGAAAGAAAACAGCTGCTGAAGGCTGCACAATATCCACAGTGTAAATTTCATGCCATTCCCTTTAAGGAATACATTTCTACAGCCCTCATAATGCAATGCTGTGGCCACGTATGTAATAGAAGCACGTTTCCTTATCAGGAATATTCTCTAATGGTAGATGGAGCTTTACATGCAAATCTATAAGAATCTACGTTTTAAACACCTAAAACCACATTTGAGCATCAAAATAAGCATCATTAAAAATCAGGATTACAGTAAGCATTTGTAATGTTTAAAGTAATAATTTATTTTCATGTATCTACTTCAAGGGAAACTGTCATATGTTTATTATGTAGTAAAAGATTTATGTGTATTATATCCTTTGTGTGTGATATTTTAAATGAGTCCAAATAAGCAATACCTCTTTTCAGTGCTCTGCTTAACTTACCCTTGTTTTTTGGGGATGGTCATCTTAAAAGGTTACTCCAACCAAAAGACAGTAAACTTTTCTGTATTGCCCTTTACCCCTTCCCCATACAAACCTTCCTTCCAAATAAAATAAAGTCAAGCTCTCTATGCAGCCAGATCTTACTCCGCTGATATCACTCAGCCTAACTGGTGAGGGATGCCAAGGAGGATGGGTTGATGGGAGGACAGGTGTGGTACCGAAGGTACCCACCATTTGTGGTCTGTCACCGGTATGCTTTGTGTGCTGACATGAGGTGGACTTACCCTCTGTATGTGCGGCTTTTCATAGCAAAGCGCTACACCTACAGAATCCTGGCACCATGATGGATTAATCACTGAAGTGGTCATAGTGCTAGGAGTAACCCTTTAAGTCCTCTTTGGTTGGATGCACTGCTTATCTGACCCCCCAAAAAACTGAGTATTCCATCAAGAATTATATATATTTGTATGTACACCAATCCTGACATCCTGCCTTAGAACTGGACATTTTTAAAAAAAATGCACTCTGGGAATGTGTCAGACTTTCAAATTATATTTAGTATGGGTGGTGCTTCTGATGAGATGGCTGTCCATATATAGCAAAAATGAAGGGAAGCAAGACAGATAGATAGATAGATAATCAGTGGACATCTTTATAGTGCAACAAAAAATGTACATGGCAAAATAATTGCATGTGAACTAATTGAGTGCACCATATCTGATGCATAGCATATATATATATATATATATATATATATATATATATATATATATATATATATGTGCTATGCATCATACATACATACATACACACATATATACATATACACACATACAATTTTTTTTCATAATTTTCCCATATATATATATATATATATTTAGGAGTCTAGCCAGCTCCTTGGCTTTGCACCCCTCCCTGTCACAGGTGCCTTATCTCAGGACCCTATTTAGCCTTGTACTGCAGAGAACTCGAGATGGAAGGATTTCCCCAAGTGAGTAGCTCATTTAGTAGACCGTTGGTGTGAGAGTAGGACCTGCCAAAGATGAGGTACACTGATGTTGTGGCAGGCTTATGCAATGTATGATCATATAATGTAAATAAACCCCCATTGTTTTTTGCCTAGATTAGGTGTTTTTAATAAAACTATCAAAATCTTTAAGCACCAAAGTAGCTGTTTAGTAGATAGGGGAGTGCGCTGGATTTTCATTTTTACTGTACTTATTGGCCCCCAGCAGCACCCCATTTAAGCATGTTCAGGTGAGTGCAGCCAGCCCCTTGTTTTCATACACACACACACATACATATATATATATAAATACACACACATACATACATACACATATATATTATATATACATACACATACATACAAACAAACATGCACGCAGAAACAACTTTACAGTTTTCCTTTAAAACTAGTTTCTTAACTAATTAATTTATAGCAATCTAAGTAAGCCTTACAAAATTTAAAGGACCACTATAGGCACCCAGACCACTTCAGCTTAATGAAGTAGTCTGGGTGCCTGGTCCATCTAGGATTAACCCTTTCTGTTGTAAACACAGCAGTTTCAGAGAAACTGCTATGTTTATCTTAGGGTTAATCCAGCCTCTAGTGGCTGTCTCATTGACAGCCGCTAGAGGCGCTTCCGTGCTTCTCACTGTGATTTTCACAGTGAGAAGACGCTTGCGTCCATAGGAAAGCATTGAGAATGCTTTCCTATGGACTGGCTGAGTGCGCTGAGTGTGACATGTCATGATTCCCTTTTATTCCAGAAGTTTGGTCCTTAAAGGGTTAACTACGAAAGAAGACAAAAAGAAGTCTGAACAGTTGGAAGATGCACGGATTCTTTCTCACAGTAAAGAAACATTGCTGCTGGCCCATATGCCCAAAGAAAAGCACAGGTTTGCTATAAATTTATTATAATTATTTATTTATATTCTTCAATATACATGCACATAAGTGCAGGTCTGTAATTCGACAGACGTTTAAATCATCAAAGTACATCTTCAACATTATTTAAAGACACTGTATATTGACTGGTGTGTAATTTCTATTTCACATAAGCACCAGGCAGTTTCTATAAAAACTAAAATATCCAGCATTTTAGATTCCTAACATTTTGGACAGATAAGAGGAAAAGTGGATTCTCTTTTCTCTTGTGCAAAGACTTTGCCTAAGAGGTCACGGATACTTCCGTTGCTGGTTTTCTCATACAGTCCTCTTTTTGCTGTCCCTTTGGGATGGGGAGGAGGAGGAACAAACTGTTTGATTTTGAAAATGACCTCTTTGGGAGAACATAAGAAAGCCAAGAGAAACACCATATTTTCAGTTTCTCATACCAAACAAGATAACTATCCCTTCAATTAGCTCTACAATCTAACATGCTAGTTATATATAGGTGGAACCACACATGGCAGAAATAACTTCTTTTAACCCTTGGAGCACAGGATAATACAATTATCCCACGGAAACTTCATCTAGCAGCCTGAGCAAATTAAAATAGCCATATATTAACATTGGAGCAACCACAACTTTATTTCTAGTTTAGAGGAAGAACTTCTTTACAGTGAGGGCTGTAACACAATAAAATTCACTACATAAAGGATGTAACTAAAGATCTTGTTGTTGCCTATGAGATAAGGTGGTATAAGCATAACCACGTTAAACGAAGCATTCTAACATCTTATCAAAAAGCGGTCACAAAACTGATTTGTATTAGTTGGGTTGGGTTACAGTATATTGATAAAGAGAAATATTTCAGAAATTGCTCATAATGTACAGTAAGTGTAGAGTGAGGAAGGGAGCAAATTGAAATCAGCTTTAATTTTTTTAATATTTTTTTTTATTAAAATGGACATTCCACTGATCACATAAAAAAATTAATTAAAAAAACAAAAATCACTATTTAGCAGATATATTCGAAACAAATACATGCATGCATTTATTATGCTTTTTTTTGTATTGGTGGTGTATCTAAAATCAGCTTGCAAATCCTGCAGTGCTCTTGTCTGCTACCTTTGCATGCCCTCCCTTTCTTCTCCATCCCAGACATTACGTGGCTGTCCAATCACAGACTTTTGAATTTAGCTCAATGAGAAGTCTTTGCAAGGCAGGTTCTCTGAGCAATTGCCCGTTTTTCTTGAATTTAGCTCAATGGAGCTAAACAACCCGGAAGTAACAGGACCAGTTGTCTGAGTGAAAGCTAGGGGGTTGAAACAATATTAAATGTATAAAAGTGCCAATTACTATTGAAATCTGCACTTTTTCTAAAGTGCTTTAGGGGTCAGAGCATGCCCCGGCTGCCGATCGAGCAAACCAGGCAAATGCCCGGTGGGACACAATTACCATGGGCCGAAGCCGGATCTCCCCTGCCGGCCCATGAAGGGCAGCACTGAGAGGGACCCACTTCATGGGCCGGAGAGGAGAATCACTTGCAAAAGGGGAGCGACTGAGCCAGACACCCTGCATGCCTTGCAGCCTCCATCTTCTCGCAAGCTCCGATACCGTCAGAGCGTTGCCACAGTAACCTGCAGCAACGCTCAGAAATACCGGTGCTCGCAAGAGAGAGAGACGTGGTCTGTACCTTGCGGAGGTACAGAACACATCAATAGCCCAGTGGACCACCAGAGATTACCCCTCTCCCCTGTTAAGGTAATAAAGGGCAGAGGGGAGTTACTTTGCTATATATGTTTTTCACTTATTAAATGGAGTTTCTATCCTATCCCATTATATACATTACACTATCTCTGGCTACACACACTCTGTCCCCTTATTTACACACTACAGCACTCTCCCTAAACATACTCTACACTCCCTGCACTATATATATATATATATATATATATTATATATATATATATATATATATATATATATATATATATATATATATATATATATACACATACATATATATATATATATATATATATATATACACACACACACACACACACACACACACATCCCCCTCTTTCGCTCTTCCTTCAAGTGAGTGGTACCCACATCAGTCCATCCTTGCAACTGCGATGACTTGGCGTTATACTTGATTCTGGCCTCACACCCAGTCTGTTATCAAATCCTGTTGATTCTACCTTAAAAACATAGCCCGCATCTGCTCCTTTATTACGCAAGATGCTACTAAGGAGCTTGTCCTTGTTCTAGTAATCTCTTGCATGGATTATTGTAACTCTCTCCTAATAGGTCTTCCTACAAGTTGCATTGCAGTCTGTAATGAATGCTGCCGCCAGACTGATTTTCCTCTCCAATCTCACCTCTCACACATCTCCCCTCTGTCAGTCCTTATATTGGCTTCCTGTAGGAGTCAATTCAAGTTACTAATCCACAACTATAAAGAACTGACCAATTCTAGCCCCTCCTATATTTCTTCACTGATCTGCAGGTATGCACCTTCTCTGTCTCTCCATTCTGCCCATGACCTTCTCCTGTCCGCTGCTCGCACCAATACAGCCAGCTCACACTATCAGGACTTCTCGCGGGCGGCTCCTTTCCTTTGGAATAGCCTGCCTACCACCATCAAGCTCTCCCCTAGTCTTCAGTCATTTAAAAAGTTTCTCAAAGTCCATCTCTTTAGGAAAGCTTATGGCCTCCCAGAGTAACCTCTACCTCACATACCTGTCTCTTGCGCTCTCCTAAAGGGCAGCACTCTACTCTCTCCTCCAGCTCTGCTTCACTCCACCTTGTTTGATTGCTACCTCCTGTCCTGTTGTGTTTTACACCCCACCTCCTATAGACTGTAAGTTCGTTTGAGCAGGGCCCTCTTCCCCCTATTGTTCCTGTAAGTTTTTGTAATTGTCGGATTTATTGTTAAATCTCCCCCTTTGATAATAATTGTAAAGCGCTACGGAATATACTGGGCTATATAAATACCAATAATAAGAATAATAATCTATATAAATATATATATCCACATTACACTTCCTGCACTGGCACACTATACTCCCTTAAATAAAAAAAATAATAAAAACATTACAGACCCTGCACTAACACACACACAAACATGCTACACACACTCTATACCAAGGATTCCCAATTAAGTTAACCCCCAAAAAAAAAAAAAATGACACTATAGCATAAACCTTTGAGTTAGCAGAGCCCAATGTTTTCTTTTTTGGTTTTTGGCAAATAGTTTTTTTTGCTATATGCACACTAATCACTAATTTCTACAGATAAACAGATTGTAGTACTTGGGAGCAGGTGTGCTTCTGTGTGTATAGTTGGTGTTTTGTATATAATTTAGCATTTTAATACAGGGATGTGTTTGTATATAATGATTGCATTGGCATGTAGAGGTGTGTTTGGATGTAGTGTTGGATTTTTAAATGTGGATGCACATTTTTGTGTAGTATTGGTGGTTTAATATAATTTTAGAGTTAGAGTTCAGAAGTGTGTTTGCAGGAGTGTGTGTTGCATTGGTGTTCGATCGCTTGGATGTCTGAACATGTACTGCCACATACATACTTACACATATTAATACACATTAACCCCTTAGCATGGGCGTCAGCAGGGGGGGCAAGGGGGGCACTGTGTATGGAGAGAGACAGAGAGACAGGGATAGGAAGCTGCATCTATCCCTGATTCTCTCTGCTGATTGAAACCGCAGGGGAGCAACACATGCAGCCAGAGACAGCCTACAGATCAGGTAAGTGAGGGATGGGGTGGGGGGGTGGGTTTAAAATAGCCTATAGATTAGGGGAGTGAGGCATGGGGGGAGAGATAGCCTATATATTAGGCAAGTGAGGCATGGGGGCAGTTTATAGATTAGGCAAGTGAGGCATGGGGGTCAGCCTATAGATTAGGCAAGTGAGGCATGGGGGCAGCCTATAGATTAGGCAAGTGAGGCATGGGGTGCAGCCTATAGATTAGGCAAGTGAGGCATGGGGGGCAGCCTATAGATTAGGCAAGTGAGGCATGGGGGTGGGAGGCAGCCTAAATGAAGAGTCAGCAAGGAGCAGGAAGGGTCTGCAAGGAGCAGGGGCAGCAAGGAGCAGGGGCAGCAAGGAGCAGGGGCAGCAAGGGGCAGGGGCAGCAAGGGGCAGGAAGGGGCAGAAGGAGCACAAAGGTAAAGGAGCAGAAAGAATCAGAAGGAGCACAAAGGTAAAGTAGAAGAAGGAGCAGAAAGGGACAGCAAGGAGCACAAAGCTAAAGTAGGAGAAGGAGCAGAAAGGGTCTGCAAGGAGCAGAAAGGAATCAGAATGAGAAAGGAGCAGAAGGGCGCAAAATAAGCAGAAAGGAGCAGAAAGGTAAAGGAGCAGAAGGAGCCAAATATAGAAGACAGTGTCAGAAGAAAAAGAAGACTGTCAAATGAAGGAGAAGAAAAGGCGATTGGAGCAAGAAGGACAAATGAAGTGAACCCTCCACTTTATTCTGGACACCACATCATAAGGCTTCGGTACCTGGGCCCAGCAAGGAAACTCTGGACCTTCTCATCTCCCCAGGTAAAAAAAAAAATATCAGTGTTAATGTGTTCACTTTTATTTACTGCGTGTCACGAAGCAGAGAGTGCCACTGGGTAGGGGTGTTGCTGATTGGCTAGAGCGGTCAGCAGGCATTCTAAGCCAATCAGTAGCTCCCGATTCATAAAAAATTACAAAAAATTTATGAACCGGGAACTAGTGATTGGCTTAGAGCGTCAACTGTCAACTCTAGCCCATCAGCGGCACCCATGCCTGACATCAGTCTGCTCTTCCTGACATGCAGTTTCAGATGCCGAATACCACAGAGTGATCTGGAGCTGGAGGAAGCCTTTGGGGTTAAACCATTTGAGAGCGGTTTAACTCCTTAAAGGAAAGAGAGCACCCAGGGGCTTCCTGGCATCATAGCATTTTCATTTAGATGAAGTTGTTATGGTGACCAGAATGTTCCTTGAATTTGCTTAAAGGAACACTATAGTATCAGGAATACAAACATGTATTCCTGACACAATAGTTGTGAAAATGCTATTCACCCTGGCTTTATGTGATAATGACTATGCTCCTCCCCTTCATGACACTGTCAAAAAGGGGCCAAGCATAGATGTCATTACAATTATGCCCTCCACCCCCCCCCCGGAAAAATTCCTGCGGACGCCTATGCCCCTTAGTGACCAGACTGCTTTTCAATTTTCTTACCGTTTGGGACCAGGGCTGTTTTTACATTTCTGCTGTGTTTGTGTTTAGCTATAATTTTCCTCTTACTCATTTACTGCATCCACACATATTATATACCCTTTTTCTCGCCATTAAATGGTCTTTCGAAAGATACCATTATTTTCATCATATCATATAATTTACTATAAAAGAATTATAAAATATGATGAAAAGATGAAAAAAAAAAAAGAAAAACACACTTTTTCAAACTTTGACCCCCAAAATCTGTTACGCATCTACAACCGCCAAAAAACACCCATGCTAAGTAGTTTCTAAATTTTGTCCTGAGTTTAGAGATACCCAATGTTAACATGTTCTTAGCTTTTGTTTGGAAAGTTATAAGACTATAAGTACAAGTAGGAAATTGCGGTTTCGAATTTTTAAAATGTATCAATAGTGATATTGTAACACTGTTATCTGTCATAAATATCTGACATGTACATATTTTTTAAAGTAGACAAGCCAGGGTATTCAATATGGGGTATGTCCAGTCTTTTTTAGTAGCCACTTAGTCACAAACACTGGCCAAAGTTTATATTTATATTTGTTTCTGTGTTAAAAATGCAAAAAACTATTATGTACGCTAACTTTGGCCATTGTTTGTGACTAAGTGGCTACTAAAAAAGACTGAACATACCCCATATGCAATACCTTGGGTTGCTTGTTTTGCAAATGGTATGTCATCATGGAGGTAATTCTCATTCCTGGGCTACCATACGCTCTCAAAGGCAACATAACCAACCTGGTAAATTTCAAGCCTTATATTTGACCCTGTTACTTTCAAAAACACTATAAAACCAAAGGAGTTTTTTTAATTAATGTTTTTTTCTAGAGAATATTTTTGATAGTACTTAGATAAAATTAATTTACAGCAGTGGGATATCTCCGAGTCAAAATGGAAAATATTACTTATTCTTTATTCAGTAGGTACATTATAGTAGACAAGGCTATGTCTATTATAGTTTCTTGTTTGAACTAAAAATTTGATAATTAACCCTAAAAGTAATCATTTTTACAAATCCCATTGCAATGTGGCAGGTTTACAATTAATTGAGAACCCTACTGCTTCATAGATTTAGCCAATTAGATATGATATATGACACTTTCTTAGGCATATGAGATGATATTATTTGTTATTGTTCACTATTAAATTGTATTTAGCACTTTAACAGCACTTTAATTCATTTTTTTTTGCACATAACAGCACTTAGTTCACGTTATTTTGTATGCCCAATCACTTTAATAGTACTGCTATAATCACTTTATATGCAGCGATCACTTTAAATATGACTGTATTCGCATTATCCATCAGTACATATCACTGTTATGAGGCACTGTTTATATATTTATAGCTATCAATGCAATTTTAATTAATCCGTTTCTTATTAGTCATGTTACACTTTATAATAAGTGGATATATAGTTGTCCGCTCAACACCTCTCACGATTTTGCTATGTTTTGTATACTAGCGTTGCCATAGGAACGCACTGCATGCTACCACGCCGGTTTGTAGTTATTAAGGTGCGGAGCCAATTCACACATGCGCCCGGCACTTTGCAACCTACTGAAGGCTTCTCACTTCACTTAGGTGTGGCTATGGGAAGGCACTTAACATCATTAGAAGGGCGGAGTCACTCCACGCATGCGTCCGGCACTCGGCTGAATGCTGGAGGCATTTCACTTCACCTGGGGTAAGTTAGATCATTACACATATTTCACTAATGTTTGTAATTATGTATGTATGTATGTATGTATTCTAATGTGTATAGACCATTATTCATGTCTTGATCCTGAGGAAAGTCCCCATGAGGGACTGAAACGTCGATCATTTTAATATGAAATAATAAAGAAGAGAAGATTTTATTACAAGTCCGTGAGTGCAGCTACATTTGTTGCTTTTTTGTTTGGATACATTGAGCCCTGACTGGCACCCGGAATTTATTTAAGTGTACAGCTTGAGTGCAAGTATATTGTTTGTTTATATATATATATATATATATATATATATATATATATACACATACACACACACACACACACACACATACATACATACACTATTTATTACATTTTTTAAATTTATTAACTATTTTAAAAAATATTTTCCACGAGCAAGCAGTCCCCCCTGGAGGCAACACTATGGACGCCTATTTACCCACGGGTGAACTGTCTAGGCTGTCTGAGTGATCACCTGGCAGCCCGGCAGTGAGGGGGGGTATTGAAGGCTGCGTCGACATTGAGGCATCACTGAAATACCCTTAGAGCGGCTGGAAGCGCTCATACATAGTCATATACACACTAACACAGATACACACACCTTGATACGCAGATACACACTGGCAGATGCACACTGGCATACAGATACACAAACTGACAGACATACTGACATACATAAGTACACAGATGCACACAATGGCACACAGATACTCACTGGCATAATGATACACGCCTTGGCACATACATTGACACAAACACAATGACACACAGATATATACTGACACACACAGATACACACACTGGCACAATGATACACACATGCAGACACAGATGCACACTGAAATACAGATACACACACTGACACAGGTACACACACACACACACGAATATATTTACAGGGCCGGCGCCACCTATAGTTGAAGGACGCCCCGGCCTAGGGCGCACATTTAGAAGGAGCCACGGCGATGTGCTTGTAGAAGTGCCACGGCGGCAGTGACGGCGTGCAGCCTGACGGAGACAGGCGTGGGCAACAGGAGCGCCTACAATTTGCTGCGCAGTGCCCCGGGAGTGCAGACTTAAAACCAGATCCCCCCTCCCTGGCCCAATGTCAGGAAGGAGGAAGAAATATAAAAAAAAATAAAAAAATAAAAAAAAAAACACACACACACATATATATATATATATATATATACACACACATACATACATACTGTAACAAACCACCTCTTTTACAGGTAGGATTGTCACAGATCTTGCAGTAACCACAGCCTTCTAGGGTATACAAAGTCCAGGACACAGTCAGCTCGGTTTTCCTTTTTATTCAGCAAGAAAACAGGTGCTTTAAATAATAACAAAACAAACAAAATCCCTTGCTCTTACTAGACAGTAATTGCTATCTGCAATTGGGTGGCTTTCCCACTTACCAATTTTCCAAACAAAAGAAATGTCTTTGCAATACACACAATCTCTCCTAGCTGTCTTTTTCTCCCTCACTCTGCAGCAGGCTGCCCTCTTCTTTTAAAGGCCTGTCTACTAATTGACTGGCTACAGGTGAGTGCCAATTAACTAACTCGTAAGTCAGATCCAAATAGTGGTCTGTTACACAGCAACTAATGCTGTTGGAGCATTGGCCCACCCTGCTCTCCAAATACTCCGCCCCAGGGACCCATACCAGGTTTTGCAGAGCATCTGCTATGCATATTGCAAACTTTAACCTCTCTCCCTGGGGCATTTAACTGAAAATCCTCTGGTTGCTGTTTAGCAAATCAGGTCTGATGTATCTCCCATCAACCACTATTCCACCTTTACGCTCACAATACATACATACACACACACACTGCTGTCTCACTACTGCCCCTAACTCCCCACCATTGCCCCCTACCACCCATACTATTGCCCCTAACCAATCCCTACTACCGTGTCCCTAACCACCCCTGCCCTAGCCCCGTACAACTACTGCCACCAACCCCCTACTATTGCCCCTAGCCACCCACCATAGGTCCTAACCACCACTACGGATCCTTGTAATTAGTTATACACTGCTCAAAAATAACACATCCTGGATCTGAATGAATTAAATATTCTTCTGAAAAACTTTGTTCTTTACATAGTTGAATGTGCTGACAACAAAATCACACAAAAATAAAAAAAATGGAAATCACATTTTTCAACCCATGGAGGTCTGGATTTGGAGTCACATTCAAAATTAAAGTGGAAACACACACTACAGGCTGATCCAACTTTGATGTAATGTCCTTAAAACAAGTCAAAATGAGGCTCAGTAGTGTGTGTGGCCTCCACGTGCCTGTATGACTACAATGCCTGTGCATGTTCCGGATGAGGTGGTGGATGGTCTCCTGAGGGATCTCCTCCCAGACCTGGACTAAAACATCTGCCAACTCCTGAACAGTCTGTGGTGCAACATGACGTCGGTGGATGGAGCGAAACATGATGTCCCAGATGTGCTCAATTGGATTCAGGTCTGGGGAACGGACGGGCCAGTCCATAGCATCAATGCCTTCGTCTTGCAGGAACTGCTGACACACTCCAGCCACATGAGGTCTAGCATTGTCTTGCATTAGGAGGAACCCAGGGCCAACCGCACCAGCATATGGTCTCACAAGGGGTTTGAGGATCTCATCTCGGTACCTAATGGCAGTCAGGCTACCTCTGGCGAGCACATGGAGGGCTGTGCGGCCCCCCAAAGAAATGCCACCCCACACCATTACTGACCCACTGCCAAACCTGTCATGCTGGAGGATGTTACAGGCAGCAGAAGGTTCTCCACGGCGTCTCCAGACTCTGTCACGTCTGTCACATGTGCTCAGTGTGAACCTGCTTTCATCTGTGAAGAGCACAGGGCGAATTTACCAATCTTGGTGTTCTCTGGCAAATGCCAAATGTCCTGCACGGTGTTGGGCTGTAATCACAACCCCCACCTGTGGACGTCGGGCCCTCATACCACCCTCATGGAGTCTGTTTCTGACCGTTTGAGCAGACACATGCACATTTGTGGCCTGCTGGAGGTCATTTTGCAGGGCTCTGGCAGTGCTCCTCCTGTTCCACCTTGCACAAAGGTGGAGGTAGCAGTCCTACTGCTGGGTTGTTGCCCTCCTACAGCCTCCTCCACGTCTCCTGATGTACTGGCCTATCTCCTGATAGCGCCTCCATGCTCTGGACACTACGCTGACAGACACAGCAGACCTTCTTGCCACAGCTCGTATTGATGTGCCATCCTGGATGAGCTGCACTACCTGAACCACTTGTGTGGGTTGTAGACTCCGTCTCATGCTACCGCTAGAGTGAGAGCACCACCAGCATTAAAAAGTGACCAAAACATCAGCCAGGAAGCATAGGAACTGAGAAGTGGTCTGTGGTCACCACCTGCAGAACCACTCCTTTATTGGGGGTGTCTTACTAATTGCCTATAATTTCCACCTGTTGTCTATCCCATTTCCACAACAGCATGTGAAATTGATGGTCACTCAGTGTTGCTTCCTAAGTGGACAGTTTGATTTCACAGAAGTGTGATTGACTTGGAGTTACATTGTGTTGTTTAAGTGTTCCCTTTATTTTTTTGAGCAGTGTAATTAACATGCCCCCATTTCTGGCCCACCCCTCCTAGTGGGCTGCTCTACCTTTAACTGCCTGGGCTGAATTTTTATCCTAGTCTGGCCCCGGTTCGGAGTGTCCCTTTCAATATAATGAAAATACGATAGCAAAGGACTGACAGTAAAATACAGTGAGGTATCAAAAATATTAAAAAGCTATTTAATACACAATAATAACACACATAAATTTAGTTATAATATTTTTCCAGCATCATATCTTCTGATGAGTCAAGAACAGAAAATAAGAGTTAAAGGAATAATGTAAAAAGTAAAATGTAAAGAGTAGGTAATTGAAGGGGGTGCATACTTCAAGGGGTGCTGTGAAGATATGGAACAATGAAGCTACATTGTGAGTCTCTTCATGTTAGAAAAAATACCAAACCTTTCTATCTTTGGATATGCACTTGCAAGCAGAAGTGTATATTGTCTTGGATAGCTACAAAAAGGGTCTGGCAATTTATAGGTGTGATATATGGTTCAGTAGTTAGGGAGATATCATAAATAGAAGAACTTTAAAATCCTTTTCCAAAGTGGTAAAATCTCCCTGCACCGCCACCATACTTGGCAAAAGAAACCTGAAGTGCCTAAGCCCCAAAATGTCAATGATGATACGTGGCTCCTATCATATATTTAGGGTTTTAATTTATTTTTATTTTTTTAAAGTGACACTATAGTCACTAGAACTACTACAGCTTAATGTAGTTGTGTTGGTGTCTAGACTGTCCCTGCAGCCTTAAGAGAAAAGGCAGTGTTTACATTGCTGGCTAGTTACAGGTCTAGTGGCAGTCACTCAGATGGACACTAGAGGTGCTTCCTGTCCCTGCATGGAGGCGCTGAATGTTTCCCATAGAGTTGCATTGATTCAATAAAAACTGTATTTTGTGTGTGTGCGCTGTTCCTTAATCTGTATTTTGTTTGATATCCTTACTGGCATTTACCAGCAACATTTGAAGACCTCTCTAGACCTATGGAAAAAGTGGCACTTGTGTTACTATAAAACAAAATACTTGACACTATGTAACAGGAGAGGCTCCTATGTTATTAATTAATAGGAGAGGTCGCATGTCCTGGTAAACGTTAAAAGAAATATGAAAATTGAGTAGGATATTGCCATTATCATAGTACGTTGGTGCAGTCACAAGAAGGACGGATGGTGATGCAGAAAAAAAATATACCTCCAGAATTCAAAATAAAACATATGCATATAATAAGAGGCACTTACTTATAACCATGGCCTTTTAAGAAATTTTTCACAGCAAGTCCGAAGTTAAAGGGATTCTCCAGGGAACATAACTTAAAAATGGCTAAACCCCTTGAGGAAAGTGGCGCCTGATGGAAGACTCCGATATTACGCGCAAATGCAGGGACTTTGGGGTTAAACTATTCATTAAGGTATAACCCCTTCAGATAAGCCGTGACCTCCTTGCACCATAACTTAATTGCATATGGTTATTATGGTATCAGTTGTGTCCCTTTAATAGACAGTCCTACCTCTTGGAGTTGTGGTTCCTTCTTTTTTGCTGACAGATTTAAATGCTTCTCTAGAACACTATAGTTTTTTTCAGTTTCTTTATCGAATTTCTTCTTTTCCTCCTACAAAAGAGACACATGTTACTGACAAGTCTACTATGAATCAGATGCGGTTAACTACATACCAATTTCTGATGTTACATATAAAACATTTTGCTTAGAGGTTGTGGGTCAGCTCTTTTTAGGGAGTGGTAGTGTGCTTGTGTGGGAATGTGTGTGAGTGTGTAGGTATTATGAACATTGCATGCCAAGGGCTACTAAAAAGCAGCTTTAAAAAGATGACATGTTGGCAGCATACTTACTCAAGTACTCATAGCTGTATTTAAGGAGCACAAACACGATCAGAAGAAGAATGTTTTATATTAATTTTACCACATGACAGGAGGCTTCATATTTTGCATAGCTCTCTTTACTAACTCCATACAGCAGTAAAGAAACACATAGAAAAAAGAACCAATCACAGGAGAGCAGGATGTACACAAGGCAATGTGACCTTATCATTTCCTCTTTCTTTACTGCTCCATCAAGCAGACAGGTCAGAGTATTACTCTCCTCCATGTTTACAGTGCCTCTTTGAGGTTGTTTCTGTATTATATTTTTTATATACTTTGCTGTATGTTCTTGCTGTGCTCCTGTACTATGTGCAGCTGTGTTTTTTCTATGTTATTTCACAGATATTATGTAGATTTAATGTTATCCTTATTTCATAACCTTTAGTTGTTATTAATATCACTTGTAATTTATCAGTTTTATAGGCATTTCATCCTTTGTTTTGATAAGTATTATATGTACTTTATAGGTATTTAATACATGTCATATGTATTTTATAACATGGATTTAATAAGTTTTATTATTGACTTAATAGGTTTTATGTATAATTATGGTAGATGTACTTTATACCATATGTATCATGACTTTTCTGGCGATTTTCCTGGTCTTCTATACCTGGGGCATCTGGGGACCCTCTTTCCCCGCTTTCCTCCTTCCCCCCAGGATCTCATGGGGATTCTGGGTCTGGCTGAGGCTTAACCCCTTTCCTCCCGCGGTTCCCGGGCATTAACCCCTTCTTCCGGCCTATCCGTTCGGCCCCTTCCTCCTACAATCCTCAGGGGGACGGCCGGACTCACTGCCCTCGCTCTCTCAGGCTGCCCCATACCGTACACCTGGTAATGTGCTGGATGCTTTCCAACATCCACTACCTTGGTGCAGGGCAGTCTGTGGGGCGACCACGAGGTAGCCCGAGCATGACACGGCCGGCCATCTTTGATCCCACGTCTACCGAGACTCCAGGGACCATGTTCCCCCTCCTTTACCCTCGGCGGCCATCTTTAATATTGCGATATTATGGACGGCCATTTTGCTACTCTCGCCCACCACAATTTCGGCACTCAAGAATAACATATACCTGGGCTGTCAGTTAGCCTAGCTGCTCTTGGGCTCACGATTCTCTGACACGGACGTTGGACCCCAGGGTCCCAAGTTCGAATCCAGGCAAAGGTAAGTATTCTAACTGGCCTTTTATTTACAGATTTGAGTCGTACTTGTGTATAGTGGTTTGAGGTACTGGAACCTTAAAGGGATATCACCCCCAAAAATCCCTTAAAGGGATAGCACCCTCAAATTCATTAAAGATACCATTCTGGGACCTTTATAAGGAACTCCTTAAAAGGATACCACTCTGGAACTACTTAAAAGGGATACCAAATCCTTAAAGGGATACCACCCTTGAATTCCTTAAAGGGATAGCACCCTTGGACACAGATTATCAAGATGGTACTGTATAAGTACATATCAGTGATGGGAGATTTGAAGGGATATCACCTGGATCAGGGTTCAGGAATCTACAGCAAGACTCTATGTCTAATGGATTCTCAAAGGGATGACCCCTATCACTTAAGACTACCTGTCAGAACACGACCGACGGAGCTTAGAGCTAGTGCTATATCCTATTATCCCTCAAAGGTCAGTCACTTTTTGTCTCATTACTGCCATATTAGTCACTAAAGAGCTTATTACCCTGTGCCTGCTTGGGGTGCTACCCCTATTACCGTGCTGCTTTTTAGAGGTAGCCCTGTGGCCACCTCTGTGATCCTGGGTGAGGCCCAGTTATACAAATCCCAATATTGTGGTTTGCCCTGCTGGAACAATTTGACAACACTAAGTGACAGATACAGAATACCCTGCTGGGGTTATTACACCTTAGTGTCATTTATACAGACCCTGCTGGGGTCCACTGGCATTATTTACACTACAACAGATACCCTGCTGGGGTACCCCATATCACACATCCTGCTGGGGTTGTTTTGGTACTTTGAGACAATAAATTGCACACAATAAGTGCACACTACTGAATATCACACACCCTGCTTGGGTTGTTTTGATACTTTGAGACAATAAATTGCACACAATAAATTTCCCACTACTACACCCTGCTGGGGTCTGCATGGTGCATTGCACACAATGAAACGGATTGTGCGCTCATCCAGTCTGTTTTGGCCGCGACCCACACTTGACGGGTACATACCCTGCGCACCTGAGGTGATCGCTGACTAGGTATACGCCAATCTATTCAGCAAAAAAGGGGACAGAGTTGCAAGCTTCAGTGCAGTATATCCCTCATGGCAGTGCATTAATTATTGATAGAGCTGTAGGACACTCTCTATCAGGCTGGTCTTCATACCCTGTGCATCTGGGGTGAGCCCCCTACAGCACTGCTGCTTCTACTCCTACCCCTCTCAACAGCGAGCTCGAGGATTGAAAATCCGAACTTCGAATCTGGGACCAGCACTTACAGGTTCAGACCCGGTGCTCTTGGGATGAGACCCCTACGATAGGCGAGTCACACTACCCAACTGAAGGAAGTCTTACAGCAACAGCCTCTACCTACAGCTGAAGGAATACCTCCATTGATAATGAATCATTATATGGTACGGGTTTATGCCCTGTACCTATTCTGCGGCCTGTGCACCGGGCCCGGCTCGGCATGCACTGCACTAAAATGGCATGCGGTTACAACCGCTGAACAGGAGTTCCAAGCCACCTACTTAACAATATATATTCCCCTTGTGGTGAATTTAATAATTGAAGAGGTGACTGAGACTCTCTATCAGGACGATGGCCAGCACTTAAGGGTTCATACCCTGTGCACCCGGGGTGAGCCCCCACTATACGTGTGCTGCACGGTGCTGCTGAACGGAGGCAATGCTATGGCAACCTCTATGTACTGGGTGAGCCCCAGTCTGTTTTATTTGGCCACGATTCGGAATAGACCCACAAGGGTTTCCGTGAACACTGCCTACTGTCATAGTAGACTGATCTGTTTGCCCTGCATCCTGTGCCGGACTACTGGTTTGTGCCTTACACAGGGGTATCCCTTACTACGATAAACCTACTTGACAACATTATGCACTTGTGGCTTTGCAGCCTCTTGCTTAGAATGTCCATATCCGCTGATGGTCGGACAAACCCATGCCCTTCCATGCTGGTCAGAATGGCTCAGACGACTATAGTGACCAACGGAGGAGGTCTCTCAGGATTCACGACCTTACAATGGGCGATGCTGGACGCCGCCAAACATCGTCCGGGAACGGGCATACAACTTGGGTATATGGACTCAAAAAACTGTTTCTGCTCCTCGCAGGAAACCCCAGTGTTGGCCTCTCCCATAGGATGCCCATAGCAGCACTCCTCCGCACTGACGGATGGTTGGCGGTACTGGGCGCCAAGATAGTCGGAACCCCAGACACAAGGCACAAAGTTCCGAAGGGAACTTATTAGACATGCAAGGGTCCCACGGCTTTCATAAGGGCCCAAACCCCTAGGAGGGAGGTGGTATGCAATAACCTTTACAAGGGATTCTTTGGAACCAGTTGGCAACAGAGCCGGTCGTCGACCACTTCGGGACATTAGACCCGAGATCCGCTACCGCTGGCTCTATTACCCATATAGAGCGAGAGTCAACCAATGGTGCTCCAGATAAACGGACAGAGAACACGGTACACACAGATACCATCAATATACCTCCTACTACATCCACAGGGGATTTCACCACATCTAGGTGATCCTGGGGAAGACCACTTTCACGTAGTCAACCGACTTGGGTTCAGGACCTAAAGACACGTCAGGACGGTTTCTTGCTTCCCGCTCGACCACCTTACCCAGTTTTCAGAGGACATCCTCTCTTTCCCGATCCAGTAGCTCGGAGCCTGGTGGGCCCTAATAAACTACAGAAAGAAGTAATGAATACAGGCGGGGAAGACGAGACACTCATTCAGATCACTCCAGTGAACTGAAAACGCGTCAACATCCACGTTCATCCGAGAACCGGCTGGAACCTTTTGTAGAAGACTATTCACTCAGAGGATTCGTAGGCTATTCCACAACTTGGGAATATTCGTATGACACTCCGCGGCACCACCGCGACCCTGTACGTTGTATACCTAGACTTCTTGGTCCTATACTTCACAATACATGGATTGATAAAGAAGTACTAGATCGGCTGCACCCTACTGCAGGTAACCACAGATTAGGCGGTCAGGTTTCACATCCACCGCGATGGACCAACTCAGGTTTTTCAGACGACATGTAGGCTCCTTCGATCCCAGTCTTCTTCACAGATGATCAACCAGTCTCCCGGGGGAGACACATCTCATAGGGGCCGACTGATTTGGATATTACCACTCGTCACAGTATAAGTCGAGGCACGATGGTGATCGCACTCCGTCCGACCGGACCTCCCTGGAGGACTTATGCTTCTCATGCTTACAAGGTCTACAGTAATTCTCGAGCAGGCGAGGATCTTCTCCTGCTACATTCATGACAAACAATTCCTCACGGAGCCGTAGGGTACTCACATCTTCTATTCCAGGAAGATCGGCTACCTGGGGACCTGGACATAGAAACATAGAAACATAGAATGTGACGGCAGATAAGAACCATTCGGCCCATCTAGTCTGCCCAATTTTCTGAATACTTTCATTAGTCCCTAGTCTTATCTTATAGTTAGGATAGCCTTATGCCTATCCCACGCATGCTTAAACTCCTTTACTGTGTTAACCTCTACCACTTCAGCTGGAAGGCTATTCCATGCATCCACTACCCTGTCAGTAAAGTAATACTTCCTGATATTATTTTTAAACCTTTGTCCCTCTAATTTAAGACTATGTCCTCTTGTTGTGGTAGTTTTTCTTCTTTTAAATATAGTCTCCTCCTTTACTGTGTTGATTCCCTTTATATATTTAAATGTTTCTATCATATCCCCCCGTCTCGTCTTTCCTCCAAGCTATACATGTTAAGATCCATTAACCTTTCCTGGTAAGTTTTATCCCGCAATCCATTAACCAGTTTAGTAGCCCTTCTCTGAACCCTCTCTAAGGTATCAATATCCTTCTGAAGATACGGTCTCCAGTACTGTGTACAATACTCCAAGTGAGGTCTCACCAGTGTTCTGTACAATGGCATGAGCACTTCCCTCTTTCTACTGCTAATACCTCTCCCTATACAACCAAGCATTCTGCTAGCATTTCCTGCTGCTCTATTACATTGTCTGCCTACCTTTAAGTCATCAGAAATAATCACCCCAAAATCCCTTTCCTCATATGTTGAGGTTAGAACTCTATCAAATATTCTGTACTCTGCCCTTGGGTTTTTACGTCCAAGATGCATTATCTTGCACTTATCCACATTAAATGTCAGTTGCCACAATTCTGACCATTTTTCTAGTTTACCTAAATAATTTGTCATTTGGCTTATCCCTCCTGGAACATCAACCCTGTTACATATCTTAGTATCATCAGCAAAAAGACATACCTTACCATCAAGACCTTCTGCAATATCACTAATAAAAATATTAAAGAGAATGGGTCCAAGTACAGATCCCTGAGGTACCCCACTGGTGACAAGTCCAAGCTTCGAATATATTCCATTAACTACAACCCTCTGTTGCCTGTCACTCAGCCACTGCCTTACCCATTCAACAATATTTGAATCCAAACTTAAAGATTGCAGTTTATTGATAAGCCTTCTATGTGCAACAGTGTCAAAAGCCTTACTGAAATCTAGGTAAGCAATGTCTACTGCACCACCCTGATCTATAATTTAGTTACCCAATCAAAAAAATCAATAAGATTAGTTTGGCATGATCTCCCTGAAGTAAACCCATGTTGTCTCTGATCTTGAAATCCATGTGTTTTTAGATGTTCATCAATCCTATCCTTTAACATGGTTTCCATCACTTTCCCCACTACTGAAGTAAGGCTTACTGGCCTATAGTTGCCCGACTCCTCCCTATTACCTTTCTTGTAAATGGGCACAACATTCGCTAACTTCCAATCTTCTGGGACTACTCCTGTTAACAATGATTGGTTAAATAAATCTGTTAATGGTTTTGCTAGTACACCACTAAGCTCTTTTAATAGCTTTGGGTGTATTCCATCAGGTCCCATTGACTTATTTGTCTTTACTTTTGACAGTTGAAATAGAACCTCTTCCTCTGTAAACTCACGTGTAATAAATGACTCATTTATCCTTTTTCTCAACTGAGGTCCTTTTCCTTCATTTTCATCTGTAAATACAGAACAAAAATATTCATTGAGGCAGTCAGCTAGACCTTTATCCTCTTCTACATACCTTCCTTCTTTTGTTTTTAATCTAACTAATCCTTGTTTTACTTTTCTTTTCTCATTTATGTATCTAAAAAATGTTTTGTCCCCTTTTTTTACTGACTGTGCTATTTTCTCTTCTGTGTGTGATTTGGAAGCTCTTATAACTTGCTTAGCCTCTTCTGCCTAATCTTATAGATCATTTTGTCTTCCTCACTCTGGTTTTTTTTATAATTCCTAAATGCTAACTTTTTGTTTTTAACTATTTTGGCCACATCTGCAGAGTACCACAGTGGTTTCTTGAATTTTTTTGCTTTTACTGACAAGCCTAATGCAATTTTCTGTTGCCTTCAATAGTGCAACTTTTAAATAATCCCATTTCTCTTGGAGTCCATTGAAATTGCTCCAGTCTGATAATGACTCCTCTACCCATATTCTAATTTTAGAAAAGTCAGTTTTTCTAAAGTCTAAAACTTTTGTTTTTTGTGTGGTGTGACTCAGTCACTGTTCTTATATTAAACCACACTGACTGATGATCACTGGATCCTAAACTTTCACCTACAGTAATATCTGATACCAAATCTCCATTTGTTAACACTAAATCTAGTATGGCCTCTTTACGAGTTGGCTCCTCAACAACTTGTTTTAGAGACAATCCCAGTAGGGAGTTTAGAATATGTGTGCTCCTGGCACAAGTAGCTAATTTTGTTTTCCAATTTACATCAGGAAGATTAAAGTCACCCATGATGATAACTTCCCCTTCATTGTCATTTTAGCTATTTCCTCAACTAGTAGATTATCTAACTCTTCAATTTGTCCTGGGGGCCTATAAATCACACCTACACGAGTTACTGTGTGATTACCAAATTCTAACGTAGCCCAAACGGACTCTATGTTTGCCTCACTAACTTTTATTAGGCTAGATTTTATGCTATCCTTCACATACAAGGCCACCCCTCCCCCTTTCTTGCCTTCCCTATCTTTCCTATATAAAGAGTACCCTGGTATTGCTATGTCCCAGTCATTTTTCTCATTGTACCATGTCTCAGTAACAGCGACTAAATCTACACTATCAGTTGCCATTATTGCCACAAGTTCATGGATCTTATTCCCTAAACTGCGAGCATTTGTAGACATGACTCTAAGCTTATCATTTTTTAACACACTTGCTACAGGCACCTTCTGTCCTTCTTTTGGGGGACAATTGGATTGATGTTTTATCACCCTTTTGCCCCCCCCCTCCTAGTTTAAATACATCCTAGCAAAACCTCTGAACTGCTCACTGAGAACATTTGTTCCCTTTTGAGAAAGATGCAAACCAACCCGACCCGCTTTAGAGGTTTCTTGGCAGGTCAGTGGACGATCGCAGGCTGCCGGGGACCTCTTGAGAATCTTGGAACCCAGACCCTACCCCTACATCTGGACATTCCCAGCCTGTCTGATTCGGTCCTGCATCTTGATCCTTTATGTGAGGATGGAGACGGAACTGCAGCCGGTATCACTACCTGAGGACGCCCAAGGGACTAGGATCCTCTAGGATACCAACTACCCAATGTCATACCTCTCCAGCTTCTGAGTTGTGGAGGTCGTTCTCCTTTCACTCTATGGGACTAAACATCCTGCTGACAATCGGTCAGACTTGGTCTTGTATAATTTCCCATTAGATGGTGTATACGTGGGCGCTCAATGGGGAAAACCTCCCCACAACGTCGAATACTGGGTCTCTTGGCACACCGTAGGACTCTTATTTAGTTCTATACTCTTTTCTCAGCGTTAAAAATGCAAAATATGAAGCCTCCTGTCATGTGGTAAAATTGAAGATTATGCTAGCTTTAGTGTACTAATAATCTTAATTTTAATAATGACAGGAGGAGAGTATTTTCCCCCCCTACTTCGCTGCCCACCCTTTCTATTTGTTTGCTTTGCAGATATCAGGTGCTAAGGTAGGTTTGCCTCTCACATTGATGCTTATATGATATGTTCGTACTTCCATTAATATGGAATCCTCATTAGAGTTCTCATTACAATTACTCAGTTATCAGATTATAGTTACTATATTCTCCAATGGGATGTTAGGTGGTACTTTAATTGGAGTTTCATGTTCGTAACTACGTCTAAACCTGTCACACATTCTCTTTTCAGTACGATTCGTCTCTGAAGATAATTGGCAGTTCATGTGAAACTATTGGAGATTTTATCCTTCGGATTTGTCTCAACCCTGAACTCTTTTTTGTTGTTCGTATAGAATTCTTTGGAAGTTTGCTCCTTCGCACATGGGAACTTGGAGTTATTATTAGTTTTATTATTTGCTATATATTTACTTCTGCTTGTTGTCGCTTTCTGAAAGAGGAAATGATAAGGTCACATTGCCTTGTGTACATCCTGCTCTCCTGTGATTGGTTCTTTTTTCTATGTGTTTCTTTACTGCTGTATGGAGTTAGTAAAGAGAGATATGCAAAATACTCGCCTCCTGTCATTATTAAAATTAAGATTATTAGTACACTAAAGCTAGCATAATCTTCAATTTCCCATTCCCCTTTATAGGTAAAAGTCAATGCCTAGAGTTTCTGGTTCTATAGAAATGGCTTTTCCAGATATAAAGGTGACATTCGGGAGGTGGAGCTATTGCATTAAACTGAACAGTAGCTATTTCTTTGAGCTCCTCACGGGCCCAACAAAATCCACCAAATATCTCCTTCTCTGCACGCCAGCAAGCCACAAAACCACGAAATTTGCATACAGGGCACCTAGCCGCATCAAATCGACAGAGGTGCATATCTGGGGCCTACCACCACCCGACACCTCGAGGCCTAGAATCATTCCTGGACACCCTCATCAGAGCAAGCCTGGTTGTCCCCCATTGTCCAATACTCCAGGCCTGACAGGGACATAAGGGCTATGCTACAGAGATCCCCTCAGTCTCGTAGACTTCAACAGCTGAGGCCGGCTATGCCACAGCAGAGCCACCCTCAGGGGACAGAGATCTGGGAAACACCCCCAAAATAAGCCACCCCAGAGCTTACAGCAGGCAGACAGCACATTACCGACTACTAAAGGTGACCTTATACTACTCCTCGCAGACCTAAAATGATGGCGAGTGACCTTGCATGTGTACGCATGGAAATTCACGCTAACACAAACTGCATAAAGGCTATGGAGGAAGACATCCTGGATGTCCAAACTGAGGTGTCCAACCTAAAAGGCCCAAAACTCACCACCAAACACTGACACAACAGCTGTGAAGACCAACTACAGTGGAACATTAAAATCCGAGGCATACTAGCGACGGTAGGAGCAGAAGAACTCCCGCATTATACTCTGAGGCTGATAGCCACCATACTCCCACCAGTGGAGGCCAGAAAAGTCACACTGGATGGCGTCTTCCGAATCACCAGAATGGCCAAACCCTCCACCTCTGAGCCATGGGATGTGATTATCCGCTGCACCTCTACAAATGACAAAGGCCGTATTATGGCGGCGGTACAGTGAAAACCCTCACTGCAGTTTGAGGACTCCTCATTAAATGTCTTTCAAGACCTAACTAGGGCAATGCAGCAGTGGCGCAGACATCTGGGCCCCATCACGACTCACCTCCGTTCCAAAGAGTAGGAGTGCCTTACCACTGGAGAATGCAGGGCACCTTACTGGAGCCCACTGACCCAGCTGACACACAGCCACAGGACTAAACCATGGTTCACCTTATTGTTTGATGCCTGCTGCCAGCAACTTTAATCTATCTTCCCCACTGTGTATCTCAATGTTATGTAGGTTATAGCGGCCCAATAGCTCATACTGTTACAATTCAGAGGACCCCCCGCACCCTACGGTTACGAGGTAACATTTAAACAGACAGACCTGATGCACACCACCACCCATGCAAGCAACAGCCACCTCTTGCATCACACCGACCAATAAAGCCGATCCACCACACTACAAGTGGCAGCAGATCATACTCCCTCTCGCAATCCTTCATGCAAACCGTCACCACAGTTTGCACCTGAATTACCCCCTTAGCACGACATACCTCACATAGGAGATTAAAAAAACCAAAGCCACCTGAACAACCTTACTGTTCCGTACACCCGATAGCTCCACAAGGTAGCACAGGGCGCATAAGAATGGAGATAATAAAATAAAATGGTGCTTTTTTCCTGCCATGTAACACTTATACTCTTGAAATGTTATACTGAAAAAAAGATCAAAAAAACCCTGTGTTGTCTGAAATAAGCACTACTCAAAATAAAAAAAATTATAAAGGTGACATTCGAGTATGTATGTATACACACACACATATATATATATATACACATACACATACATACATACATACATACATACACATATACACACACACACACACCCCCCCTACATTAAGCGTTTCTAAACAGATTCTTCGACAACTGAGTGTCTAACTCCCGAGATACTCTGCCAGGCTAAAGCCTGAAAAAAACCATCATAGGTTTTTAGTTCTGCAATATTTCACTTCCCTCCTCCGTTAGATGGTCACCCAGTCTCCACTCCTTCAAAAAAAATTATTAAAAACCCACTTCTTCATAAAAGTGTATCAATTAAACTGTTAATAGCTCCCAACTGATTCCTCTCTTGCAACTGTCATTAGTCTAATACTATCCTTACCTTTTGTGTCACTTTACCCCACTCCCTCTAGCATGTAAGCTCATTGAGTGGGCCCTCAACCCCTCTGTTCCTGTTTGTCCAACTTGTCTGGTTACAACTACATGTTTGTTCGTCCACCCACTGTAAAGTGCTGCGGAATTTTTGGTGCCTTATAAATAATAAAATAATAATAATTAGGCGGGGGGAGGGGTTTAACATTTAGTATAGGTCCTATACTAAGGAGAAAAGAAAAAGTATTGCATTGCTTTTTTACGACTGCAGTAAAGATGGAAACATAGTTAATGCTTCCAGACACATATATATTTGTCTTAAAATATACAACCAAGGGGGCGTGAACAACTGAGCGACTGCACAGACGTCTGTAAGCGAAGCTCCGTGCTCGATAATGGAAAAGAGACCTTTTGGCCAGAAATACAGGCTTACCGACCACCACATCTCACCCCCCCACCAGCAGACACAATGGGTGGAAGAATAAGAGAGCCCAGCACCCGGAGACGTCCCGTTTTCAAGATATACGGCTCTCCTTTGACAGACCCGTGCCAAGACTGAAAACAAAGATGGCGCCGGAGGCGAGCAAAGGCCAGGACCAGGAGACGTCTGAGGACTCCCATGAGGAAGATGAACTCCCCACGCCACAATCAGGCGGAGAACCCGACGCACCTGAGTCAGATGAGGACTCAGCCCCAGCCACAAAAGGGGACATAAAGAGGCTCCTGCTGGACCTCAGAAAGATATGGAGGAAGGACATCCAGAAGGTCCAGACAGAGGTGGGGGTAGTCCATACCAAGGTCCGGGCTATAGAAGCAAATGAGGCACATAGGAACAATTTGATGCAAGAGACTAAGGCACAGATGGAAGGCTTGGCATCACAAGTGCGGCAGCTACATCGCACAGTGACAACGCTAGAAATGCGTCACAGACGCAGAAACATACGCCTCAGGGGGATCCCAGAGACGATAGGCAAAGAGAACCTACTACAATACACACAGACCCTCATAGACTCAATGGGAATCAAGGGGGGGTCAACCCCACCACTGATCACTTCGGTGTTCAGAGTCAGGAAATCCCCAGTGGCGCCAGAGGGAACCTCCAGAGACGTAATAGCAGTGACACGCGACGTGACAGTCAAGAACACGATCATGACACTCTCCAGAACACAGGGAAACATAACATACAGAGGGAGCACGGTGGCAATCTACGACAACATTCCATTCCCAGTGCTGATGGAGAAACGCAAACTGACTCCTGTGGCAAAGAAACTACGAGACCACTCAATAAAATACCGCTGGGGGGCAGAGGGATCCCTAGAAGTGACAGCTGGTGACAAGGCGTATACACTGACGTCGGCAGATGACCCTGAGGAGCTGTATAAACGCCTGGAACTGCGTCCCCAGCCTCAAATAGAGACTCCCGCTAAACAGCACCAAACAGGCAAAAAAGAGGCGAACACTTACAAAGCTCAGAGACTGGCCAAACCTTCAGAGGGGGCTACATCCTGGAGCTGAGACACAACCTACCTCCACACCGCTGCTACTGAGCGAAAACCTACCCAACCCACACGCCCAGAGATCAACACGCAAGTATACCAGGCAAAGACAGGACAGCCGAAGGAGCCTCCAGAACGGAATAGCCACAACAGAGCAATCCGACACTGCTCATCTCCAAATACCCCCAGAGAGAAGCAATCAGAGACGTTAAAATTACCTACCATTGTAGATATATATTGTGATACAGTTATGTTTTTCGTTTTTTTTCTGTACGCAGAATACTATATATAAAATTACAAATTTATGTCTTACTCATAAAAACTCAATAAAATACAAATTGAAAAAAAATATATACAACCAACTTGTTTAAGCAAAACTTAAAAGGGAGTTTTAAAATACATGTGCCCTTTTTCTCTGCAAAATTAGAAGCTGCTTGTACATTAAAAATTCTGCTTATTATTTTCTACCCATGCTGCAAATAAATGCTCATCCGTTTCCGAATGGCTCCAAAGAATAATATTCTGAAACTCCTTTTTCCTGTAAAACCATTGCAGCTTTACATATGTTAAAAATCACAAACAAATCAATTTGCCCATGTGAGAAGTAAAAAAAAAAAAAAAAAAAGGAAATACATTTTAAAAAAGTTTGAATCGGACAAACTAGCCAAAACAAATTTTTGCACAAGTCTATTGATTACTGCTCCTAATTTCTGCTTGATCTTTTGGCCTTTCGGATAACTTATAAGATATCACTAACAATGGTAAGTAATAATTTAGGTATAAAACATACATATTTGCCAAAACAGCTGGAAAAATGACATTTTTTGTTTAGCATATTAATTATTTTTAGATCTACAAGTAAGGTTCTATATAGGACATCAACTACATTGTCTGTATGATAAAGACTGAAAAAAATCCCCCCCTATAATTTATGAATATGGAACTACTGCATTGAAAATACTCATCAATTCAGTATGGTTCTGGCTGGATGAATCTCATTAGTGCATGAGAAAATATTTTTTGTCTAATAAAATTAAAAAGTATGTTTGTGTTATTGAGTCTCAATGAATGAGGTAAATCTTTGGTGTAAACCTTGTAATCAGCTTGTCATCAGCAATGAAACCTAAATGCATTTACTGTACCTTAACGGCTCCCAGCTGTTCCTTTCGAAATCGCTCCAAGGGTTTAATCAAGGTTTCGTTTATACTCAATGCCTAAAGAAAGGACAAATTATTTCAATGTGAAAAATACATCAACACTGAAAAAAAAAATTAACGAAGAGCAAGGTAGTAAAAACAATTGGTTTATAATATAAACAAACTACAATCATTCATCACACTAACACAAATAAGCCCTCCGACAGAAATGTATATTAGAGAGGCATAGACAGACACCATAGATTGTGTCAACACTCGAGAACAATACACAATGCCCTTCTATAACTCACAACACGTTAAATGAATAAAGAGTGACACCTTCATTTTAGGGATAGTAGTGGGGGTGTAGCCAGGGGAAGAGTTATGTGAAATTTTATGTGATACTAATAATTTTTGCAACTAAGAAGTAATTTGTAACAACGCATGTCATACTTACAGACCAATTTCTAAACATATTGACTGGGGTTTAAAGACATGTTACTGTGAGTATTAGTGCTGTGGAGCTGTTATACATTCAAACACAAATAAGGGACATTGGGATAGAAAAGAGGGAAAGTGGGAATTGGTCACGAAATAAGGACTGTACCTCATAAATGAGGAACACTAGGGAGTCCTGCACAAAGAGGGTGCCTCACAAAACTGCCAAAAGGGAACATAACTCAAGTGCGGAGCTGCAAAGCACACAATTAAATGTAATATGACCTGTGCACGGAATAGTTTATTCACACCAGAAGACAAAAATAAATGTTTTGGTCTAGAAAGATCTTTATCAAGCCTCACTACCATGTGTGTTCAATGCTTTGGAAGTCACTATGCTGATACTATGACACTTGAGACTAAGGAAGACATTTATGATCCTCGAGGATTACATGCTTCCAAATTCTTCATAAAATTAATTCTTACTAATAAATTGTAAACCTCTTATCCTGCCTGTTTTAAAGGGACACTATAGTCACCAGAACAACTACAGCTTAATGTAGTCGGTCTGGTGAGTATAATCATTGCCTTCAGGCATTTTTATGCAAACACTGCCTTTTCAGAAAAAAGGTAGTGTTTACATTGTCCCTAGGGACACCTCCAAGTGGCCACTCCTCAGACGGCCACTGGAGGTGCTTCCTGGCTCAGTGCTGCACAGTAGGCAACTCTGCCGTTCAGCATCCCCACGCTCTGCGTGGAGACGCTGAATTTTCCTCATAGAGATGCATTGGATTGGCTAAAAATCTGCATTTCTGATTAAGTCAGCAAGGAGGCGGGGCCGGTGCCGACACACCCACACAATGCTGGAAATAAGGCGAGTTGTACATGCTTTTTTTTTCCCCATTTAAATTTTTTTGTTGAGTTTCTCAATATATTGGGGATAGAGAAAAATAAAAATGAATAGGGGAAAGGGTATAAGACATCATTAGATAATTTAACAACAACCATCTTGAATGGGGAGCGCAGTGCCCTCTTTCTGGAGTAAACCTTGTATGTGTACATGTTTTTAAGGAACAAATTTCTTAGTTTTAGCCTGGAAACCTTATGCAATCTCATTTAATTCATAGTTTTGTAGGTTGCTATTTGTTGTAGTACTTCTGCGTTGGGAACTATATACAGTGTGGGTATCTCTCGTTGCCATATTATCTCCAGTATGGGATTAGTGTTGCCCTTCCTTAGACCCTTGTTACCTTTTTTCCTTCTCTCCACTCCGTTACCCTCCTTCTACCCCCTCACTCTTTTCCCTTCCCTCCTCTTTCCCAGCTCGTAAACAGGGTTTGTTTTATAGGCTTGTTGTCTCTTTTCTTGCCTTGTCTTCCAGCCCATGTTTCGCTGTGGTGAGATGTGTAGTAAGCCTTGTTTCATAGTCCAATTTCAGGGTGATTTGTTGTGTGAATTCTGCTATCTTTGCAGTCACCACCTGTTTCGATGACCTCGCCAGCAATGTAGTTGCTGCGATCAATATGTAGTATATTAGAAACACTTGAGCTTTTGTATATTCGCTGGAATTCATGAACAACAATCCAAACTCTGGGTGTAGCTTGATGTTGGTGTGCGTGGCCCCATTTATGATTTTCTCTACCTCCCCCCAGTATGTTGTGATTGTATGGCAGGTCCACCATATGTGGTACATTGTTCCCTCTTCCTCCCCACATCTCCAAAACTGCTTCGAGACCAGTGGATATTTGTTTGCTAGTCTAGCACCATGTACCACCGGTATTGAAGTTTCCTCATTTGCTCCATCTGTATGGATACAGATCTACAGGCACATATAGATCTACCCTTGTGTGCTGTAAATGCTTTCTGCCATTGTTTATTCATTAATGTTTTTTTTTATCTTCCTGCAATGCCTTCCTGAATGTGTCCTCTGCTGTTGTGGTTGGGTCAGTGTTCAGTGTTGTGTACATGTATAATAGGAGTTTTTTTTGGTATAATCCCCTTTTCACATACCTGCTCTATTTGCACAATCAGTTTTGGCAGGCTCCATCTATTCTCCAATAAAGATTTTATTTGTAGGTAAGCGAATAATGTGTGGTGTGGTAGTGTGTAGCAGGCTTGTAGGTCCGGGAATGACATTAATGTGTCATGCTGGTAGAGGTGTCTAAGGTGCACCCTTTTTCTACCCATGGACGATAGTCTAGGGTGGGATTTACGATGTGGAGGCAATACAGGGGGGTTGCCTAAGACCATATACTTGCGTGACCTTTGGGTGTCCTTGTTTCATCCCATGTTTTGAGAAGTAGTGACGTGGTGGCTAGCATATCTGGGGATTTGGAGTATAGGTCATGGGTATCCAGAATAGGTATTTCATACCGTTAGGGCTGGACCATACAGATTCCATCTCTCCCCATTGTGGCACATCCCCTGACTTGTGTGTGTTGCAACTTGTATTTTTGGTTTGCCCAAACAAATCTTGTGAAGACTTGCTGAAGCTTGTGCATGTATGCACTGGGGAGGAAAATTTGCAGGGTTCTGACCAGATATAGGAACTTCGCCAGCAGCATCATTTTCAGAACTGCCAGTCTGCCCACCCAGGACAGGCATTTATTTTCCCAACTTTTCGTGGTTTCTATCATCTCCTTCAGTAATCTACAATAATTAAAGGACCACTATAGTGCCAGGAAAACATACTCGTTTACATACCCTCAGGGACCCCCTCCTGCCAGGCTGGATGGCGAGGAAAGGGGTTAAACTAACCTTTATTCCAGCGCCGGGTGGGGAGCTCTCCTCTCCGCCTCCGATCCTCCTCTTCGGCTGAATGCGCATGCGCGTCAGGAGCTGCGCGCGCATTCAGCCGGTCTCATAGGAAAGCATTTACAATGCTTTCCTATGGACGCTTGTGTCTTCTCTATGGACGCTTGCGTCTTCTCATGTGACATTTAATTTGTAGTACCACTGGTTTCCATAATGTTGTATTTTGGTGAGGAGATTTGGTAATGATATCAGTGGTTGTGTGAGTGTTAGCAGCACAACATCGGCAAACAGGTTAGCCATTTTATTCCTTCCCACCCACCTGTATCCTATGAATTTCTGAGTTCTCTCTGATTTTAATTGCCAGAGGTTCTAGGGGTGAGATATACAACAGGGGGAAAGGGGGTGTTTTACGTGCTTTTAAGGGAGGTTAGAGAAGGGGCAAGCCCCCTTAATGGTGGGTTTTGCACTATAGGGTCAGGAATACTTGTAATTTGTAATAAAACATTGTGTTTGTTTATATTAAACCTTACTTGCATATCCTCCCTACCCTCAAAAAATGGTTAAGGAGCTCTAAGCACCATGACTCCCCTTGGCACATACAGAATCCAAGCACCATGACTACTTAAAACACTTGACCCTTTACTTTCTTAGGTTACCTTGGCAACTGCCTCACTTTTACAAATGAAGCACTTTTATATTAGCAATACTAAGGTTACTAAATATTGTTCAATTTGTTCCTCTGTATATAAATGCCATTACTGGACTAATTACTGCAATAATAAAAACAACTGCAGGAGAAAATATAACCAAAACTAGACAAATCTGGCAAATAATTATCACTTAGCTGAGATAAATTGTAACAGGACTTTGGACAAATTATCTAGGACACTTGTTTATTCTGTTTTTTTACACTTTAGATGCCATCTGAAATAATTAATTTACTGTTAACAGTAACACTTCTATAGCACATAGAGCTCTATTCTGTTATCTTAACCCTTTACAGGTAACAGTTAAAATCTAGAGCAGGCCACATAATAGACACACTATACCACACAGAAGGGAACACAACACTCATGGAAGGTCATTCTTCCCACAATCATTGTTTTTGGAATCTGGGATAAACAGGCAATGTTCTATTGATGGGGACCTGCGAGTCCAAAACAAACAACGCCATCATACTGACAGCAACCACCTTCATGGGTGACCTACGCACACAACTAATAGGATGCCCACTCACTATAGAGGAGGGCCGCCACGACACAACCACCCATGAAGAAGCCAATCACATTTCCATAACTCAAAGAGGGCACCACATCACTCACAAAGACACTACATACATACAGACGGACACACCTAGTCATCAATAATGGTTTACGAAATATGAACCCACAATGTTATATGCAATCCAAGAGGACCTGCGAGTGCAACGCATACTAGGAAAAAATACCAACAGTTCCTAACATTAGTGGAGGCCTGCGCGCCTCACTGTATGGAATACGCCATTGTTCTATGTTAATGCTGTACTGAAAAAAATAATAATAAATAAATAAACAATATAAATCATATTTACCTAAAATCTAGAGCAGGATGTTTCTCCCCTCACCTTGCTTGCCCGTGCTGTAATTTTCAGAACATGCACAGGCAATTTCACAATAAATTGGTTGTCGCTGATGAAAATCACAAACAAGATTTTCTTGGATCAGCATGAAAATGATTAGCTACATACAAAAACCTCTAAACACTAGCAGACTAGCATTCTGTCTTTGCAGTCTAATCCCTGGTTATCAGAAAAACTCAGCTGAAAGACTAATATAAACAGTAGGAGCAATTAAGGAAGTCACTCCAAGGACTGCAAGAAACAGTGGTTATGAAATCTACCACAAAGATTCACTGCTTGTCAAACAAAAGCAGTTCTAAAAATCCTTCATAATGTAATTAAAAGGATTTTTTAAACATCAACTTAGTCTGAGCTCTCATAACCGCAAACTATTTCTTACCAATAATATTAGCTTTTACTGAAACTCTCTTCTCATCACATCTACAACCAGTTGGGGCAAAATAAAAGCTGACATGAGGGATAAACCAAGATATAAATTTAAACCAGGTTTATACAACATAGAAAATGTTAATACTATATTTGGGTATTAGGAAATGTATGTGTATTAATAGTGATCTGTATACATCCAACTTCCTCTTCTCTCCGAGGATTCTGAAATCCTCCCGGAGGGTTATAGCAGGAGATGAGCTACGGAAAGGGAGAGGATACCCAGAGTGTAACCCCGAGAATTTCTGGAATGTTTATGGTTATTGAAGGTTACTGTAAGCACCACGGTCACTTAAGTGATTTGATGTGGTCATGGTGTTTGGAGTCTGTATGTGCAGTTTTAGTAAGAATAACTGCACAAAGAGTTAAAGCCAGGGGTGTAAGCCAGCCCATAACAAGAGTTTGGGGCTCAGTTTTTCATACACTGAGTGTCTGTCATCACCATGCATGACATACAGGCAAAATGACCAGTGGTGGCAAGGTCTCCCTCTCCACCACGGCCTTTGGGATGTCCTTCCTCCTCAACTAAGGGGCAAGTGATGTCACAGGTCAGTAGAGTATTGGGCTGTAACTTAGCCATGACGTGGTATCTCAGGTAAGTTTTTATTATTTTATTTTTATTTTAACAGGGTGGATTGTGGGGCAGCAATTGTTACTACAACTGAAAACAATGTTAAAGTAACCCTAAATCAGTTATGTATGTATGTATCATAAGGTTTCTTTAAAAAAAAAAAAAAAAAAGTTATATATCAATAAATAAACATGTAAGAACGCATAGCAATCATCTACAACACCTACCTTTACACACGCACTTACAGGATGCCCCTCCTATATAGCATCCTGAGCAATATTATAGCAAGTTCTAACCTTCATCATACTAGTTTACATTGTCATGTCACCAATTATCAGAATACAACCATAATGAGGACAGAATGCAGTATATTGCTCTCCCATATACAGAGAGAATGACTGTTTTTCCGTCAGTAATAATTTTCTGCCAGCGTTCCATGCCTTTCTCTGACGGAATGTTTCTCTGGAGAAGATCCACCTTTATGAACTTAGTGTGTTCTCTCTAAGTCCACTGATCTAGGTTTTAGACAGGCATGCTCTAACTTGGCTGAGAATAAAGTATCACTGCTACTCGGAATTGATATCACACATCCTTTCCTATAACAAGTTCAATAAATAAAAGATCATGGGTTGAATTTACATTGCAAAATATGCAATTTCTAAATTTTATGAAAAGTCAAAATGTATTTATTGCATCTATATCTGCTGTACATTTTAATTTCAAAGAGTGCTGAGATACTGTCTATTAATTAAAGCGAAGAAGTATACCATGGGCTGCTCTCCTAACCGAGTGGTGCTTGGTATACTTTTTGCAGTTTGTGTTCTTGCTTTTTGCTGATATTTTTCCATTTTTGGTTTTGACTCACAGAATAGTGTTTTAAGTTCTGTGTGGAGCACGGCACTTAAAAGCCCCGTTTCCTTAAGCCAGGAGTTGGACAACAATTGCCTGGAAAGTGGAAATTGTAAAAGATCTACCATAGATATAAAGTAATTCAGGAATTCTACATTGTGCACAAACTGGTATGTCAAGAGGATGAAGCAGAGTTTTGTCCTTTGGTCACACAGAGGCAGGGGAGCTACATAATAAACACAGAATTAATGGAAACAAGCTGCTCATTGCTCTATAACTTTTTAGAAGTGTACATAGATATTGAGCTTGGAACATCACTTTAATATGCACAAAACTATGGCACATACTACATCAGTGGTTACAAATAAACATAAAATGTTGGAGATATACAAATGTAATGGTGATACAACCCGACTCATTGTAGGGTTTTATATAAAAACACACACACGTTGGCATCCAACAGTAACACAATTTGGAACATTGGTTCCATGTTAAAACACTCCAAGCACCATAACCACAACAGGTCCCATAGTAGTTATAGTGCCAAAAGAACCCTGTTGACACAGTAAGTAGTCAAACTGTTTTAGTACAGTTTAACAACTTAAGTGGGTCCTGCCTCTGGTCTTCTCCTGCATAAGCATCTAGTTAGCTGTACAGAGCTAAGCATGCTCATTGGTTGAGAGTGACAGCCAATCAGTGCGTTTTTTGATTCTGCAAGTGCACACACCTCCTATGTAAATAAAAGTCTAAAGCACGTCCATTAGTTGTAGAATGGTAAAGAATTGCATGGGCATGATGTCAAATTAACACATAGGTATAAAAGATAATGTATGTTAAGTATAACGATTATATAGAAACAATATATTTCACAACTCACCATGATTTCCCGCTGTTCTTCAAGATTTCGTAAAAAATGAGAAAACTCCCGCAGAGATGCATCTGTAAATAAAATAAAGGACCATCAACCGGACTGAATGCAGACTCCATTAATTAAGACAGATAATATTTTACTGCAAAAATGGTGATAGGAGCCGCACTCAATCCCAGCAGCCACCGGGTGCTCCGGAGTAGGACCAGCAATCCCACAATGATAAGGCAACACAAGAAATTCTCCAGGCACTCAAGGTGTTAAAGCCACAGGCAGTTTTAATAGAACAGAAGGAGCAGCAACGGTTCAACCTGCTAAGAGGTCTTTGTCAAGTTAATAATAATATTTTACGGTGACAGACATACCGATACATCTTTCATCATCTGTTTCCGCATCTCCAATGAATTCAAATTTAAAATTTTCAAGTGAACTGGCAAACCTTCTCTGAGCTGCGGATAGGCCTGGAAAAGAGACAGAAGTGGATTATGTGAAGGTTTGGGACGTTTGGAATATATTAAATAAAAAAACAAACAATTCTTTTTGAGGAAATACAATCACTTTATTATAGATACTTATGCTTAGCAAAGACAGAGGAGGGGAGCACTCACCTACATAACAATATATTAGCTGGGATGAAGAAATCTGAAGAACAATACACATTGTTTACGGTACAATATGTGCACATACAAGCATAACATTTAGATATTTTTGTAAACCTGCATAGGACATGTAAGGCATGAGGATTTAGTCCCATAACAACTTTACATCCTGTTCAGTCTTCCACATGACATAAGCATTATATACAGAATGATGGCAGCATGAGGCCATAATAGTTGACTCAGAGCTGGAATGCCAGTGTTCTCCTTAAATAATATATTTTCCTGAACTGGATAGCTAAAATTAATTTAGTTTAATTATAATTAATGATTTTAATACATTTTTGGAAATCATATAGTTACTCCAATAACATACATATCTGTAGATATTAACCTGTGCTACTTAAAAGATGGCTATAGTCATCCATGACACTTCATGTCAATGAAGCGGTCTGGGGTTCAGAGGTCCTTTAGTTTTAACCCTGCAATGTATAACAGTGCAGTTTGCTTGTTTGTTTTGGAGAATGCAATGTTTCCATTGCAGGGTTAAATTCACTTCAAGTGACTGTCTTATATGCTTCCTCCTCCAGACTGAGTAAAACTCAGGAGGAGCTTGGCCTTTTGTCGTGCATGAGCTCTTCAATCCAATGCTTCTCAATAAGAAGCCATGGAATGGAAAAGATTGTGGGTGACTAGGGCATGCTGGAGGCTGCAGAGGATGAGTTCCAGCTCTGGAAACAAGGTAATATTCATTTTACTTAATGCTTACAGGGCAAAGGGGGATGGACAGAAGTGAACCTACAGTCCCGAAATAATGTTCATAGGTTCCCTTTAAACAATACACCCCAAGATGTCGGACATTGCATATTTTGCTATCTACACCAGGTCTCTTAGAGCTTGTGGAGAAAAGAAACAAATATGCTCATGGGCTCACTTTTCACTTGCTAATGGTGAAACGGTGATAGGGAATTTTGAAGGGATTACTTCCAAGTATATGCAGTTGAGCATAACTGAGCATTCAAGCATTTTAATTTCACTGTTAAATCTGGATTGAAATGGATCGGGCCAAATTGACCACTGCATAATTTCGGAAGAACAGGAAAGATTTGCTAAAAAGGTTAGGCAGAGGGATTGAAACCATCAAATACAAGAAATGGATGTGATTTAATTTTTTACAGACAAAAAATTGGCAGGTGAGAGAAGAGTGATAAGTGTTAAGCATGGGGAAAATAGGCTGATGACAATCCTATGACATTGCCGGAGTTTGAGTCACACCTAGGAAAGGTACAATTATTTTTGGCTACACTGTCAATTATGCATTTTGCCGTACCCCCCAGACACTATAGTGTTTGGAATGCAGTTTTGTATTCCTAACACTATAGTGTTCCTTTAATGAAACTGACAGCTATCAACTAGTGCTACATTGTTATTTGAGAAATGTAATATTTTAATGTAGTAAAAAGCAAATGTTTGGTGTTATTCAAATTGGTCAGACCATTGGTTTCCATGGACCTTTATTTGATCAAAACCGCTTTATAAAGTCAGTTGAGAATAGCATTTTGAAATTGCTATGTAACCTGATTCCATGGAAATAAAGAAAAAGAAAATACACAATCACAAGCTTGCTTTCTCTGTAAATCGAATTAGGGAGGGAAAGAATGAAGGAAGGAAAGAAAGGGACAAAAGAAAAGACAAGGAAATGTGCAAAGGGAAGGGACCAGAGGAAAAAATGGAACAATAGAGCAAGGGAAAACACAGCAAGGTAACCTGTGACTACATTAGCATGATATGTCAAGCTATAGTTTACATGGACTTGTGAAAACATCACAAACAGAGCATGCATTTATGTAAATAGACATCTACTCGTGTACCTGTTTATTTTATTTCAGGTAGATTATTGCAATAATTAATAATAAAAAAATAAAACAAAGCCACACAACAAACATTTGCAGACTTTACTTTTTTTAATGCAATTATTACTACCTTTAAGGGACACTATAGTCACCAGAACAACTACAGCTTATTGTATTTGTTCTGGTGTGTAGAATCATTACCTTCAGGCTTTTTGCAATAAACACTCTTTTCAGAGAAAATGCAGTGTTTACATTACTGCCTAGGGACACCTCCACTCCTCAGATGGCTACTAGAGGTGCTTCCTGAGGCATTGCTGCACAGTGTACAGCACTGACATTCAGTGTATCCACCCTATGCATGGAGAAGCATTGTGATTGGCTGAGATCATCACTTCTGATGAGGTCAGCCAAGAAGGCAGATCGGGACAGAGCCAGCACCAGCAGACTGGAGTAAAGGTAAGATTTTACTATATGTAGGGGGGCAAGTGGGTTCAGGGGGCTAGATAGTGTTAACACTCTAGGGTCTGGAATACACATTTGTGTTCCTTCAAGAAAAAATATATATGGAATATTTTAAAGAATTTATCAATTTATTTTACGATCTCTCTCAAATTAGGCACTTTTGAAACTGCCAGTCTATTACTGGTTAGTGTATTTATTGTCAATTTACGTCACCTCCCTCCAGCAGTCCATGCCTTAAAACTTGCCCTGCTTTTTGCTCGAAATGTATTACACCTCCCTAATATACTTTGATCATATACTTTAACTAAACCCCCATTATTTTTGCCTAGATTAGGTGTTTTTTTAAACAATGAAAGACTAAACTTTTTTTGCAGCTTTGAAAATACACACACACTTCCAACCATTCTGATTTCGCCAGGTTAGTCCTAATTTTAGGGTCCTGTCTCACATTCTTGCCAAGCATTTATGGCCACCTGGAATCTGAACTCAAAAAGTAGTCCGAGCACATCATTAGATGCTAAAGGCACTAAGACCCTGCAGAGAGCACTGAAACAGTGTTCTATGCAGTGTCCGGCCTCCGTGGGCTGACCTAATTGATTAACAGGCTGACCTATCAGTTCTTTAGGTGGACCAGACCCCATTTTGGGCATGTCCGCCCCCCATTGAACAGCACCAGTAATGTGATAATGCATTACTGGTCCTCCCCTTTTTCTTTTTCCTCCCGCTCAACAATGTAACAGTTCACAGGACGTGGATGTTCGGGGGTATGAACTCATCACTCATACTCCTCTCTCAGCACCCAGCTTCCCCTAAACATCTGGTCACATGTCTTAAAATTAGGAGGGGGGCTCCTTTTCATGTGGAGTGAATGCTAGAAATAAGTATGTCCTCCCTCATTTCTCTAGTTTTTGCTCCTATGAGATAAAATTTGTAACACAATTTTCATTAATTATAAGAGGGGGAAAAACACACACACACACAAAACAATCAGCAGCATCTAGTTTAAGACTAAGCTTTCTAGTTTAAATGCATGGAAGACATTGTTCGAAAGTAGAACAGAACAATGCCCGCTGCATGACCCTGTGCATGGAAAAATTTCTGTCGAAATCTAGGTATGTCATAACTCACAGCAACAGCTAAATATATGAAGACTGTTTAAAATTCTAACTTTCCATCCACACCAAGGAGAGTTGTGACAGTTTATGAATCAGTCCAGACACTGTTTCAAGACATGCTGCTCCTTTATAATCATCTGCTCATGCAGGACTGGGTGACTGGGAACCCACTAATGAATCACTGTGAATCTTATCCAACTGAATAGCCTCAGGGAGAGGACGTGTAGAAATGACAGACTGACACAGTTAAAGGAACACTATAGGAAAAATGAATCTGTATTCCCAACGCTATATAGGTTAACCACCCCCAACCCCACACCATGCCATAAGAATTTATAAAATCACAGTTTAACTTTTTCCAGCTGTCAGGCTCCCTCAGCGCTGCTCACCTCTCTGCCTTCTGCAACACTTATTGAGGAGGCATGGCCTCCTGTGCGATAGTCCACTGTATTCAATGCTTTCTTATGGACTTCCGAATCATGCAAGAGTTCTACACGGGCAGGTCCGCAGAAGTACCTCGAGTGGCTGTCAGGAAGACAGTCACTGGGGATGGATTTTAACCCTGCAATGTAAACATTGCAGTTTCTAAAACTGCAATGTGTTACATTACAAGGTTAAAAGGACAGGACCACTACACACAGACTTCTTCATTGAGATGAAGTGGGCTGGCTGAATTTAGATTCCCTTTAAAATGAATTTCTCAAGCTTCCTTCCTGCTCTGTCACATGATATACATACATATTGGAGATTGCATTTAACAACCTTAGCTGAGGTTATTACCCGGTTTAGCTGAATAAGTGTGCTATCTATGTAAATATAAAACTATACATATATGCATGCATATGCCAACATATGTAAGGTGTATACATACTGTCTGTGATAACTGAGTGCTACTCCAGATTCTGTAGATAATCCTCCAGACAGCTCATATCCTAACTACATTTCCGCTAACAAGCATGTGCCAATTGCAAGATCAGAGTTGAGATAATTTAGCTCAAAGCATTCTAATGAGTAGTGGAGAGATGCAGAATACTGGAAGGAGACCACATGAAGTTGACAAACGAAATGGCAAACAATAGCCAAGTCCTTTTTGTCAATGTGACAGCATATGACAGCAGACACCAGTCTACAGGCTCTTACTCATCGAATCCCTGGAGTACTTTTTTTTTTAGCATTCCAGATTAAAATAGCAACTTGATAACCCTCATCAAAGAAGTGGATTTAAATCAGCAGATTATCACTTGAGTAACTGCATCAATTCAAAAATACTCTGTCCTACACGAATATTGATTTTCCAAGGCGAGAATAAAAAAAACCTTCTGATTTAAGTAAATAATACATTTTAAATGGTGTTATAAGTTTCCAGTACATTGAGAAAAAAATAGAATAATATTTATTTTCATCATGAACTTTGTAAAGGTACATTGTAGGCACCCAGACCACTTCACCTCATTGAACTTGTCTGGGTGCGGTGTATCTTTTGCACCTAGTGCTGCAATGTTAAACATTTCAGTTCAAGAGAACTGCAATGTTTACATTACAGCTCTAAGTCTGCCCTCTGTGGCTGTCTAACAGACAGCCGCTAGAGGGCTTCCGGAATCCAAACAGACCGTTATCTGACGCTGGACGTCGTCAAGCTCTGCATGAGGACCTCCAGCGTCAGATATTGCCCCATAGATTGAATGCTTTCCTACGGGGAGATCTAATGCGCGCACTGCATTTATTGCACATGTGCATTAGACCCTGCTAGTCGCAGAACAGAGGGGCGGAGCTTCGACCCAGCAACTAGGGACATCGGCGATGGGCTAAGGTAAGAAAAGAAAACGTTTTTATCCCTTTATTTATTGGAGAGGGAGGGTGTGAGGGAGGGGGGAGGCAGAGGGATCGGTAGTGCCAGGAATAAAGCTTTGTATTCCTGGCACTTAAAGCAAATTAAAAAACGAACTATTTCTTCAAAGATTTTACATGCCAGTTATATAATAAATTGTGTGTGTTTAGGGCTGGGGGGCGAGGTTGCATTAGAAGTTTAACTTTCCTCTTCTATATTGGCAAGACCTTCACACTTAATGATGCATCCTGTTTTTCTAGAATATGTAATGTCATTAGTCAAAATATGTGCAAAACAGAGGATGTGTTTTAGTTCATTCCATAAAACAATGCTCTGCCTGTGTGTTTCTCATTGACACCGAGTAACTTTCCCAAGACAGCTTGCAGACCAGCTCAAATAAGGACAAGTCAACTATAAGAAAACTGAAATTTGTCACTCTGTGCTCTGTATTATATAGTAAACAGTCCCCTGATTTATCTCTAAGGGTGTCCCTGTGTAAACCAAGGATGATGCCCTAACTGCCATAAATATAATTAAATGAGAACTGTAAGCACCATAGCCACTACAGCTCCCTTCAGTGGGTAGGATGTTTTAGCCCTAAAAAGACAGTACAGTCCTGCACGGAAAATGTGAGACCTCAAACAATAACAAGAAGATAGAACTTAGAATCTGTATTATGTGAAACATGCTATAGTTCATCCTTTCTGCAGGCATTTTACCTAATATGGAGCTTTAATAAGAAGGTTGTTTCATAACTCATTTTACTAAAACAGAGAACTGGATGTCAGGCACAAGAATGTAAAAAATGAAACAATAACAAAAATAAAAATGTTACATAAGTAGCACGTCGGGGAATGAAGAATTGTATTCAGATCTCCAAAAAGGTCAGGAGGATGAAAAAATATATTTTTGGCACCTTTAATCAAACTACACCACAGATATTTTATGGCTAACTGCAGAAACATCCATTTCATGATCATATATCAATTTAGGGTAAAAACAAATATGCACATCAGAATAGATAAAAATATATACAGCTTCAGTATAATCCCAACCCACAGTCTTACAGTTACAAAGCATTCCAGGTACCGTGAATGAAACATCAATAATGAAACTCTAGAGCTCTGGAGCACTTCAGAACCAGCTGCCAAAGCTTGACTGGGGTCTCTGAAGACCCATTCCACAGGACAAGGTGAGTCTAGCTTTTGAGACCTTCTCTCCTATAAAGCAGAGGCTATGGACTTATCCCACACATTAGACAGGCCTGAATGAAGAGGGTAGAATAATGATTTTTATTGTACAGAGCACACCCATTTATTACAGTATTACTCTGATTGCAGGGGGTTCTCCACATAAAGTAATGCACAGTGCAATTGTCCCTCCCCAGTCCACTCTATATAGGGACATAATTATCTCAAGCTTACACAATCAGCTGCCTGCTATGACCTCACAGTCGTACAAGCACAGCATAAAAGATGTCGAAGAGAATCCCCTTTCCCTGGACCGTACCCCCACACAATATATCGGAGGAAACCTGGTCATCAAGCACCCTAGTTGTGCAAATAGTGCCCTGATCAGAGAAAATGTGTTACAGCATGTTAAAGTATGGATTGAACAGAGTGTTAAAGTGTTACCATTTCGCAGCTATTCTGCGTTCAGATGAGGAGTTCCAGGCATGCGGTGGCTTAGTCCCGATCTCTAGGAAAAGTTCCAGAGAGTTTTAGGGTATCAGACACTATTTGTAAAAGGAGTTCAGGCAATCCCCAGGGGTCTGCATAGCTGGCTGGGAAGTGTCCTGGGCCCCCATGCCCCTCCCTACGGTGACAATAGCCCATTTAAACCAATAGTTTGTGGGCAGCAGGCTGGCCTTCAAGCCGGTTCAAATCTCAGTGGCACAGGAGCTTCCATCACAACCTTATATCATCTTCTGGCTTAATTAGAATTGTAATGAAACTCCAACACAATCAATGTGTACATTCTACAAAGATCCTATTGTTATGAAATACTCAAAGAACTTGATAAAACACTTATAACAAATACTCCAAAATGTCATGGCCAAATAAGCACTGTAACAGAACTCCCCATACTCCGACCGAGTACCTTCCGTTGATGGATGCTTCCTAGCTTGCGCCAAAGGACCACAAGCACCGCACCGGACACCACAACCACCACATACTCCACAATCGCCGTAGCTTAACTGGAGTCTCTCTGTCTTCTGTGCACTCTGGATTAGCTTCTGTCCTCCAGGACCGTGTGGGGAAGTCCTCTCCTCCAGGAGAGCGTATCAGGAACAAGCTCTTAAAAGAGCTAAGTGATTAAAGCTCAAGGGAGTATGCAGAGCATAGCAATCCCCAGTGTGATTATAGCAGTTCCCTCCAATAACGAGACAAGGCTACGTTTTGAAGGGTAAAGAAGAACTGACTGTACTGGCCCATACAGCCTTTTTTATTCACATTCTACAAACATAGTACTGCCCACAGGGTTTTGAAGAACAACCAATCAACACATCTAACACTCCCATTCATTACATCAGAAATCCTACCCTCTGTCTGTGATACAATTATCTCAACACAATAGACTAACTTAATTATCACAAGCAGGAAAATACAGTATTATAAAACATATCACAGGGACCCCAAAACATACAATAACCCCATATATCCTCGGAACCAGGGGATCTGTGTGAACCACATATCCAAAATTCACCCAGTAGTTTGGAAGATACGGTTCAGTAGTTTGGAAGATACGGTTTAATGCAGATTCCGCAGAACATATACAGGCTATATGAAAAATAATTACTGTATAATGTGTCCCCTGTTCTCTAGTGTAAAACTACTGAACGATGTATATGTGCACCAAATTACCGGCAAGATTGCACCGTGTAGAAAAGTCAAAACAGTGTCTGAGTTAAAATGGCCGTCATCCATTGTTCTCACCATGTGCCTCTGATACATGAAATGGTGGCCACCCAGTAACTCCACAGTTTGTCTGGTAGTCTATTCAGCCAAACCAACAGATGAAAGACATGGGGAACAGTGTAACACACGAAGGGAATCATAAAAAATATGGACAATAGTCATATTTGTGCACAATCTCCAGTTATGTCACAGGGCAAAATGCCATATATCCCAGGGCCATAGTCAGAAAGTAGGAGGCCGGCAAGCAGCCCCCTCCAAGAACACGTGGCGAGGTCTGTTCCGCCACAAGCACTAATTAAAATGTACCCAGCAAAATCAATAACATAATAAGCACACGTGTACAATACCTTAAAAGTTAGTAAAGATGCTCCTTAAAGAAACACACACTGCGTTAATAATACACCTGCTAGCATCCCTTATGCCCTTGGATAGCAATAACCTTTGCCCTATAATGTAAACAAATAGACCACAAAAGTGGACGGATTTATTTAGATATTCAAATATTTACTGAGAAGATGAGGGCATATGTAATAAATGGCTTGCATCTGCCAGCTTCTCAACTGCTATTGCTTCATCCCGTAAGCAGTGCGATGATGCATTAGACTAAGAGGATGCGGTCTATGGTCGCACCTTATCACCGTACTGGTTAGATGTTAAGTGCCATTGAGCCAAATCATTAAGAGGGATGGGCCATGTAATTTAATGGTGGGGAGGAAAGCCCCCACACACTTGGTAGAGGCATAATAATGGCTGCATGGCTTAGCTCAGACACTTCTGTTCGTAATGGAGGCTTTCCTTTATTAGCAATAATGTCAGGAAGCTGATCCCAATGGACACCAAGTAAGAAGTTAAACCATTTTAGAAGAATTTTGCTTACACTGGGGAGAGGGAGGGTAAGGTGTGTGCCAGAGCACTCCTGGCACCATAGCCACTATTTCAAGTGTATCCCATTTGTTAAAGTTCATCTTTATCCAGCCATCTTCCCTCTTCCTTAGAAGTGAGTGAGTGGTGTAGCAACTGATATTTTCCTTCCCAGATGTTGACCTGCTCCTAGATTAATGGGAAAGTCTCTGATCTTTTCCAAGTGAACAAAATGTTAGATCCTTTTAAGGAATTGGAAAGCCTCTAAAATGTCAGTGTTTGTCACACCACGATAAATCACAAGTAAACACCAAAAAAGATTTAAAAAAATTATCACCAAGTAACTATCTTGTTTGGGAATCGTGGCTAAGAAAAACACAACAGAACACCATGCACACAGTGCACATACATTGTACACACATTTACTAAACTGCTGCTTTGTAGACAATTCATATTTAAAACATTTGTGTCTCATTTAGGCAGAAAATGACAAAATAAACCTAAAGATAAACAGGACTTTCTATAAAAAAGTAATCTTATTTTAAACTGTAACAGCATATATTAATGCAGAACCAGATTGGCAAGCTATGTTTTTTTTTTTTTTATTTACATTGTATACCTACATGTCCTGGCATAGATCTGAGAATGTAGTGCAAATTAACATAAGCAATACCATTTATGCAGAGACATGCAAGCAAAATCAACTACGGATGGAAGGAACGCACATTCGCTCATAGATGCCTATACATGCCCAGAGCATAAATAAGTTAGGATAAGTGAGAACAGTGATGGTAAGTGTGTTTATTTTATTCATTTTAGTTACCGATACAACATTCATACCAATAAGTAGTTCAAAAGCATATGTTATTGGTTACCATGAAACCTTATCACCTAATATAGGCAAATTCCAAAATATGCTTTTATATCTCCAAATTAATTAGAACTGTACAGAAAAAAAAACGACAAATACTACATTTGGTCTCTGACGATATGGCACTGGCGTCTCTGGCACTTAAGGTGTACCAGTTCAGGCCTGCTATCGTCTGTGTTTTTATTTTGCCAAACCTGCTCAGCTAACTGCTTATCTAAGCCTCACGGTTACGTTTGCTTGGTAGCAGACTCACTGGCAACTCAGGATATACTGTGGTTGTATGTTTTTGGCTGTGACAGTATAATATCCAGCTTGTTCCACTGGCAATACACATCAACAAATATGTTTCTTTAGAAGATCAGCATTATTTACACTTGCGTGGAGACCTCAGCAAGAGATAAAACATGCTTCTTGCTCGCAACTTGTTGATTCACTTTATTTTAGAGCTCACAGCTTTTCTTAAAAAAACAAAACACACAAAGGAAATGTATTTACACCAATGAGAATACACACTAAGATGATGTTAGCAGATACACACAGACAGACAGAGCGCCATAAGTTATGCTTTACTTGTTAATGCCCACTTGAGCTAGGAAACCTGACCGAGGGATGTAAATTAGGTTGAGCTAATTATCCACAGGGGTCCTTTTTATTATTACACAACAATAATCTTGGCCATTTTGGCCATTGTGTCCAATAATACATATTGCTTTCGTCAAAAGCCACCTCCTATGCTCCACTTACAGGTCATTCAATTGCATGGCTCCAAAAGTTTACTACTAGGTGAATAGTCTAATATTAAAAATAATTATAAGTGTACTTGCTTCAAGTTGATGTCCTGAAAAATAAATAATGCAGACAGTAAACATAAATAGGAAGATCAACCTTTGTAAAAGCTAAGTGTTTATTCACCTAGGGCTTTAAAAGCAGAAGAATATCCCCAAATCAACACCAATTAAATGAGTGCCTCAGCAGTTCGAAATACCAATAATGTATACACATTTCGTTCAACTAACTCAGAACTACCACTTGAACAAAACGCGTGAACTCAGTTGACCAAACATGAAGATTTTTTTTTATGTTACTCATAACTACTGAGGCACTAATTTCAGTAGTATAGTTTTGGGGATATTTTGCTTCTTTTAAATTAAAATGGTGAATAAACATTTAGATTTTATGAAGGTGGATGCTATTATTTCTAGTTACTGCTAATTTTGTTTCCAACATCTAAATCATGGGTCGTCAACCTGGTCCCTACCGCCCACTAGTGGGCGTTTTAGGATTCCAGGTGGGCGGTAGGGATTTCTGAGGCTAAATCCTCTTTTTAAGAGGATTTCTCCTTTTGGGCGGGCGCGAGCGGCTCTGCATGCGCAAGTCTTCAGTGACCGGCAGGAGGAAGCGCTCCCTCCTGCCAGGCCACCTTCTGGACCCCCCGGCATGGCAGCGTTCTAATCAGTCGCGGCGAGGGAGCTCTAACCTCTCTGCTCTGCTCCCTCGCGCGATGTTTGCTGATGCCGCGGGAGCCGGAATATGATGTCATATTCCGGCTCCCGGCATCCGTAGACAGTCCGCGAGGGAGCAGAGCAGAGAGGTTAGAGCTCCCTCGCTGCGTCTGATTAGCCGCCCGCCTAAGTGAAGCCCCACTGGACCCCAGGGACAGATCCACACCAGCTCTCCAGGTAGGGAGGCTGGGTGGATATTTAATATTAATAATTTGTGTGTACATGTGTTTGTCTCTAAGTGTATGTGTGTGTGTCTGTAAGTGTATGTGTGTGTGTCTGTAAGTGTATGTGTGTGTGTCTGTAAGTGTATGTGTGTGTCTGTGTCTGTAAGTGTATGTGTGTGTCTGTGTCTGTAAGTGTATGTGTGTGTCTGTGTCTGTAAGTGTATGTGTCTGTCTGTAAGTGTATGTGTCTGTCTGTAAGTGTATGTGTGTGTGTCAGTAAGTGTGTGTGTGTCTGTGGGTCTGTCTGTGCATGTGTGAGTGTCTGTAAGTGCATGTGTGAGTATGTGTATATTTGTGTGTATGTGTTTCAATGTGAGTGTGTGTGTGTGTGTGTATGTGTTTTTGCCTGTGAGCAGAGTACTTGTAGAATAGAAGAAAGAAGGTGCAGAGTACTTGTAGAATAGGAGAAAGAAGGAGTAGAGTACTTCTAGTATAGGGGAAAGAAGGAGTAGAGTACTTCTAGTATAGGGGAAAGAAGGAGTAGAGTACTTCTAGTATAGGGGAAAGAAGGAGTAGAGTACTTCTAGTATAGAGGAAAGAAGGAGTAGAGTACTTGTAAAAAAGGAGAAGGAAAGAAAAGGAAAAGGAGAGAATTGTTGTTGACTAATAATAGTAAGTGGGCTACCTAGCTCAGCCTTCCTACTGGGCATTGCTATAAGGAAGGTTAAAAAATAGAAAAAAGGGGAAAAAGGTGGGAAGGGGAATTGAGGAGGGAGAGGAGGGGAGCTGACGCACAGATGAGAAATCATTTTATGAGCAAACAAAGAAGTCTTCCGATTATCACTGAAAGAGGAGACCTTCGTTTGTTCCTTATGAAAATCGAACCAGATATCAAATATTTAGTCTCGCAGCATCAACCTCAAGGATCTCATTAATCACTAGTAAAGGTAAGTTCAATTTACTTTATTGCTTCCTCATTAAACTTTATAAAGTTAAAAACATTATAAACATGCATAAAGTAGAAATAAAAAGATAAATGTACGTTCATTTATGTATTTTTTAAAACACCCTCCTTTCTAAAAAATATTCCGCGCTTGCGCGAAAACTGGTGGGCGGTAAGGAAATTTTTCCATCAAGAAAGATGCATTAGTGGGCGGTAAGTGGAAAAAGGTTGACTACCACTGATCTAAATAGTAAACAATAGTACTGTAAGTTTTAAACAATTTCATATTTTAAGCATATTTTAAGCTTAAAATATATTACATATGAAGGGCAATTTTCGCACTGGAGCCCAGTGGTTTCTAGTTACGCCTCTGGATGCAGCCCTAGAGAAGTCTTGAAGGTGAGCATCAAAAGGTGGGAGTAGGAACAGAAGATCAAGGTAGGTCTTCGGCAAAGAGTAAGGTCTTAGATGGGACATACTTGCGTATTAGGGAGGATAGGTAGGTTGGAGCAGTGCGATGTAGAGATTTGTATGCAAGTACCAGAATTTTAGGGGTCTGACATGAGAGGTGAGTTGTGGCAGGTGCTGGAAAACTGGAAGATGAGGCTTTCTGCCGCATTCATTACGACTGAATACATTAGTTTCCCTCAATTTTATATTTAGGGCACTCACCTATCACCTATGGGTGGCACAGAGACATAAGGCCCCCCTCAGTTTTGAAAATCACAAATGGTAGGGGCAGGGGTGTGAACCTGTCCCTTCACCAGACTCACGGGTGGGGGCATAGGGGGAACTAGATACCCCCACTGTTATTTTAAATACCCCAACCATAGCAGGTTAAAAGTACTTAAAATTATTATTCAGTTGCAAAAAGTGCCAGATGTAGTCGTTCACACATTTTTGTTAAACCGATGCTTTAAAAATATTCCAATTCCTATATTTTGTATAGAGTTCCATACAGAATATTACCACAGGTATCTACTGAGGATAAGACATATATAAGACAATACCTATAATGTCAGCCATTATGGTTGGCTGCCAACATGGGTAGGAGTTCTTATGTAAAATAAAGACAATCCCTACATGTTACTGCCTTTTTCACAGTGATACAAACTCAATATAACTCCTTAGAATTTATTTTCTCTCAACAGAATTTTGAGATTTAATTTTAGCACAAAAGATAGCTATGCATTTCAGCAAAACCTCAAGCCAATGAAAACAATCTATCTAGAAAAGTGAAAATAAGAGTATGACTATTTATTAAGAAATAAAAACAATCTTTAAAAAAAAATATATATATATTTAAATGTACAATTAAGTTGATGAATGGCAACTTGATCATGCATTAGATAATGGTTCGCACATGTATCTATCTGGTAGAATTTTCAAATTATAGTATTACCATATCCTATTCTTATCTTGGCTCAAGGACAGCCACGAGGAAGTTCATTGCACCTGGGTGTCACAATGCATCCTCTGCAATATATAACACAAGCAAATCATTCTGGGACAGATTGTAAAGGATGCTGGACGAGGAACATTTACTCATGGATTGTCCATGTGGCTGACCTATGCAGGGCCCCAATATTCTTATTTTTATGATATCTGCTGTGGTAGCCATTCAGGTAGCACAACATAAAGGCCCAATTATTAAAATGGGCTTCCGAAAAGACCTCCATCACAAAATACTTTGTAAACATTTAAACATCAAAAGAAAATCAACAAAAATATGGCGTTTGTTTAACCTCAGTTAACATGTTCAAATGTTTAAACGTTTAAATAGCCCTTACCATTGATGCAGAAGACTAGTATAATTTGCACAATAGAAGTACGGGTGTGTTTACCAGACAGTGAATTGTAGTTATTTGAGAATCATTTGATTTTTGGTCACAATTGGTTGCACTGGAAAAATATCTTCAAAAATCAGTTTTTCCCATTTCTGCGTAATGTTACATGTTTGATTTCCATTCACCCCAAGTAAAATCCAGTTACATTGTTACTGAGGAAGAGGGTATTCTGCAGATACCTATTTAACATTCACCTTAAAGCCGGCTCCGTCATGCAGAACTTACCTTCCTCCTATTGTTTCCTCTTCTCTACCTCTCTCAGAACCTGTTCTTCTTTTCTTTATTTCTGATCTAGTTTTCTTTAAAACCCAAGACTAAGTAGGGGCTACTTTGTCTTATGTATTTTTCCTACGCTTGACTTTCATCGACCAAAGAAGGAGTTTAAGTCAGCTCCATTTACTGTGTCAAGGAGAAGGGTGAGTACTTTCTTTCAAAAGCATAGGAAAAATACATAAGACAAAGTAGACCCTAATTTCTCTTGGGTTTTAAAGAAAACTAGATCAGAAATAAAGAAAAGAAGAACAGATTCTGAGAGAGGAAAAAAGAAGAGGAAACAATAGGAGAAAGGTAAATTTGGTGTGCCGCTTAACCGTTAAACAGATCTTTGGTTTTAACTTTCGGATTGTTCTTTTAACCACAAACAGTGCCAAACTCCTCTCCCTATTTAAAACCTAAAAAAAAAAAAAAAAAAATTATTTTTTAAATTAATCTTTCTATCCAGGGAGCAAGTCCTCTCTCGCTCACTATGCCAGTCCTCTCTCACTCACTATTTTGCTCAACCCCAGGGAGATTATCAGTGATGACAATTTTGGTAGAAATTAGGGCATGCTCAGCGATTTCTGCAAAAAAAGGCCTAATTTCTCTTGAAATCTGCACTTTAATGAATGAGGACAAGGGAGTTAACCTCTAAAAACTAAAGCAACCTGAAGTGCTTTAGGAAGTTGCAGTACCCTTTAATGCAAGAACATAAATTAAACGTTTGGTATTAAGACCCTGGAACAAGGTTTTGTTAAAATATAACTGGTGTTCGCTTTGTGGTTGATTTTTGATTATGGTTTTTAACAGACAGCAGTTACGTGTATCCAAAGGTCAAACTTGAGTTACTAGCAAAAAGAGCCAACATATTTCGTGGGGACTTTGTCACTGGCATTCTGAATATGTCATCAATGCAATTCAGTATGTGTATCCAAACTCTTTGGATTTATGGATGAAAAATGATATAGCTAGATTCCAGACCAAAGGTTTGTTCTTCCTTTTCAAAATCAAGCATGAGACAAGTATTAGCTAATTAACGTGCGAAACATATAAGAGTTTACTTATGCTACCACCTAATAGACATTACATTGCATTACATTAAAGGAACACTATAGTCACCTAAATTACTTTAGCTAAATGAAGCAGTTTTCGTGTATAAATCATTCCCCTGCAATTTCACTGCTCAATTCACTGTCATTTAGGAGTTAAATCACTTTGTTTCTGTTTATGCAGCCCTAGCCACACCTCCCCTGGCTATGATTGACAGAGCCTGCATGAAAAAAAAAACTGGTTTCACTTTCAAATAGATGTAATTTACCTTAAATAATTGTATCTCAATCTCTAAATTGAACTTTAATCACATACAGGAGGCTCTTGCAGGGTTTAGCAAGCTATTAACATAGCAGGGATAAGAAAATCTTAATTAAACAGAACTTGCAATAAAGAAGGCCTAAATAGGGCTCTCTTTACAGGAAGTGTTTATGAAGGCTGTGCAAGTCACATGCAGGGAGGTGTGACTAGGGTTCATAAACAAAGGGATTTAACTCCTAAATGGCAGAGGATTGAGCAGTGAAGCTGCAGGGGTAAGTTCTATACACCAAAACTGCTTCATTAAGCTAAAGTTGTTCAGGTGACTATAGTGTCCGGTTAATTTGCACGTTTGATGCATTAACAATATTACTCAGTCTTTTAAAATTTGGTTATTTTGGCCTTAAATTAGAAATTTACTCAAAATCCATTTTGAATTCTCAGCAATTCTCACTTTAGTGAACACTCCAAACACCATAACAACACCAGTATAAAGATGGTTTAGCTAGGCTGTCAGCCATAATCTGGGAGCATATGCTGACACTTTTAGCCAATCACTGGTCACCACTTGAGAGAAACAGTACATCTGTTTTATCCTTGGATATTAATGCATGGATGTTATAGTAATCTTTGTGTAGAAATTATATTTTGCATATATATATATATATATATATATATATATATATATATATATATGTGTGTGTGTACACAGTACATAGAAATATTAGTATAATACACAAATATTAATATACATGTATAATACTCTCCCACAATTTAAAGGACCACTAGAGAGTCACCCAGTCCACTTCATCTCAATGAAATGGTCTGTGTGCAATGGTCCTGTAGGTTTGTTACAAACTGCCTTTTGTAACTGGTTCTTTATGTGACAAACTGCCCTGTTCCCCTGGCTTATGGAGAAGCCTGATTGCTAGCCTCCTGCCTCATGACTATGGCCCTGGGGTGTATGGCCCTTTAAAAACTGTATATGGGCATTCTAAAATATTTGCAAAGAAAAAGAAAATCTGTCCCTGAAATTTTTTTTCAGAAAAATAAATATAAATATATAGGGAATAACAGTTAAAATATATATATACTTTATTGAACAGAAAAGACTCACATAAACATTGCAAAGAACATCCATAACAGTAGCTACCTAATTCAATATAGCGAGTTAAAAACAGTAATCTACGTAAGGAACACAAATAGAGGTAAAGGGAAGTGAGATATGACACACAAAAGTGAACAAATAAATTAAATAAACTAAGCTGGCTTAATTAGATATGTACATCAATATCTAGCTAAATAGCTTTAAATCATAAGGTCAGCCGGAACTCCGTATATAATTATGAGGTATATAAAGAGAGAATAAATGGCACAAAGTATCGATATAACACCTTAAGAGGTAACAACTTTGCAAAATAAATATTGATGCAATAATGTATCAGAAATGTATCTGATACTCAGTAATGTAGTTCTTTGTGTATTTCACGCAGCTGTCAAATGATAATGTACTATAGATACAAACGATTTGGTGAACTGTAGTACTACAAGAATAATTTATTTAATTACATGCAGCTGTGGAATCCAATATATTGGAAAAACTTTTCAACAGTTTAGACGCAGAATTTTACAACATATAACTTCCATCAATAATATTGTTACACCTACTCCGGTGGCAAGACATATTCTGAATTTCCATGATGGTAAATCTGAGAATCTGAGATTCCAAGCCATTGAAAAATTACTTCCAAACCCAAGAAAGGGTGACTTTAATAAGGTTCTGCTATGAAAAGAATCTCAATGGATTTTTTCTTTTAAGACCATGGCTCCCCTCGGTCTGAATGAAGAATTCATACACTAATAAAGTGTTACCACTGGGCTAATTTCCTGATCATTCTATATTAATTTTTTATTTTTTTTCCCCCCAACCATTCAAGCCATTATTAGACTTTTTAACTGTATATTTCCTCTAAAATTGGTATTATACTACATGAACACAATATAATTTTTCTGTTACCCACAGAATACATTTAGACTACAATATATAACTATGATATGGAAAATAAATCTCACTAGGACACAACTTTCATATACGGTTTCCTCTTTTATGACCTTTTGCAATGTTACAATGATATGTCATACTGTTCATACAGTAACCATAATTCTTAAACTGCGATTTAATACACACTGTGTCCCACATGCCATACTTAGTAAACCCTATGAATATCCACTTAAAACCTTTTTTGGAAGTATTACTACTTATATTTCTGAAGTGGCATTCGTGTGGCTTTAATATGGACACATTTAATTGCTAATGATTTAAATTTCATTACAGTTATTATCTAGTATGTATTCTTTCACTTATAATTGAAAAAATTCCTCTTAATATTAGGCTCTTGTTTAGAATACTTTTATCACTAGATATTTTCAGTGAAATAGACAATTATACAACCACCCTTCTTGGGATTCTATGTATATTCATATCCTCTTCAATTTAAGAGGTTCGGCAATACTCTCGGCTACCGTATGTGTGTACCTCCCCTTGATCCCCAACATGACCAATGAGGTTCAGGAGCGGGCTTTTTAAACCCTACCAAACTGGGGAGTCAGTTCCCCCTGATGAGCCTCTAACTCAGACGAAACGCACGTCGGGATTGACACTTACCCGATATTTATCGTCATTCCTGTTCCTTCGGTACCATTCTCTTCCATTTTTTCCTGGTTAATATACCTACATTTGGCTATATCATACAGCCCTTTGGGACCTTTATAATCTTGATGGTTGACAGCCGTGTGAGTGGAGCAGTAAAATTTGATACCGATCAGGGTATCCTTTTCATAACTAATTGAAACTTGCAGGACTCTGACACTATAACTTTATTCTTCACACAGTTATTTGATCTAAACCTTTTTTTCACACTTCTTTGCTATAACAGGTGCCCACGAAGGCACAATTCTATCTACCTTATTCTCTTTCTCCAGTTTTAGTAGCTTTACTGCTATTTATTATATATTTATGGGTTACTGGTATTGACAACTTCAGTTCCCGTTATTTAAGTGAATAAGAGTAGCTAGTTTGCAGCTTAATGATTTTTTATCTGCACGTATTATTAATCCTTTCACTATCAGGCAGCCTGTTTAGCTCCTATTTCGAGCTTGAGTGCTGATAGTAGTAGTGTGTGATATAGCAAGTTTCCTGGCAATTAGTAGGTGATTCCTAGAGTTGAATCTTGTGGCTGATTACCTTTAAGTAAACTATTTGAGCGTACGATCTTATTATACCGTTGCATATATTTCATGCACTTTCGATACACCTGTGTACATTATCATTTGACAGATGTGTGAAATACACAAAGAACTACATTACTTAGTATCAGATACATTTCTGATACATTGTTGCATCGATATTTATTTTGCAAAGTAGTTACATCTTAAGGTATTATATCGATACTTTGTGCCATTTATTCTCTCTTTATATATCTCATAATTATATACTGAGTTCCGGCTGACCTTATGATTAAAGCTATTTAGCTAGATATTGATGTACATATCTAATTAAGCCAGCTTAGTTTATTTAATTTATTTGTTCACTTTTGTGTGTCATATCTCACTTCCCTTTACCTCTATTTGTTGTGTTTCTTACATAGACTACTGTTATTAACTCGCTATATTGAGTTAGGTAGCTACTGTTAGTGTTTTCTGTGCAAAGTTTATGTGAGTCTTTTCTGTTCAATAATATATATACATATATATATATGTATATGTGTGTATATATATATATGGAATAACAGTTAAAAAAATATATATATATATATATGTGTGTATATATATATGGAATAACAGTTAAAAAAATAAATAAATATATATATATATATATGTGTGTATATATATATGGAATAACAGTTAAAAAAATAAATATATATATATGTGTGTATATATATATGGAATAACAGTTAAAAAAATAAAAAAATATATATATATATATATATATATATATATATATATATATATATATATATATAAATATAAATTTTTTATTTATTTTTTTTCCCCAGGGACAGATTTTCTTTTTCTTTGCTACCAATTCTATTAGGGTTACCCCCTGTTCTGTTCCCTTGGACTTTTTGGCCTACTATCCTTTATTTATCTATTAAAACCTTTGGGAACAATGCCCCTTTAAGACTGTGTCCCCAGACCTTTAAAATACTTTGAGAATGTCCTTTTCTCATATGGTTCGGTAATTGGGGTTTACCGAACCAATTACCGAACCGGCGTACCAGACACAAATGGAAGTGTGCAGGCAATTTACCTCCCAGGCTGGTGGTTAACCGCAGGTTAATTGCCAACCGCTGGGTGGCCGCCGTTCGTACAGGCGAACACGTAGCGGCTGCCATCTTTATTTAGTCAAACGTGGTCAGCGGTGTGTGCCGTCAAATTCATGGAACTGAAATCGGCTACAAAACGTCACGAACACCGCTGACCCTTACCTTCTCTGCAGCTTCAACTGAAATCGAAGTGCGTTCGACGATTCGAACGCCATGTTATACTGGGCTATTTGCATGAACGGCCCTCGTTCGTGCATTCGAATGGGACTTAGTAACTTTTCTGTGTAAAATAGACCGACCGCACAGCCCAAATCTATGGAACTGTTTTGGGCAGGAAAGCTATGCTTGCGGTCTGTCAAAAAATGACTTCCACCCAACTTTTAAACCACTGGAGGGAATGGTCTGAATTTTGAGTATGTTTATTAATATTGCATGTATACTTTTAAAGTTACAAGAATTGTATAAAAACTGTATTTTCCTGCCTGTGATAATTACATTAGCCCATTGTGTACAGTAATTCTATCACAGGCAGAGGAGAGGATTTTGCTGGAAAGAATCGGAATGTTTGACTGTATTATCATGTGTTTGATTGGCTGTTCCACAAAACCAGGTGGGTGGTAACTTTGTGTAAAAACCTGCATAAAAGAAAGCCCTTTGGTGCGGATTAAACAGAACTACTTGACCCTCTAACTCACAGCCTTGACTCGTGTTTGTAGGGGACAGCTATAATCACTACAGGGATTGCTATGCTCTGCATACTCCCTTAGCTACTGACCTCTTGTAAGAGCTCTTGTTCCTGATCCTACTTTGCTCTACAGAAGGAAGAGGTTCACCCACTGGAACCTGGAGCCTGGTCATAGGTCCAAGGTGGATAGCAGACGGCGAGATCCCATCCCACCAGCGGTGGTTTGTGGAGTCTGCAGTACTTTTTAAACCCTACCAAACTGGGGAGTCAGTTCCCCCTGATGAGCCTCTAACTCAGGCTCTATGGTGCTGATGGTCCTTTGGTGAGCGCTAGGAGCATCCTTTCTACAGTCAAACTTTCAGCTAGCCTGGAGGCAACCGTAACAAGGTTTGACCACACAAGGTAAAACATTGCTATTTTTCAGAAACTGCAGAGTTCACCTTGAAGGGTTAAAAATGCCTCTAGATCTGTCCTTTGTGCACAAATGCAATCACTGACACACACATACATACACACGCACATTCAATGGTCCACACACTCAGAACCAGTGATCCATCCACACATAAATTCACTGACCCATGCGGACTGACGCCCACACTGACCCATGCGGACTGACGCCCACACTGACCCATGCGGACTGACGCCCACACTGACCCATGCGGACTGACGCCCACACTGACCCATGCAGACTGACGCCCACACTGACCCATGCAGACTGACGCCCACACTGACCCATGCAGACTGACGCCCACACTGACCCATGCAGACTGACGCCCACACTGACCCATGCAGACTGACACCCATGCAGACTGACACCCATACTGATCCATCCCGACCCACAAATAGATTGAAGCATGCCGACACATACACACTGATCCATGCATACACACACTGAAACCATGCACACACTGACTCATGCACAAACACACACACACACTAAACCCTACACACACACACACACTCTAAAATTCTAAAAAACACACCTTCCTTCATTGCATATATCAGTTAGCTGCCTGGCATACCATCACTCTCTGCTCCCACCCACTTGACCCCAAGTACAGGGCAGGGGTCGGGAGCGAGTGAAAAGTGGACCCAATGCAGGACTTACTGGGACACGCTCTGTGACCCTGCCCCACTTCCTTCATTAATCCCTCCCACTAACATGTCCCCACGCACAGTGCAGGGGGCGGAAGCGCATGGACGCTGCGCCTGCGCGTTCCCTGATGAAATGGGGATCAAAGCCAGGTGACGGTGCACAGTGTAAGTGAAGGGCATCTTTCTTTCTGACCATGTTGCCAGCGGCACGGCGCCCCCACAGGTCTGGTGCCCTAGGCAACCACCCATGTGGCCTAATGGAAGCGCCGGCCCTGGAAGCGCAATAGAAAAACACCACCACAGAATGTGATATACTTATAATGAGGAGGACCTTACAATCTGTCTCTGGTTATCTGTAAAATATAAAACTATACCAAGCATAATACTGTATATATACAGACAATATATTGCACAGAGGTAATGGGTCACTCACTCTTCCCAGTGTCACGTTTAGCAGGCTCTGGCTATGATGGCTTTGTCAGCAAATGAAGCTGCTGGAGTGGTTTATGTAAACTGTAGTTCTATTCCTGCACAAATATTCAGGAGACTTGAAGGTTGTATCAAATTATGAATTTACTTCAATAAAGTGCAAAGAACAGGATATAGCAGCAATCAAATACGAAATGTCCAAAGTAAAAGCACAACGTGTTTCAACCGTGTAGGTCTTCCTCAGGTACATAGTTCCTCTTTCCCCTTATCAGTTTTTATAGCTGTCTTTTAATGGGGATATTGAATTTGGCGCCGTTTTGCAAGGAAGAGGCTCATATATTCAGGCCTTGGCTATTGTAATAAGGGGTTTTTCTTGGAGATGAACTGTTATGTAAGTAATAAATATTGAGAGATCTTACTGTATCCACAGTTTGGACTATAACTATTATTATTAGATTTAGTTAGTTAACAGAAGCAACTGTTTGGATGTTCATTTTAGGCAATAATAATAAAGCCTGGTAGCTCACTAAGTAATACAGTTAAGTAGCCAATCTGTTGCTAAATAGTATCCGTTTTCCTTACATATTGAATCTTTTGAATTCATCAGCTAGTCAAATACTTTTTACCTGGCAAGGGATTACTCTGTGGAGATTTCCCCTACTTATATTCTTTTGTATGAAAACAAAACAGTCTGCAAAATCTGCATGCCTGCTTTTTTCCAGCCCACACTTTCAGTCTGTGACAGGAATACACCAATCAGTGACTTCTTACTAAGACGTTTCTGTGCTGGAGCCGTGAAGGCGTGCACACTTGGTTCTGGTTTTGCTATGCATATCAATGAGCCGTAGAACAGTCCACCGAGAAGGGGAGGCACTGTGGGCCTCCAGCTTCCATTTACTGGCACTGCGGGCCTCCAGCTTCCGTTTACTCTGTAGAGGTAATGGAAAGGGGCAGCAGCGGTCCCTGGCTGTCTGATTCTTTCTGCCCCTGCAGATTTCTATTGAAATAGTCATTTTTATTAAAGGTCATGGAAATTATAAAATCCAGCAACCTGAAGTGCTTTATATATGCAGAGATTGGTTTATTGATTTTTCTTTGTTTAGCATGCAAATGGAACATACTAAAGTCCATTACTTCCCATGTACTACATTACAGGTTGGTGAATTAAAAGAGCACATGAGCATATGGTTAGTCTGTTGCAAGTTTCAACCAAAGTTTCACCAAAGCGGGAACGGTTACCAATATTAGGCCAAATTTGCCAAACATAAAACAGTTGATTTATAGAATTTTAAATTCACTTTGAACTGTTGACAATTGATACTTTGTTGAATAATTCTCGAAAAGATTGACTAGCAAGGTAATATGAGCTGTGCTCTAGCTTCCATTACCTTCAGCAATGGTATTTGCAGCATGTTTACATAAATGGGATTGCCTCTGAGAATTTAACTATAGATTACGTAAATACCTGTTGGACAGGTGTATGAAAGTTAATGATGTTAAGTAGAATCGTTTTGATTTTTCTCTTTTCTGGGACAGCTCACAGCCGACAAAAAACCCTGGGGAACTTTAAAGGTAAAACTTCACTTTATCTTGAAATTAATGTATATTTTTAAACAATACATTATCTATAAAAAAAAAAATGCATTAGAAATGGGAAATAATGCCTGCATTGAGGTTTCTTGTTTTTTTTTTTTAAAGGCACAAATATTTAAGACAAATCTCCTAGCAGGTGTTTGAAGATTTATCTGGTACATAGCCAAACATGTAGTGAGCCTGAAACCGAATCAGAACTTGGAAAAAAATCAACAATTGAAATAAAAAAATAAAAAACTTTTTGAAGCAGATGTTTTTAAATTTGAAATTTCAGCAAATAATAAAGTTTGTTATAACTTGAATTTTTTTTCCCTACAAAAAAGGAAAACATTTGTTACCTGGTTTAAAAAAATATATATTAATGCAGTGTTATATTGCTACTTAAAATATTAAATAGCAGTATCCATATATGTATTCCTTAGCAATTTTGTAGAATGCGTGTGTTTGAGCATAATTTGTTAAGTCCTAAAATACATCTGCTTTTAGGGTTATCCTCTTTGTAATTCAAAGTAATTTTAAAAATAGCCCAAATGAGACAAATTTAAATGAAAAAAAAGAAAAAAAAAAAAAGAAAAACAAGCTATATTTATATAAATAACAAAAATTCACACTCAAGTAAATAGCCCTAATGGGTTTAGGCAAACTGTCACGTGCAAATTATATGAATGACAAGATCACTTTTTCAGTGAGGTACAGATTAAAGCTATACATTGTGAGAGAAATTGTTACCAAATGTATAGACATATCACAATCACCTACTCCTCAACCAGCATGGAAATTTGCAATAATCAGGGCAGTTACACCATTCACAATTAAATGATCATTGTGGCATCCCACAATATCTAGATGTTGTGACTTACATATCACTTGAAATAAAGTTAGTTATGCGCAGAGATGCCCCTAAAAACGTCCTAGTCTTTACCACTATGCAAACCTAGTGCCATAAACTAAAAAGCCCGCACAATATGTATAATAACAACTAAAAATGTATAGGTTTGTGAGCAATTTGGCTTGAACATTGTATGGATTCTATTTAATTCTCCATCGTGACAGATGCACTTACTAATTAGAGTGAACACATTGAATGCTCTAAAACTGACAGTTTACACAATAAACCTATCTTAACGAAGGAATGAGCTTTATTTTCCCCATGTGATCAGTGTGACCAATGACTTTCATAGGGTTGGTCAGCATTGAGTTCATTTGATACTATATTCATACTTATGCCATGGTACAAAAGCCTATCAAACAGGCTAGAACGGTGTTACAAAAAGCAAAAGGGAAACAAACAAAACTTATTTTTTTAAGGATAGACTAGGGCAGGTAGGGTACATTTAACTGGGCAATCTAAGATGAAATTGACTTATTTGTAATGCAATTTATAGGTAATTAATAGATCATTTAAACAAGCATATGCAAAATAGAAAACAAAAAACAACCATTCCAAGGCAAAGTTAAAAACCCTAATTCCCAGATGTTACATATATGGTAAGATAGCAAAGAAACGGAATGCCCTAAAACTATTCCAACCTTATCCTGGAATCCATGCAAGCTTTATAGGCACAGAATGGGTGTCTAGAAGGTTCTTCGTTAAATGATCATTTACAAAAACCTCATGAACATTTGCATTATGGTAGAAGCACAGCAAGTTGGGATCTACAGGAATAAAGCTGTGACATCATGTACCATCTACAGTAACCCACATCCAGACATATTTTAGAAAAGAGGAGATGAGAGGGATAGAGGATGAAGCGGTAAGGTAAAGAATTCTTAAAAACCTTTTTATGCATAAAATATATCAACTTGAGCATGCAAAAACTTCACATGCATGTTTAAGCCAAAATCTTAAGAAAGCAAAAAAAGTTGTGTTTGTGCCATGAGTGTCCCTTTCTCTTAGGACAGCACTTGGACATGTTACATTTCAAGGCACCAGCTACCATTTGCAATTGTAGCCATTAAAGGGATTCAATAAGGTTAGGAATACAAATCTGTATTCCTAACACTATAGTGCCCTCTCACCCGATTCCAGTTTTGATGTCCCTCTGAGCTGTGTCATCACTTCGCCTCCTCGGACATCATAAGAGGGTTGGCTGCTGTGATCACATTTGGCCCTCCCCATAGTAAAGCATTGCCTTGTGCAATGTGGGACAGAGGACATTGCACCCAAACCATTTCAACGAGCTGAAGTGGTCTGGGTAACTATATAATGTCCCTTTATGGGTATCTCAATAATGATATCACAGGAGAGGAGGTGGGGAGATAGATTTTCACAGTTTGTCTCTTTAGCTACTTTTCATATATATGTCATCACAAACCATTCTCTACAGTAGGGGTGCACAACCTCCAGCCCTTAAGCCAAATTCAAACTGCAGATGCTTGACCACTAGCCCAGACCCCTCAGCGTCCAAAATTACGTGCCGTTAATACTCAACATGTGTGCCTGCTATCAAAGGAAAACCACATCAACAACAGAAAAATTGGGGGGATAAACAATGTTTTTCTTGTTTATTCTCTCCTCTCCCCCCCGAAAGTCGTTTGTGGGGTGTTTTTTACCTCAAAATATGGAGTGGAATATGTTTATTTTTTTCCATGTCATCATCATTTCTAGACATTTAACATGTTTAGTCAGTGATTAAGTGATGAGGAAGATAAGGGAAGGAGGGAACTGTGAAGAGGTTGGTAAAGAACATATAGGAGGTGAAATTGGGGAGGTTGTGGGGAGATTAAAACCTTCAAGGTATCCTACAGATTTCATCCAGCAGCCTGCGACTAGACATCAGGAAAATAACTTCTTAGATTCAAGCATAACCAGCTCGTTAAATGGTCAGTCAGTCACCTGGCCTGCTCTCTGAAGAAGTTGGGCACCCTTACAGCGTTTGAAACATGAACTGCTTTCTCAAATAAAGGAGGAAACATAAATATACTTTTGCATTTAAATGGATACTATAGTCACCAGAACAACTACAGCTTAATGTGTCTATATACAGTATCTGCAGCTTTAGCACTGTGAATACTGTCTTTTCATAGAAAAGGCAGTGTTTACATTGCTCTCTAGTTACACCTCCAGTGGCAGTCACTCAAACAGCCAGTAGAGGTGTTTCCTAGTCCATTGCTGCACAGCCTGTCTCAGCCTTGGAAGCGGAGGCAATCGTCGTGAGAACTGTGTTGGAGAAAAGGAGAGTAAAATCACCTTTGCACTGTCTGTCACCTAAACAGCCACTTCAGCACTATATACGTTTGTATTCCTGAAACCATAGTGTTCCTTTAAACATCAGCATTCTCGTATAGTTTGATTACATTAAATTCCATTATAATAAAAATAATAAAAACAATTTGTAGATTTCAATAAATTGACACTATGAGGTTATTTTATGCCTGGGAATTCCAAACCTTATTGTTTTCAAATGTGTTATGATAAACAAAGTCTCGATAACTTAGTGCCCAAACCTCACATTGGGGACACACAAAAACACAATACAAGAACCCCAAAACAGGACCAATACGAGTTTACACAAATATTTTGTCACAATATGAACATTTAAAAAAAAAAAAAATAAGTAAAAATAAAAAGAGTATGGTACTGTAACTAGTGGGAATATGCTGTTCTGTTGGCTTTGCTTTCAAGGAGCTCAGTGACAAAACATGCATTTGTACATCATTATGATTATGCTTTGAATTAGTTCTATTTTCCCACACATGCAGATCCTCAGGCAGATAATTTTAATTATATGAGCACACAGCAACCTAATGTTTAGGAATGTAAATACGATTAACATGGATCAAAGCGGCAACAATCCTGTGTGTTCAAAAGTTTCTTTTTTTATATCATAAAAAGACACGATAGTTACCAGAAGAACAACAAATGATTGTATTTGTTCCGGTGAGTACAGTCAGTCTCTCCAAGCTTTTTGCTGCAAAAACTGACTTTTCAGAGAAAAGGCAGTGTTTACATTACATCCTACGGATACCTCCAACTGGCCACTCCTTAGATGGCTACTAGAGGTGCTTCCCGGGGCAGTGCTGCACAGTGTGACTGCCATTCAGTGTCTCCACTGAACGTTCCTCGCAGAGATGCTTTGATTCAATGAGGAGATGCTGATTGGCCAAGCTGGCATTTGGCCCTGCCCCGCCTCCTTGACGATCTCAGCCAATCTAATGCTTTTCCTATAGGTTCTGTTAATGTAAGCCAAGGAGGTGGATCGGGGGCAGGGCCGCAGCAGTAAACTGGAAATATAGTAAGTTTATTATCTTTTAATGGGGGGTGAGGGGGGAAACCACCTATGTTGTGGGTTTAACACTATATGGTCAGGAATATATGTTTACAATAACTCTACTCATCAACCATCGCTCACACCACTCTTAGAAGACGAAAAACAAATCATCTAACACTAGGGATCGACCGATATTGATTTTTTTAGAGCCGATACCGATATTCTTTGAACTTTCAGGCCGATAGCCGATATAATTTGCCGATATTCTGTACATTTACCATTTTGGAAAATAAAAACTATTTCTAAAGGTAAATGCACAAAATATACATGCCACGTGTAGTGGATGCAGTGTGTTTAGACAGGGGTTTGTGTAGTGTGTGTAGTGGATGCAGTGTGTGTTTGTGTAGTGTGTAGTGGATGCAGTGTGTGTTGGTGTAGTGTGTGCAGTGTGTATTTGTCTAGTGTGTAGTGGATGCAGTGTGTATTAGTGTAGTGTGTATATAATGAAAGCAGAGTGTTTGTGTAGTGTGTGGGTAGTGTGCGTAAAGTGAATGCAGTATATACTAAATGCAAAGTGTGTGTTTGTGTAGTGTATATAATGAATGTAGTGTGTTTATATAATGCAGAGTGTGTGTTTGTATAGTGTGTGTATATAATGCAGTGTGTTTGTGTGCATTATATAAACACACTATACAAACACACACTGCATTAATTATATACATACACTAAACACACTGCATTATATATGCACACTACACACACGTTATATACACACACACACACACACACTACGTTATATACGCACACTGCACACACACTACACCATATACACAGTGTGTTTGTGTAGTGTGTGTGTGTATATAATGCAGAGTGTGTTTGTATAGTGAGTATATATAATGCAGTGTGTTTGTGTAGTGTGCATTATATAAACACACTACACAAACACTGCATTATATACACACACTATACAAACACACACTGCATTATATACACAGTGTGTTTGTGTAGTGTATGTGTATATAATGGAGTGTGTGTGTGAGGGGGGTCATTTTTTATTACATTTTTATATATATATATATATACATATATATATATATACATACACACATACATATATACATATACATATATACATATATATATATATATATATATTTAAATTATTTATTTTTGTTGTCCCTCCTCCCTGTTTCATACCTGGCCAGGGAGGGGGGATATAGCAGTCCCTGGTGGTCCAGTGGTATTGGCTCACCTCCCAGCAGCTCCTCCAGCTCCCCAGTGTAACTCTCGCGGCCAGCTTGCCGCGCGGAGCGTTGCATTGGTAACGCTCGGACGGCCGCGGGTCTCGCGAGAGTTACACTGGGGAGCTGGAGGAGCTGCTGGGAGGTGAGTAAGCGCTTGCTGCCCGCCCCCCCAGGACCGCCGGGCTTGTAATGAGCCTGGCGGTCCTAGGAGGTATTATCAGCAATATCGGTATCTGAATTGGCCGATACCGATATTGCCGAAAATACCGAATATCGGCCGATTATATCGGTAAAACCGATAATCGGTCGATCCCTATCTAACACTATGATCCTCACATATCACAATTCATAAAAAGAGATAAGGTGATACATAAGGAAGTCCAACTTGAATGTTTCTTATCAGTGCAAAAATAAAATCCCTTTTCTCAAATAGTATAAGGTTTATTTCATTATATTTCCCTTCAACACTCTTTTGCAGAGGGATAAACCATTGTTCTCAACAGTATCTCTTGCAAACATACACTAACTCAGTGGGAAGCCAGCACGTTTTCCAGTTTTTTCTTAGTGCTCAGTTTCCTGATGGTTGTGATTTTATGGTGTTGGAAAACAAAGCAGAGTATATACACACACGCTATTTATGATATATTAATATACAAAGTATATATGAAATAAAATGGTTTATGCACAAGTGGTGATGTTTCACCTTGTTCCAATTCTAGTTTTTGCTTTAACCCCTTAGTGATCAGACCGCTTTTCAATTTTCTTACCGTTTGGGACCAGGGCTGTTTTTACGTTTCTGCGGTGTTTGTGTTTAGCTGTAATTTTCCTCTTACTCATTTACTGTACCCACACATATTATATACAGTTTCTCTCGCCATTAAATGGTCATTCTAAAGATACCATTATTTTCATATCGTTTAATTTACTATAAAAAATATATAAAATATGATGAAAAATTAAAAAAAAAAACAACCAAACAAAAAAAACAACACACTTTTTCTAACTTTGACCCCCAAAATCTGTAACGCATCTACAACCGCCAAAAAACACCCATGCTAAATAGTTTCTAAACTTTTTCCTGAGTTTAGCAGAATGTTACCATGTTCTTCGCTTTTGTTTGGAAAGTTATAGGGCTATAAGTACAAGTAGGACATTGGGGTTTCAAAATACATATTTTTAAAATGTATCAATAGTGACATTGTAACACTGTTATCTGTCATAAATCTCTGAATCACACCTCAGATGTACATATTTTTTAAAGTAGCCAGGGTATTCAATATGGGGTATGTCCAGTTTTCTTTAGTAGCCACTTAGTCACAAAAACTGGCCAAAGTTAGCATTTACATTTGTTTGTGTGTTAAAAATGCAAAAAACTATTATGAATGCTAACTTTGGCCAGTGTTTGTGACTAAGTGGCTACTAAAAAAAGATTGAACATACCCCATTTGCAATACCTTGTCTTCTTTTGCAAATGGTATGCCATCATGGGGGTAATTCTCATTCCTGGGCTACCATACGCTCTCAAAGGCAACATAACCAATCTGGAAAATTTCAATGTGAAAATCAAGCCTGATATCTGACCCTGTAACCTTCAAAAACACTATAAAACATGTACATGGGGGGTACTGTTTTACTCGGGAGACAAATATTAGTGTTTTAAAACAGTAAAACATATCACAACAATATCATCCGTGAAAGTGCAAAAAAGTCACTTTCTCCGACAATATCACCGCTGTGATATATTTTACTGTTTTGAAATACTAATATTTGTGTTCAGCGAAGTCTACCAAGTAAAACAGTACCCCCCATGTACAGGTTTTAGGGTGTCTTGGAAAGTTACAGGCTTAAACAGTGCTAGCAAATTAAATTCTCAGGACTTTCGGCATGGGTTGTCAGGAAGGTCCCCCAAATTGCAATCAATAAAATTAATGAATTATACACACACACACACATATCTACATTTAATACATAACAGGTTAGGGTTGGAGTTAGGGTGGGAGCTTCCCAGAACTGCTCTTATTCACAAGGCTGGAAAGATGGAGTGCGTTGGGATTACAGTTTAGTTATTTTAACATGTTACAGTGGAGGGTAAAGTAATTTCATTCTAGTACAAAATGGCAGAATGAATTATATAACGTATTAAGTTTATTAAGGTGGGTTTGCGGTGCAGGTGCATACACTACATCCCCATAATCAATGGCCGGCATTAGCATTTATTCACCGTTTCCTTACTGTAGGGCTTAGGCAGGATTTGTTTCTGTACAGGGCACCTAGTTTTGAAGAGATTTTTTCAATGTGAAGGCCAAAGAATAGATTGGGGTCTAGCAACATACCTATATATTTAAAAGAGCAGACTGATGTCTGTGTGCTATTTGAATTTGTTCTGATACACAGTTGATTTTGTAGTTTACGTAATTTAGGTACAGTTCCAAAGATCATTGTAACGGTTTTGTCAGTGTTTATCCACTTTTTACCTTTTTGAATTGGTTTTGGAGCACAGTCTCAATCTGTGGTAATTTGGGTTTACGAACATAGATTACCGTGTCATCTGCATACATGCGTACAGTTGAGGATTTGCAGACATTAGGCAGATCATTTATAAATAATGTGAATAGCAGGGGACAAAGTATGAAGCCTTGGGGAACACCATATGTGACTGGAAGAGGGAGGGAAGCGCGATCAGGAATGGCCACATATTGCAATCGATCTGAAACATATGATCGAAACCAGGTTAGCGGACGATCACCAATGCCTGAGTTTTTATGTTTTTGCAAAAGAATGCCTACTGTGGTCTACAAGAATATGTAGTTCTTCTGGTAGCTATAGTTTTTGCAAAATAAGGTCTACTGTGTCAAAGGCCTTGGCAAGGATCAATGACATTGGGCGACAGATTCAAAAGTATTGTTCCCACTTTTATGGATCGGTACAACTTTCGCAGTTTTACAAAGTTTGGGTATGAATCCTGACACCAGGAATTCATTGATAAGGGTAGTGACAGGTTTAGCAATTGCTTACGCACTGAGCTTCAGCAACATTGCTAAAATGTTTATTAATGACACCAACAGGCACAGGTCTAAAATTAAATTTCTCTATATGAGGATGTTGAAGATTTGGCAGGGCCTGATCTTTATTTGCGGTCTGAAAATGAGTGTAATTTGTTATCTTAGCAACCAGGGTGGTAGCACATCCAACAAAAAAATTATTAAAGACATTTGCTACATCTAGGGGGTGTTGCAGTGTTTGGTTGTCCATTTTGACAATGGAGGGTTGGGAGTGGATTGTGGGGGTTTGTATGCAATTTATGATTTTTCAAATTTTAACTGAAATATTGGGTCTTTGTCGTTTTTTGTTTGTTTTGTGTATGCATTTCGCCATTGTCTGTAAGTACAGTGATCATTCATGGAGCCAGTACGCTTGAACTTTGACCACAGTGTATCTCTAAACTGGTACATTTGAATGAGGTCAGCTGTAACCCAGAGCAGGTGTGTCCCTTTTAGTCTCACTTTACGCAGAGGGGCATGCAAATTCCAAACAAGCAAGAGCTCGGACTGAAAAAATGCAATTGCAAAGTCTAGATCTGGTATGATCTAATTTGTGCCATAGTATGTTCTTGAGATCACTTAAAAATGATTCAAGATTACATTTTTTGAAAGACCTGGTGATTATAATATTGGGAGGGGATTTACTGGCCTTTATTTTGCACATGCAGTACACTAGACAGTGGTCACTGAAACGGTTAGGAAGAACGCCCGCCTCCTGGATTCTGTCAGGACAACTGCAGAGAATCCAACTGAGCAAAGTATGGTTCTGGCTTTTAGTATTAATGCGAGTTGAGGAGGAAATTAATTGTTTTAGCTGCAAAGTCTTAAACAGCGTACATTATTTATCATTTTTAGGATTCAGCCAATCAATATTAAAATATCCAAAAACCAACAGTTCACTTTTTTGGTTTTGAGTTACAGATTCACTTAGCAGTTGGGCTATGTCAGAAAGGGAGTGCACCGGAGAGTTTGGTGGGCGGTAGATTCCAGCAACAATGATAGTTTTACTGAAAGGGATCTCAATTGTGCCAGAAAGGAAATCAAAGGCAGAAGGGGAGTTATAGTTTTTTTTAAGGAGTACATTTTATGGACTTGTGAACATAAATAACAATGCCGCCTCCTCTCTTTGCTCTGTCATTTCTAAAACATGAATATCCCTGTATTGCAATGGCGGATTCTGGTATTTTAGTCGTTAACCATGATTCCGAGAGCACAATGATTTTTGGTTTGTTATGGGAACACCAGGCTTGTAGTGCATCCAGTTTAGGGAGCAAGCTACGAATGTTGCAGTGAACAAAAGAGAGGCCTTTTTTAGTGGGGAGATTAGGACTAGAATTAGCTGGGGAACCAGGGTTAGACTCCACATCATTTGTAAGGGCAGGTAACATAAAGAATAGGAATTTGGACATCATTTTTGATTGGCCACATAGTGAATGTAATACTTTATAATTTTGTGAGGTGGGGGTAGGAGGGCTATGTTTTTTATAACTCTCCACCAGCACTCAGCAGATAAGCTACAGCAACAGAGCAGGCCATGGTGAATGATTATTTGTTTTCCACCTTGGAGGTGTGTGCTTAAAGCAGTTGTGCGACGTCACTTCCGGTTCGGCGATCTTTTTCTTATAATCAAAGTAGAAGTGTGCGTTCCACCTGTAGCTTCCTTTGATGGAAAGATTACTGATGGGAGCCCTTAGGGCTCAAAAAGTAAAAGAAATAGAAAATGTAAGCAAATAAAAAAATGAAACAATTATTTACAAAGTACAGGGTCTTTCTGCAGACCAAAAGAAACATATGTAAAGATCTACTTGTTGAGGTCTATAAGTATACATGGAAGTTTGAGTGTTTTGCCTGTATGGCTAATTTATCGGTAATTGTAATTTCTAGGCACCTAAATGATTAGTGGCAATATTGCTATGTGTTGGGTGCAGTCGCGCAACTGCTGAAAACCAGAAGTGACGTCGCGCAACTGTCGAAAACCGTAAGTGACATCACACAATCAATGAAACCCGGGAAATTCAACTACAGATAGCTGCACCAAAGCACAGACGCCCAGTGAAGCACCAATGAAAACGAACAACCTTCAGTATAAAAGAAAGGACTCAGGGGGGAGGGTTTTATTGTTCACTTGTATGTTTTATTGCTGTTACCTATCAATATACCAAGAGGTCCCTGAGGAAGTCCATTTGGACAAAACGTGTAGGACCTGGTACTATAACAGCTTAATTTGTATATTCATACTTTTAATCTTTTTAAATAAAGAAGAAACATTTTTTTACTCCACTTCCTGAGTCGTACTTCACCTTTCTTGGAGCAGGAGTAGTGTTCACGCCCCCCAATGATATCAGGGGGGGCACCCTTGGGCGCAAACCATTCATCAATCTTGTGAGTTCTATTCTACTTAGCGCACTCATATTTTATCATACAGTGTTGCACTATTGTTTTATTTTATTCTTTGTAGATCTACAGCTGTATCCTCATTTTGCATATATCTATTCTATATTGGAGGGATTATTGCTGGGATATCCCTGGAGGAAGTTGTCACCTCTGTCTACTAAGATAAGTGTTGTATATATATCTTTTTGTTTTAAGGGCAAAAAGTGATTGTAAAACTTGTATATAATACAAAAGAACAATCAGGCTGAGGGAGAGAGATATATTTAGGTCAGATAGGCTAAGGGATGGGGGAGATGCATCTATGGACATTTGATTTAATGGTCATTTAAGCAAAAACAAAGGGAAAGATTGAAAATTACCAAAATAAGAGGAATTCATGTAGGGAAATAAAACCATTAAACATGTAGATTTCGTATTATTTTTATTTATATATATATATATATATATATATATATATATATATATATAATTTCATTCTAAGATTATATTCATATAAATATAAATATCAAAATACAGTTAGAATAAAATATAACTTTTTTTTAAATTTGGCCCATGGGGTCCTATTTAGCCCAGTGGAGAAGAAAATCGATACCTAGCGGGGGAATGGCGGTAATTAGGATTACCGTAGACGTACTAGGTATGTCCGAGGTCCTTGGGGGGAGGGGGGAAGAAGGGGCTTTTACTAATATTTTTTTTTTTTTTTTACTGAGTGCCTCGATCCCTTTGAGGCACTCAGCACACAGGCAGACCATCGGAAGCCTAGCTAATGGCTTCTGATGCACTGCCTCACTGCCAGGCACCACGTGGAGAAACCCGGAAGTAATCGGAGGGTATTGGAAGATGCCTCGACATCAAGGAATCGCTTCCAGCGCTCAATTGTGCTGCGGATGTAAAGGGTACGTCAGCGTTCGTTAACTACCATTTTTTGTCTGGCGTGCCCTGTACGTCAGCGGTCACTAAGGGGTTAAAAGGGACACTAAGCAACAGAACACTAGAACAAGAGACTGTCCCTACAGTCTCAGCAAAGCAAACATTAACTTTTTGGAAAGAAATGCAGAGTTTAGATTGCATCCAAAGGCCACCTCTAGTGTTTGCCCTTCCTAGGACACAATATTTTAATTTTTTACACTCCGCATAAAAACGTCATATGCTCCCCATAGAGATTAAGTCAAAGCATGTCTATAAGGAGATGATGACTGGTACAGTGATTTTAATGCATCTACATTAGCCCTCCAGCGTATCCCTATGGGGAAGCATTGAAATGGCTGAAATCATCTGTAACGATAATCTCAGCGACAGCCAGTGGAGGAGAGGCAAGACCAGCACACCAGCTGACTAAAGGTTAGTAAAACTTTTTTTTATTTCACTTGTTAAGGTGGTGGGGGGGAGGGCAATAAACTAAACAGGTAGGAAAACACTTGCAATGTTAAGAATATATGTTTGCTTTTGTAACAGAGTGTTCCTTTATGAGCTATGGAAATAAAGATCAGTGAAATTAATTATGAGCTTATCTTATATATCCATTAAAGTACAGTCATCATGGATACATGTCCTCTCTTACTCTCATCCTGTTACACTCACTCGTTTTTCTCCACTGCATCTTCTACATTCCTTTATCTGCCTCTAAGTTTTTTCTCTTGCAGTGCCATTTCTTTTTTTTTCTTTTCTTTTTTTTTATGTCTTACGGTCTCCTTAAGTTACTTTAGGGAATATAGACATGGAACCATTTGTATTCTGTGTCAAGATGAGTGTTAGCCGCACCTTACTGATGAGACCCAAAAAAAAAAAGCCCATGCAAAGAGAGCAGGTCAACATTTTGGGTCAGGAAGGCCCTTTTTATCTGTCTGATATGCATAAATTATAAGATCTCTCTGTAACAGCACTAGTTAGCCACAACTAGCTGAAGACCCCCTGAGAGACTAGACCCCCAAGAATAGTGATACAGCACAATGGTTTTTGAAAAAATAAACATTTGTTAGGCAATGGAATAATAAAATGAAACATAATAGTTTGCACTTGTACTTGTTATAATTGCAAGGGACCCAATCTCAAACAAAAAATGAAATCCCAGGGGCGGAGCTAGCAGCCGAGCCTGCAAGACGCATGAAACCCAAGCTCTGACATTACAGCAGCAAACTAGCCACGGATTCCGTAAAATACACCTCCAAAAGCTGGGAAAAGGCTGCAAGAGACTTAGTACAATATGGGGAAACACTCACGAAAACCCCGAGGGTCGTCCGCGGGACATACCCAGGACATCGGGCAACTCCTGTCCCAGGCCTGCAGGCCCAAAATGGCGGACGTCTTTCACACCATGGGGATGGAGTCACTCTCTGCCTCAGAGGATGAATACTTGAGTGATATGCCGACCCCGACACCCCAAAGGAAGCAACAAACAGCGCCACCAAGGCAGTCAGAACCGCCACTAGCCACCAAGGCTGACCTAACAGGCATGGTGACTGACCTTAAGGCATTCTTCACGGCTGAATTGGCAGGCCTCAAGACGGAGCTGAGCACACTTACAGGCCACATGAGAGCCACGGAAGACGCAGTCCAGGACCTGAGAGTCCAACAAGATGCCACGACAAAGAAAACGCTCGAGCTCACAACCTCATGCTCCCAGCTAAACGCCCGAGTAGGGCAACTCGAAGATATGGCGCGACAGAGAAATGTCAAGGTGAGGGGGATACCAGACACTGTGACGGCAGATGAACTGCCATCCCTCATAAAGAGACTGCTACAAACCGCCCTACCACCCAAACAGGCCAAAGGACTGACCCTAGATAGCCTATTCCGCATACCAGGGCACCCAAACAACGTCTCCGCAAGGGATGTCATAATGAGCTTCAAATCCCGCTCAGACAAAGACGGATTCCTCCGTGCGGTCAGGAGCCAGACCCCGTACATTTTCGAAGACATTACCTTACACTTCTACCAGGACCTGAGCCGCCAGACGCTGCAGTGGCGGGCAACACTGAAAGAAACCACAACTCAATTGAGGGCGGCGGACATTCCATATAAATGGGGCTACCCCAGCACGCTAATTGCCACACAAGACGGACAAAACCACAAGCTGACAGCGCCAGAAGAAGCACCGCGATTTTTACAAGCTCTAGGCATTCGTCCAGTGGCAGGCGCCAAGAGGAGTACGACACACCGATGGGATGTCGCCAATATAACTCCGTTCACCCCATCGGAGTCAACAGCCCCAGCGGGAAGCAGTGCTATGCACCCATCCGGCTCTTAATATGGGAAAAGTCTCCCGTCAAACGGAACTCATGGATGTACCGGCTAGTTCTAGTTCTATTTTGGTTGGACTTACTATGTTTATGCTACACTGTCATGTGCAATGTCCTTCACCGGTTGCGTACAGCTTTTTGGTTTTTTTTTGGCTAGGCATTTCTGCGCCTACTGCCGCGCCAGGAGTAGGCCACACGGTCAGTAGACTGCTCGCACCTAACACACGATCCGCACGACACCCAATCCATACAGGTCCTCCAACCTGACACAATCCACAGGACACAGCGGCAGCTACAGATAGCACATACTTACACGACGAAACCACCCCCCCCCCCTCCAGACTCCAGGGTTAGGGAGCCTTAATATATATACAGGACTTTTAATGCCTCTGGCCGTAAATCAGGGGACCCAGAACCAGGAACCCAGACCCAAGCTCACCTCAGCCTGACACTAACATATCCTGAGCCTGTAGAATAGGGAGCTGAATTTAGGAGCTGTGGCCTTTAAACGCATACTTATCCTGCTATGGTCTAACGCTCTTAGACCCTGAGGCAAATCCACTCACTTGTTCACTACCACACTGCTAACAAGTCACCACAGGGAGCTTTGCCCGTCTTTATCATCTGAGAACTGTGCAATCACTTGTTTGCTATCTTGTAAATGTATTACTTTCTTTTTAAAAACTGAGTGACACATATATTGCCATTGTTGAACCTGGCAATCCTGCTTGGGGTACTCTCAGGCGATTATAATATTATATTGGCTACTCACAACAACAAACAGCATAATCCTGTTTTATCATACTTAACCTATAACAAATGTATACTGTATATGTAACCTCATGGCTTGATTCTTGTTTAAAAACAAAACAAAAATGTGCAGTACTATCGTATGCCACAAAATGCAAAAAAAAAAAAAAATGAAATCCCCACTGTAGCCCAATCCTCATAATGTGACGTCATCAAGACTGAGGACTATTGTCCAGTGAGTTGCTTCTAATGCATCATTATGCACACAGAGCATACACTGCATTTACTGCAATGAGGATGCACACTGTATCAACATGCTTCTATGTGAACACTGGATGAAATAGATGTATACAATTTAATCTGTTTGTGTCAATTCATAAACAGATAGACTCTGATGTTCTAAGGGAAATACTTTGTCTCAGACACCATTAGTCACTATTTGTGTTAGAAATCTGAAACCGAGTAAACGTGGCCCAACCCAGGTCAAAGTACTTGGTGTAACCTATATTAACTTTTTCAATCTCAGGCAAATGGAGTAGCTGTGGGTATACTGGGATTGTTGGATCCTGGGAACAAGCAACCCATTCTGGATTCATGCACTTCTTTTTTCCTTATTATTCATGGACTAAGCTTTGTTTTGACACAATGTTTCCATGAGACATACTACATTGACATTCCTCATAGATTACTCACTTGGAAAACGTATTCCTTGTGGTTAATTTCATGAGGATCTGCAGATTAATAGAGAGAATGCTTAATTTGTTTTCATAATAATATAATTACCATGGTCTGGAGTAGTTGCACTGAGTGAACACGCAATAAAATATAACCTTATGTAAAATAAATTGCAAGGTTTATACAACAACCTTCATAACATCATCACCACTCAATAAATGCATTTGAGATTCATGTATTTATGTGCACGGTACTCATAGCACAGGTATAGCTTCAAATAGGACAGGGTGTTTACAAAACATAGTAGTACTGCCATTTGTGGAACCTTTAAGAAATAATTACAATCTGGGCAGCTGTCTGAACAATATACCGCAACACACTTCATTTCTAGAAACTTCTTTTTCTTTTTCTTTTTTTAAAGGGGATACAAACTCTGTTTATAAACTACCAGCAATAAAGCTGTAAAGATTAATATGCATTTCACACCTAAAGCATCCGAACAATCTCTGAGTTGTACACAAATCTCACCATTAAAAGGAACACTCCAATGTAAAAACCTGATATTAGTTTTACTGTTTTAAGTGTTTAACCCCTTAAGGACCAAACTTCTGGAATAAAAGGGATTCATGACATGTCATACATGTCATGTGTCCTTAAGGGGTTAAAGAGTCACTCCAATGTATTTTTATTGTTGCCTTATTTTCACTTGCTGCATTTTCTGGTGTACTTCTTACTTGCTGCCCCTCCCCCCACCCTTCACACCCAGTTTTTTTATTTTATAAAATTACTAAAATCTTAACTAAATTCCGCGTTGGACCACATTCTCCCCGATCGACGCCATGCTTTATCGTACTGCGCATCATCTTGTTCCTGGTCGAGGTCCAATCAAATGCTCTTATAGAGAAGAATTGATGGACCATTGGAAAATGCACCAATTGACTGCCAGAAAAGTGGACGGGGCAGGGGGAGTTGACCAATGAGGTCTGTCATTACAGAGGAAGTATGAGAGGAGAAAAGATGACTGTCATTACAAAGGGAGGGTGGTAATTTGAGGCACTTAAAGCAAACAAGCTAATTAGCACCTGTCCCTACTGCACATAATTTTTGCAGAGTTCCTAAGTCATGTTTGTCAGGGGTGTAACTAACCCCCTGCACAAAAGTGCATATGTTTCTGTATGTGCAGCATTTCAAGCAGAAGTTCGCACAGTCACTTGGTCATGGAGATTGGAGTAACTTCAACCATGTAGGTGCTAACTACCACACTCTATAATAATGATAACATACATTTTTATCCAGCACGTAAACACCGTTCATCGATGCTCTGCGCCACGTTGGGAAACTAATACTGATGACAATTTCCGCTGCCTGCCCGAACGGGACGTTGCCATGAATGTGCCAGAGGTGCGAGTACAAACAGAGAATAGATGCATATCTTGGGCAGAGCGTAGGGCCCTGGACAAGATAAACTAGTGTATTTGTGAAAATAGGCAGGTAGGAGCAGTGTTCTGTAAAGATATGTAAGCAAGTACCAGAATATATATTATATTTATATTGAGCCCTAAATTTTATGGGAACCCAGTGTAAAAACGAACAAGTGAATTCTCCACCCCTACCGGACATACTCTATCCACACACAGCAACAATTACTTGGAGGAATTCGAACCAAAGCATAAGACAGGGGCTAGAAAAAGACACTGGATTGACAGCCCCTACGCTCCTGAATGGCGGAGAACACACACACATTTCTAATGGCATATTCAACACTACCCCTACATGACACAATGAAATATTATCGGTTCTATGGGGGCAAAGGGATATACATCCCAAAATCACTTAATCCAAATACCCTACTTTGTACTGTGTATAGTTTACCTTTTGAGAACATACCAAAGAATTTGGAAAAGGTTACATGCAATCTGCCTTGAACACGCAAATCCCTGTCCATACCCTCTACCCTCGCTGGCACGAGGAGGCAGACATCAGACACAGGGAACAACTAGAAATAACAACTCCCACCGCATGAACAATATACCTACCAACAGACAAAATGTAACCAAACCACTGTTATCATAAACTGTTCAAATGTTTCACCATTTCTGAACGACTGTTATAGAATATATCTAATGGATTGTAATACTTCTCTTACAACAAAAATGTTAATAAAGAATTTAAAAAAACAAAGAAACTGGCAAGCGGGTAGAGGCATGGGAGGTGCGGGTAGACAGGAAGAAGAGCCTTGCCACTGCATTCGTAATAGACTGTGAAGGGGCCAGATGGAAATGCCTAAAACCACTGAGAAGCAGATTGATTTAGTCAAGGCGAAAGATGATAGCGGCATGGTCCAACACCATTGCTGAATCTGGCATTAGATAGGGGCAGATGCTAGCCATGTTATTGAGATGGAAGACACAGGATTTGGTGAGTGACTGGAAACGTGGAATGAAGGAGGAGTTGGAGTCAAAGAGAACACCTAGGCAGCGAGCGTGCGAGGTAGCGTTATGGGAGTGCCATTGACTTGGAGGTAGACATACACGGGAGTAGAAACCTCTAAGAGAGGAAAGATGAGGGGGCGAGGCTAACTGCCAAAGTAAACGGACACATGCAGTGAGAGCTACCGGTCCTATATGACCCAAAAGCCTGATAAATCGTAGCAAACATTGCCCAACCACTTTTAACGTGAGCCCCTTGCCTCAGTCCTCACGATGGCACTGGTGAAACAAACTAAACTCATGGACCTACTCTGTTTGCCTAAGAAAGACCGTGTGAGGCCTACCCAAGATGGCGACGAAGGCCTGCCGCTATCACAGGCATCCGAGATCCAGCCTGACCCGGATCAAGATGCTGGCTAATATACCGATGTGCCGGTAACTGAAAAATGGCTATATGCCATGCTGCAAGAGTTTAGAGTAAAGCTACAATCAGATCTCAAACGGGTGACATGTGAAATAAAGTGGGAGATTGCAGATCTCGGAAAACTGATGTACCGCCTGGAGTCCCGCATGGAAGAAATGTGTACAGAGTATAATGATTTGGCAGACACCGTACACCATCTAGCTGAGGAGCACCAACAGCTCAAACGCAAATTGGCAGATATTGAGGACCCCTTGAGGAGTAACAATGCCCACTTCAGGGGGATCCCGGAAAATGTGGCTGTGGATGCCCTATCTGGGTATCTGAATACTCTCTATAGTAGAAAGATATTAGGGTGAAAAATATTTTACTAACTACGATGAATAAAACACAAAATCAACCCCCAATATCACCGCTGCCTATGCATCAATCAATGTCGCCCAAACAAGCAAAACCTTTATCCCTCTGCTACAATGTCCTCTTAATTGGAGCGGCCCAAGAAAAAAAAAATGTCATACATGAGTCAGTGGGAAAGGGAACTGGGATGCACAATTCCCTTGTCACAATGTCACGAGGCAATGGCGAACACTAAACAGGCCTTGAGGAGTCTCTCGCTCTGGAAGTCCTATTGCAAAATCACAATGAAATGGTATCTGGTGCCGCATAGGCTGTCTTGCATCTATAAGGAGCGTCTGGGCTCTGTTGGAGATGTGAAAGAGGGACGGGTACCATGCTACATAAGTTTTGGGACTGTTCCAACTTAGGGAGCAAGAGAGATTGCTCATCTTTACAACTGCACACTTTAGCCTTCCACTGCAACCAGAATACTACCTCCTCCATATGATTCCCAAGTTAACAGGCGATCCTCACAGCAAGATGATAATTAACATACTCACAGTAGCAAAAGTCTAGCGTTCCATTGAAAAAGCAGAACAATCCCCTCACTGGAGGTTACCAGTAATAGGCTAGACATAATTTGCTCCTATGTATAAGAATGTACAATGTATTATCGATGGTAAGCTGAATGTATGATGATCATTGCAATGATGTACACATAAGCATACCTCAATAAAAATTATATATGGAAAAAAAAAAAGAGGCAAGACAAGAAGCTCTTTTATGGACAGGTGAAGTTTACAAAAATGAGGAGCCATCTAATAGAAAATAGAGAGGCAGTCAGACACGAGTAGAGAGGGGTGGTGAGAGATCAAGACACAGGACAGATAGAAGAAATGATACAGGAAGTCAAAAGAGTTGATGAGTTTACCAAGGGAAGCAGTATAGATAGAGAGCAGTAGGGGACCAAGGACTGAACAACACAGACAGAGAGGAGTTGCGGAGACGAATAACAGCCAGAAAAAGGAACACTGAAAGAGTACTGGGAGAGGTAGGAGGAGAACAAGGAAATAGCAGAATCTTGTAGACTGAGATCACAGAGGACGAGAAGAAGTACATTACATAGAAATAATTATGTGCAAATAAAAAGGGATGTCAATTATGCAAGATATGAATTCCTTTAACCCCTTCACATCTGCACTCATGTATACACGACTGCCAAGGTATGCACCAAAAATACTCAGATCCTGGAGGTGTTTTTTTTTTTTTTTAAAGACTCTTAGTAATGAAGGGGTTAATAATGACACCAACACGTGAAGAAAAAGTCACCTTAAATATATCTGAAAATAGCAATTTTACAACTCATGTGGCACTAAAGCGTTTTAGTTTACAAAAATAAAACAATTTATAAAATGCAGCCTGCCGGTGCTGTTAAACAAACATAGAATGATTCCAATAAAACATTCCTTCCATCGACAAAACTGCAAGCCAAAACAAGCAAGACTCTTCTCAACATTTTTGTGCTCATCTTTAATTTTCAAAAGAGTAAAACTAAAATCATCATGATGTATATATGTCAGCTACCTTATTGGCCATTAAAGGAACACTTTGTTATGTTTATTTCGTGTTCACTATTATGCTTTTCTCTTTCTAAAAGCCTACTAACTCATAACCATAAGCTGACTACATTGTACACGGTACAGTAATACAAAATGGCGACCCCCACCGCCAGGGCTGTATCTTTAACAAGGCTAACAATGTATTTTGCCTTGGGTGGCAAAAAACGCCACCCCCCAAGTGCCCTGGCATGTGCCCTGTTAGCCTCGCTTGTGGGAACCCAAGAGCTTGCCTGCTGGCCACCTCAGGGTATCCACAGAGGAGTTCAAGCCTCTTCACTATGTGGGTAGCGAGGGAGCACTGTCATCTAAGCTCTTCCTGCTTAGCTCCCTCGTGTGCCTCGCAGTGATGACGGGAGCCAGAATATGTCGTCATTCCGGCTCCCAGCAGCACTGCAATATGCGCGAGGGAGCTGAGCAGGAAGAGCTCAGATGACAGTGCTCCCTCGCCACCCACATTGGCTGACTGATTGCCGGCCGGCACGTTTACCTGTGCCTACATGCCTGCCCGCCCAGCAGCAGGTGCCAGCTCCACTGGACCCCATTGAAGAATCCACTCCAGCTTTCCCAAAGGTAGGGAGGCTGGGTGGATGTAAATGAAAATTAAATTACATATAAATTGTGTGTTAGACAATGTGTGTGAGTTTGTAAGTATCAGGGTGTCTGTCAGTGTGCCTTTCAGTGAATGTGTGTGTATGTGAATGAATGTGTGTGTGCATCAGTGAATTTGTCAGTGAGTGTATGTCTGTCAGTCAAACTGCGTGTTGGTCTTAAACGGGAAAAAATGCTGCCTGGACAGGTAGTGGCGGAGCAAATTTAGATTGGAGGGGTTGTCTGAGTTTCACAAATTTAAAATACACCACTGTCCGCCGCCCCCTTGGTTAGGGGTAACCTACTCTGAGGGGTATGTCATACTGCCCTCTTGCATCAACAGAAGCTCCAAAGGCCATCGTAGCGTAGCAACCCTCCCCCTCTCACTCATTCTTCACCTCCACCCCCTCCCGGGAGGGGTTACTCATGAAGCAACAAGATGGTAAATGCATGGCTCACACTATAGCCCTGGGCGATTATAGACCGGCAGAGCGTGCATTTAACCTTACTCAATACTTTAAGCTGCAGGTTTCAAACCCATCACTGATAGAAGGTTTGCTTAACTTAGAATTCACATGTATACGTGCAACAACCTTTTTTACACAGCAACGCATTGACTCATGATGGCATACTAGCTAGGCCCCATCTGCCATGTTATAGTTTAATTTTGTTTATAATGAAAAAATTAGTCAGACATAGCGGAAATATAAGTATACCCTGACAATGAGCAATACAGTGTATGTTCTCTATTACTCATGCATTTCCATTTTACTCGGGCACACAATTTACAACTGTCTCAATAAAAGAAAGATTAAAAAAAAAGGAACACTCTGGACATAACAACTTCATCAGAATTAAGTTGTTATAGTGGCAGAAGGTCCCAACTGCTGGCTAACCTCAAGGGGTTAAACTGTTAATGAACGTTTAACCCCAAACTCTGCCTTCACTTCAGTATCAGTCCAAGGCTGCAATCAGGAAGCCTCAGACTAGGCACTTTTGACACACTCAGCCTATCAGTAGCTCCCAATTCACAAAGCTGAGTGAAAGCAATACATACATTTTTCATGAATTTTTCTGAAGTCTCAGACTGGAAAAATAAGTGATGGGGCAGAGCTGACGGGTGCCATATTGAAGAATTTGCTGTTAAATAATTTATAAAAAGATCTAACCCCTGGAGGTAAGCCAGCAACCACGACTTCTTGGCTCCATAAAACATCTTCATCCCAAAGAAGCAGCTATGGTGCCCAGAGTGACCCTGTAAGCGCTTTATGTACAGCTTCCTTTCTGGAATTTCCTATATTTCCTTACAAGCTTCTGTAAATAACGGAATAAGTCTAATAATCAACATTTGTATAAATTATATAAATGGACTGATCAATGTGTGAATGCATGGATTGGCTGGAGGTGCTTCCAAACACATTGCTTTTCAACCTGCATTCTGGATGATGGTCCAAGGCTTGAATTGCTTTTTATCTTAATGCATTTCTTGGATCTGAATTTACAGATATGCCAGACAATACCCTTACACTAAATCTGGCAAAAATCAAAAGGCTATTTTGTCCAGATCAGTAACAGGATTCAAAGAGTTAAAGGACCACTATAGTCACCCAGACCACTTCAGCTCAATGAAGTGGTCTGGGTTCCAGGTTCCCCAGGTTTTAATCCTTTAGATGTAAATATAGCAGTTTCAAAGAAACTGCTATGTTTACATTGCAGGGTTAATCCAGCCTCTAGTGGCTGTCTTCCTGAAAGCAGCTAGAGGTGCTTCTGCGAAGCTCAATGCAAAAATCGCATTGAGCACGCAGTATATCTATAGGAAAGCATTGAGAAATGCTTTCCTATGGGCGTTTTTAATGCGTGCGGCTCTGGCTGCGCATGCGCATTCGGCTCCACTTGGGAGCTGACGTCGGAGGGGTAGGAGAGGTCACCAGCGCAGAGGGAGCCAGGCTCTGGATAAAGGTAAGTGGCTGAGGGAGGGGGGGACCTAAGGATTTATAGTGTCAGGAAAACGAGTTTGTTTTCCTGACACTATAGTGATTCTTTAATGCAAGTACCATGGTAACAGCCACTAAAGAATATGTCTATTACAGTTGTGGAAAACTTGTAGGACCAACATTTGGTGACCGCACACTCTGCATCTTAATGCTGAACACTTCCCAAAGTTGCCCAACTGTAATCATAGCTTCACTATTCTAACTCTAGTTCATAGACCTGTGAAAGTTTCCCTTTAGTCAGAGCAGCCTCAGGGGTAGTGCAGTAGGAGCATGGGGGTGCAATGAGGAGATATGGATTTGGCATCCGGATTTCTCAGGCATGTGAGGACCAGAAAATATGAAGGTAAATAGGCTTCCACATGTGACCATGACTTATGAAAAAAAGCATTGCTGATTTCGGGTCTGGAGAAAGAATATAGTTTTGTATGCAGGGAGGGCATTTCAAATAGCCTCCTCACAGTGCATTCCATTTTGATGTTAATGGAACATACAGCTTATTAGTAAGGTTTTAATGTGGAGATACACTTTTACAGTATTGATGCCTAAAATAAATAAATTGTATGGTGATTTAAGACTGTTTCTATGCAAAAATCTGCAAATGTGATACTACGTTTAACAACAAAGCAAAATGGTGTTATGCGTTGCTAAAGCTGCTCATGTGACATTGTATGTACAGCGATCTACACTATTTTAATTTTTACTCAATGAAACGGTCACATGGAAAACATTACAACTTTTACATCTTTAAAAAAACATAAATAACTCAATTAGATAAGGACTAAAAGACTCAATAGGCAGAGAGCTGCCAAGTACAATTTATAGAGAAATAAACAAACAACAGTACCAATAACATCATAATTACAGCAAACTATTATTTGTATTCCATGTTAATTATGTATAATTAAGCCAAACAAGAGATTCTATAGGCAGAGTTAAAGGGACAGTCTGGGCCTCGAACTGCTATGGTCGCTGATTGGCTTAGAGTAGTCAGATGACTCACTCGGCCAATCACGATCTCACTATTCATAAAAATGGCTTAAGAAAAATATACATGTTTCTTAACCCCTTAAGGACACAACTTCTGGAATAAAAGGGAATCATGACGGAATATTTCCGTCATGTGTCCTTAAGGGGTCAAACCAATTTGGGAATGGAGAGCTACTGATTGGCAGAGACAGTCAGCGTCCACTGAAGTCCTAGACTTCTGTTTTTAAACTGTTCGGCAAGCAGATGTTGGAGTGGGTAGAGCGGTCAGGCACTGGGGGTGGGGGGGGAGGGAGCGGTTATGGTGCCTGTTTTCTAAAAGACCAGTTGGTGAAAGAGGGGAAAAAAATGTTCTCATGAAACTAAAGCAAACTCTGCATGATACAATAGATCTTGCCTCCTGTATACATTATGATTTCACAATTTGTGCAATGATATTCAACTGTAGTATAAACTCAGGTACAGACCTATAGCGCAGTTATAAATAATGTGTCACCATGATATGCATTTAATTATTTTTAAACCTTACTTTTTTTTTTTTTTTATAATAGAATAAAGAAAATATACACTATTACATTTTAACTTTTGAAGTGTAATTTGAGACTATAGCCTGTCATGGATAAGCATGCTGTAATAATCAGTAAATAATGATAGGACTGTGTGAAAAGCCACACTTACAACCAGACTCCCCAAAGGCAATACCTCACTTCCTAAAACGCTTTTAACAGCCACCCACGCAAATGGCCCTAAATCCTGATGTACAAGCAAAAGCAGCCGTTTCTAGTGAGTGCTGTATTTATACTTTTCAAGAAGTTGGTAGGAACACACTTCAATGAATAGATAAAGAGACCATCCAGAGTGCAAACTCACATATGCAAAATACAGGGAATTCAATATGTTCTGGAAAAGAGAGATTGTTAATTGAAAACAGACGAAATTGGAGAATGTTTGTGGCGTTTAGTACATGTATAATCAAAAGAACATTTAATGTATCATTAAACTAAAACAGATAATAAACATACACACATTAAATTGGCTCTGTCATCCTAAACTTACCTTGCTTCAAATCTCTCTTTCTCACTTCGTTCTTTTCTTCTTTTTTGATCTTTTTCTCCTAAAATACATGAGGCAACGTAGGGACTATTTTGCTTATATATTTGTCCTCCGTTTTGTCACCTCCCCCAGCCATTACTAGTGAAGGCTGTGAGAATAAGTCATTGTATCATCACGAGACACTATCTATGAAGACTGTTGCATATATATCAATACTCTACAGCACTGATGTGGGCTCATGGTGGATGAAGAACCAGTAGTGAAAGAAAGAAAATGGCAGTGTCCACACAAGAGATTGACACATCAGGTAAGTATATCTACACCTTGCCTGCACCCCCAGGCCACGCACAATAAGTGACAATGTCACCAAATATGCAAAAACCCCACAAGGTGGCAGATTCACTTTAAAGGGACACTATAGTTACACAGACCACAAATTGTCTCGGAGCAGTGTCCCTGTCCTTTAAACCCCACAATCGAAAACATTGCATGTTTTGTTTTGTAACTCCAAATTTACATTGCAGAGTTAAGTCTGCCTCTAGTAGCTGCTTCCACTGCACTGACAGAGTAAAACACAGTCGTATGATGCAGGGGCCTCCAAAGGAAAGAGTTGATTGAATGCTTTCCTTTCGGGAGGTTTGAATGTGGATACAGCGCTTGCCGTGCATGCGCATTAGGTCCCCAATGACCCTCTGCACTGGAAAAGGGTAGGTATAGTGCAAAGCGATGCTAGAAACTCCCTGGTTAATTATAGAGCTGGATGCCAGCATGAACCAGGTTGCCAAGCTCATGCTGGCACAATCAGGTGTCGTACATGGCCAAAATGCGGGAAGCAGCCGGATAAGGCTGGAGCTGGTGGAGTAGAGGTAATACAACCAGGGACAAACTATTCCCCTCCCATTTTCCCTTGGAACAGAAAAGGCACTAGAAATGTTTTTCTAAAAAACAGAATGATTGATGCGGGGTGGTGAAGTTCACTACTTCACTCAGTGATGACCAACCAGGTTTTTTCGAGATAACACTTACCAATTTGTAGAAATTGCTGTATGTGAATGAATTTTCCTGAATGCCATGGTAGAAGAAAAGAAGACTATTGTAATGTTTGTCAACAACAGACTCCTGTATTCCTGCAATGACGGTAATGTAAGCCAGTGCAGGTCCTCAATTGCTATATTTTAAGTTTTACTTTTTGTTTGTACAGTTACAAAAATGAAAAATGGGTACTATATGCAACGTTCAAACCATGATTTAATACGTCGCTTTGCTGGTGCCTCCCTCCCTACTCCCATGTCCAATAGACAATTATTTTTCTCCATTTAGAGGATGTCATTCTTTTTCAGACAGATGTTCTTACAGTCTAGGAAGATGTTCAACTTTGGCATTCCAAATGATACTGAACAGCAATCTCTACAATTCTGTTCAACAAGTGGTAATAGGACATTATGTTAGATCATGGCGGACACAGAGACCCCTGGTGTAAATAATTACGACACAGGAAGAAAGAAGACTAGACACACGGCATGAGCTTGACAACGGCCCCTATCGAGGAAAATTTTATTGTTTTATCTTTCTGGAACCAGAATTCTAATTTAATCACATCAGTGTCAGACCCGTCTACCATCTTCCTTATAACCGTGAAGTTTGGCTGCTTCAATCCAGGAGCAGCTGGTTAGTTTGCAAACACAATAAAAAAATCAGAGCAAAAATCTGAATGTAACTGTGGGTATTTCAAATAGTTAACCCTTTACAGAGCCATTGTATATATAGGTGAATAAAAATGATTATAGACATTATTTTTAATCCTACTTGACCATATTTAACGAAAACATAAATAAACCAATATAAATCCAAACAGTAAATTGTACTCAATTACATACATTTCACCACACAAAATGACAGGCAAAACCGATTTAAAATAAATATATCCCAGGGGTGTGTCGGGGCAGTGTATGTGTGTGGGGGGGCAGTGTGTGAATGTGTATGGAGGGGCAGTGTATTTGTGTGTGGGGGCAGTGTATGTATGGGGGGCTGTGTATATGTGTATGGATGGGCAGTATGTGTATGGGGGCATACAGCTATGTGTGGGGGCAATGATTGTGTGGGGGGCAATGTGTGGGTGGGCAATTTGTGTGTATGGGGGGGGAAATGTATGTGGGTGCAGTGTGTGTATGGGGGGCAGTGTGTGAATGTGTGGTTAGGAGGGTAGGGAGGCATATATATAGAATCCCTGGTGGTCCCAGGGCTAGAGTTCACTCTAGCGAGATCCGTGGCAACGCTCCGTGCTCGCGAGAGAAGGACCCGGAGGAGCTGCAGACTGAGCTCCCAGGTCCTCTCTCCCTTCCCTGCCGGCTGCCAGCACGGTGCCAAACTCGCAAGTAAATGGGGCATTCCAGCAAAGAGCCACTGCAATGGAAGCCAAAGGCGGTGACAGGGATCATATCCTGCAAACCACCCAAGCCCAAATGAGATCTCTCAACAGGTCCAAAGGTTGAATCGAACCGTCATGACACTGGAAGCAAGGCATAAGAAACAGAATGTCTGCCTCTGGGGCATCCCGGAATACATCGGCGGGGATGACCTACTGCCACATGCACCCAGGGACATTAAAGTCGTGACTAGGGACGTGGCTGTTCGAATATTATCATGCTCAAGAGACCTAAATCAAGAGACCTAAACAATATCCAATTTGAGGGACATACAATGGCTATTTATGAAGATATCCCTTTTGCAGCGCTGGTGATGTGGAGGCAGTTTGCACCAATTGCAAAACAGCTTCGAGGGGCAACAATCCGTTACCGGTTTGGGGCTAACTGCTCACTGCACCCACTACTAGCACCCACTTTTACTCCCCTCCATTCCTTGGATATCCCCTTGAGAGGTGCCCACACATACCACACCCCAGATGCATCACCCCATATGCACATACCAATTATACACTCCAGTGGTCACACTATGCTTTGTTTTATTTTATCGTTAATATGTTTATCAGTGTCTAAGTAACTCTAGACCACCAATTACGGTCTACAAACAGTGTCATGTTCCACCGTCTATTACCTGTAATAGGGGCATTCCAGGCCAATGGTAAATGCAGTTTGTGCACACATGAATGCTAGATGTTATATTGTAAATTGTATTCGTGGGTACACATCCCAAGTTGTCAGACAATATCCTAAGAATTATGTTAGTGGGAACGCGACTAAAGGTGAAAGAAATATGCTATGATAGAGACTAGTGTATAAACGCTTAACGACAACAGACCGTATACTACGACCATTATTATTATTATGAATACACACAATGGCGACAGATGCTGTACTAGGATGGTTCTCAAAGTATATTTGCATTCAGGGTAGCCAGACAGTATACAGTGTCTAAAGTACACTAGGCCCCAAACTTCTCGTATAGGCTTTGGTGAGGATTGTTACTCTAATATACGCTCCAGGCCTGACACTGATGCCTGCTGATAACGGACACACATGTTAAAATACATCTGTATCGCAGTTAATAACAGAAATAAGCACAATATATTGAGAATATATATATATATACATACATACACATATATACACACACACACACACACACACACACACTAATAAAATACAAATTGAAAAAAAATAAAAAAATGAATATATTCTTGCAGTGGACTAGCTACTGACATAAAATTTGTTTGGATTGTCCCTTTACATAGAATTTTTTGCAAAGCCCCTTTACACACACAAAGAAAAAAAAAAAGGTGTTTAAAAGTTTATGTATAGATTAGAATAAGCTACAATTCAATCCATTCTGATAATTATAGCCAATGTCACGTTTACAATATCACATGTTTAAGAAAAACCTAAAGTTACATATTGCGGTTAGTTCTTCCTTATTTTGTTGGAGTTCCTTAAATTAAGTGGCGTATTAAACCAGGTCTGCTACTCAAGGGTACATCATATAAACAAACAACTAGATACGCCAATTAGGCAGAGCGGTTACAGTTAGTCTAAAACAGTAAGGAGAAAATTGCAAAGGTGCAGGATTTTATCTTTTAAAGTTTGTGCAACTTTAGTCTGTTTACTCATCTAGCAGAAAATTGTGATGAATTAACATTTTAAGATAAAGTTTTTTTGTTTGTTTTTTCCTCGAAGCAAATGGTCATCTAGCAGAAAACATTGCTTAAAATGATAGACAGCCAGCATTCCACTTTCTGCTTGAATGTTCATGCGATTTCTGACAAGAGTTCGCAATAGTAATTACCGGTAGGCAGCCTCTAGAAATATGCAAAAGTTTAGAAATACGATGAATTAAAAGGCTGAAAGTTGAAACTATGTGCAATCAACCTAAACTGCGGCAAACTTGTAAAGAAAGTACTTCAGTAGAAACACTTTTCTATCATGGTATGCCAGGTCAATCCAACAATCCTTATACTGACAGGACAGTCCCGATTTCATGGTCCAGTACTGCCATCCCAATTTAGTTCCCTGGTGTACTGCACCCTGGGACACCAGTCAACTGCCCTCGGGAAGAACAGCGCAAGCACATCAGTAGATGAGTTTGTGTTGTGCACGTGTTCTAGAACCCTGTAGAGAGTGGCCAGGTGTGCGGACATCACTAGTGATGCATGTTTCTCTTATAATGTACAGCAACGCGGTTTTGAGGAAAAAAACAAAGCAATTTTTATATTTTTTCAATAATACACCTCTAGTGGCTGCCAAAAACAGCCACTAGACGCACTTTTATCTTAAGACTTATGATTTTCAAAGATGCTCATATTCGGCATAATCACGCAAAGCATCATGAGTAATAGCGAATAACGAATGGCTATTTATGCTCCTGTTAGACTTGAAGTGTGTGCATCATAGGCCCTTAATCTTCTCTTTAAGACCTATTGGATTAGACCAGAGAACATCAGTCTTGATGATCTCACAGTGGCAAGAGCAGCTGCAAAAAGGTGACATGAAAGATATTTTTTTTAATTCTCAATTTTAGCAGTCAGGGGGGACAGGTTGAATCTAAAGTGTATTAAAATAAATAAATAAATAAATAAATAAAGGACACTCATAAATTAAACTAAAAATATTAGAAAGAAAGTTGGCCTTGGAAACCATATATTACACAACATGCCCCTGACATTTTTCTCAATGGGGAGATTTCAGAAATCCTCATGTTTTTAAAATGACTGCAATAGACCATTTATAAAGACAACTCCAAATAACTGGTATATCCAACTCAAAAGGTCTAAAGTGCAGAAGAGTGTGCAGACATTAAAAGATAATCTAAATCGTTTGTTAAGACGAGAGCTTTTCATACTGTAATGGGACACTGTAGGCACCCAGACCACTTCAGCTCATTAAACTGGTCTGGGTGCAGTGCATTTGTCACCTAGTGCTGCAATGTTAAACATTTCACATAAGAAAGCATTGATTCAATGCATTCCAATGGGGAGGCCTAATGTGTAGGTGGGATGAGGTAAGTAAGTAAAGGGTTTTTAACACTTTATTCACTGCAGCAGGAGGAAGCAAAGGGAGCTATAGTGCCAGAAATACAGGTTTGTATTCCTGGCACTATAGCATTCCTTGAATATTCTGTACTATTCCTGCAGATTATCTAGCCTCCCTTAGATTATAGATAAAATGAGCAGTCCAACGAATTGTACTAGGACACACACACACACACTAAAACATTCAGAGGCAATTATAAATATAAATTAACCAAAACAAACCGCATGTCTGTAATAATTTCACATTATCTCTTAACTAAAGCATCTGTGTTAGACATATACTAATAAAAAAAAAAAAAAGCAATAAGGGTTTTGTTCTTGTCAGGATTTTGAAGAACAGCCCATTGCATATCTTACATATTTTACATAAAGGTCTTTACTGGATTCATTGCTCGGGGTTCTTAAAAAATTGAAGTTAAGTCTCAAGACACTGACACATATATTAAACAGCGTGAGCCACGAATCTTCATACAAACAGGAAGAATCTTAGTCCATGTTACAAAAGGCAAAGTAAATTGTGGGATCCTGTGAGTCATGCATGCACAAGAAAACATACTGTTGCAATGAAAACAAGAACACGTGATTAAAAACAAATTACATCACTGCCGAAATTACCAAGCACTTCAGTGATTTTAAGTGTTTATGGTGCCTGGAGTCACCTTAAATGCTGCAAATTTTAACCCCTTGTGCGCATGGCTCTCACTTGGGTTCCTAATTCTCCTCAATGATATCACAGGAGGCAGAGAGGCAAGCAGTGACGAGAGAGAATCGGCATCGGAAAAAGGCAAGTAATTTTTTGCACACACGATGGAGGGTGGGGGACACCTATCTAACTAGGGACCAGAACATTAAAGCATTAGGAATACACATTTTTATTCCTTTTTGACAATCTTTATTTTGAGAGCTTGAGAAGCATACACAGAACATTGATAAGAAACAGAGTCCAAAGGTGTATAAAGATGCTGATAATTATTGGTTATCATCAACTGCCCACAACACAGTGTCAGGGCACCGTACTGTTAAAGCAGGGTACAGATCATTTTACAATGCATATGGTCCGACCAAGAACCGGTATTCATCCTAGAGTGTGGCAAGGCCCAAACCTTATATGTGCATTTTGCATGAGTAGCATCAAAAGAATAGTACGAAAAAAGGGAAGTCTCACTAAGCATCCCTCTAACGTAATCAATCAAGGTGTATCAGTGTTCAGAGTGCCTGGAACCATGTCCAGACAGTGAGACCATTATTGAATTTGAAAATTCAGCCTTGTGTGATGTGAAGGGCTGAATTTTCAAATTCAATAGTGGGGGTTCAAAAAAATTTCAGCCAATGGCGAAAAGAGTGGAAAAGTTGAGCCCTGCTGGGGAGTATGTAGGTTATACAAAAACATACCAAAAGGAGGAGAAACCTTTTTTATTTTTTGTATGAATGTGTACTGAGACAAGAGAGGGTAAGAAAAAAAAAAATGAGTGATGTATCTTTGATTCACTTTATAGAAGAATGCAGACAGAATGTCTGCCGAGCCTGCATGCTGGGAGAGAAAACAGACTTTACAAATTTTACAGGTGATTTCAGGTATCAGTGTTTTCATCTAGAATTCAGAAAACACAGAGCAATATTTAACAGGATTGTCTGAAATATATGGAGGATTAATTCAGGAAGGACGTCTGGAGATACACACACATATATAAATGTTCTCTCTTCTTATATATTCCATGCTGTCCTGATGAAACATTCACCAAACTGGATATTTTGAAATAAAAGGTGAAAATATAAAAATTCCTGGAGTGCTAGTATTTTTTTGTTGGATTATGTTAAAAAAAAGTGTTGCTGAGCACCGGATACTTTTGTATGCTGTGGACATGGAGTGCAAAAGCTTGAAAATATATATATATATATACACACACACACACATATACATATATACATACATACACACATATACATATATACATACATACACATATACACACACACACATACACACACACACCTCAATATCTTGCATTATGATATGTTCATCCTGCAAGTGCTTTGCAACATTTGCTTGTACTTACTACATATTTTTCATTTTTATCTCTTTTCTGACATTAAATCAGATTATAGATCAGTTAAAACGCAAGGAACATTTCAAACCCAATGTCACATTGGATTAATGTTCGGTAAAATTACACTTTCGGTGAACAAGCAATTTACCCAACAAATAAAATCAAATTAACCCATGTGTATCTCACTTTATACACGGAGTGTGTTTACTAGATACAAGTATCACACATCCTGAATTTGCAGGTTACAGCAACACTAATTTGATAAATATAGATTATAATAATCTGAACAGCAAAAATGAGACTAGTGCCAGAGATTATAATTTTTTCTTTTCTCTTTTTCTGTTATGGAAACCATTATCAAGGCAGCCAAAAGCCAAGGAGTCAAGAAGAAAAACCTTACTGGAAGGAAAGAGAGGATCTTTGCCAATGCAGATAGAACAGGCCAAAACCCAATCGTGTCAAATTCAGGGGAGCTGGCTTATAGCAGTTACAAGCAAAAGAGAGTATGGTGTAAGGTACTCTCTGTACAATAACCATTGCAATTCTGCAGTATTGTTATGGTGCTTAGACATTATCCTTTAACACTAATAATTTATTAATCAAACAGTGACTTGCTAATAAATAATTGAGCAAATATTTTCACAGAAGAAAAAATGTACCCCACTTGCAGTTTCCAACTTTTTATTAGCTCATTTATTGTTAAATATATATTCAGCAGGTACCGGTATTTTAAGTCACTAATTTTCCGACTGCCCCCAACATATGCACTGTGCTCATAGTAAGGACACTTGAGTCAGAACAATAATTTTATGTTTTTTCAAAACTTTTTTTTTCTTTTCCTTTTTAAATTGTGGACAGTCAGTCAATAACTCATTCAGCAAGTATTATTTCACTCCGTAAGGCAGCTACTGAGTGCATACCATACACCTACAACAATACTGAAGAGCATATCATTTAAAATATAAAAATATGAGCTACTGTACAAAATCCACAAAGTGGGCCAAAAAAAAAAGTTACTGTTCTACTACCCTATACGTGTTGGACTTGCATTAGGAATTTCTGTTTTGGTCAATTAGGGTTACTAAGACCCTTTTAATGTGTCACTAGCTTTATAATGCCCTATTGGACACAACTGATCTTGTCCCTGTCCACGCCCCATCTATCAGTCTATGTCATCTGTGATGCAATCAACTGCTTCTCATAAAATAGCATTTTACAGATCCACTGGCTCAGAGCACATGCACGCACTCTGGGCTAGCGAGGAGAGAGATGTGAGGGGAGGGCAGAGGGAGGAATGGTTTTAAATAATTACAAAATGTAACAGTTGATAAAGGAGTGAGGCAGAGAGGGGACACATTGCCTGCAAGGGAGAAGCTCATTACATGTCACCAACGCATAGTGCGTGCTGGCGACACATGTACAAAAGTGCAGATTTCTGTATGTGCAGTCTTTCAAACAGAAACACTGCACATACAGACACTTACAGCCATGACCATTTCTAAAAGCAGAAGTGATCATGGAGGTTGGAGTTTAAATTGTTAATTAGGTTCAGTTAACTTTCATAATGGAGAATACACATAAAATTTAATTTAAAACAGAGTATTCGATAAATTGTTTTATTTTTTTTAAAATAAAAAATTCCTGAGAGCACAGCTTAGTGAAGTGTACTATGCACAACTATTAGTCACAGAAAACCTTTTGCCTGTATGTCAATCACTTCCTGTTTCCAGGGTTAATTGCCAGAACATGTGATATACCAATGTGCTAACTAGTAAGACTAACTAGTCAAAGATTGTATTTGTTTCACAGATGTCACAACAGAAGAGGACTGAAAGCAATGCTGTTAGGAAACAACAGTAATATTCACTACATTATTATGTTTTTGGGAATTCAAAGCAATTTTCAAAATTTAGACAACAGTAGTCAAATTAAAAAACAAATGTTAGCCATGTTTTCAGGTCTTCTATTCCATCCTAAAATTTGAAATTTAAACTTCTCAAAAAAATAAGTCAATCAGAATCCTGGTTAAATCAAAAGTGGTCTACAGATGGCCAATACCCAATTTTGCATACTAATACTACAAAAAAAAAAAAAATTCATGCTAAAATCTAGTCACATTTCTAGTATTTATTTTCACGATTGTCAGGTGTTCTGAGATGAGACATTGTGGAATCTACTCTCCTTTTCATACAACGGTATACACAGATCAGCCGCAACATTAAAATCACCTGCCTTACATGGTGTAGTTCCCCCTCGTGCTGCCAAAACAGATGTAATGCGTCAAGGCACAGACTCCACTAGACCTGTGAATGTGTCCTGTGGTATCTGGCACCACGACATTAGCAGCAGATACTTTAAGTCCTGCATGTTGCAAAGCGGATTTTCCATGGATCAGGTTTGTTGTTGCAGGACATCTCACAGATGCTCAATCTGATTGAGATCTGGAGAATTTGGAGGTCAAGGCAACACCTTGAACTCGGTCACTGGACATCCTCACACTTTGCACTTGCTTGTGGCGCCTGCCCCCCACACTGATGTCAGTGGAGGTAGAGACTTAACAGGTACATTTTTAAAGGGTTTTTAAGGGGAGAACAAGCACGGGCAGAGGGGTACTGTAGTTTTAGGAATACAGTCATGCCTATACTTGCCATAATATAATAGCCATGGGCTCACACAGGAGATCTCCCAGGCTGCTATTAGCAGCGACTCATAGAGGAGCTGCATGACAGACTGGCCAATCTAGTGATCTTAAGAAGGAGTCCAGAACGCATGAATTCCTCCAGCCATTTTCCATAGAGCCGAATTTGTACACAAGGTCTCAACTCATTGGGGGTCAGGCAAAATTCTTCAACCACAGGACTACCAGGGAAAAGGACTTCCCCACCAAGATCCAAGTTAAGGAAGAGGGAGGGGGAAACAAACTTTAGGGATTTATTTTTTTTAATAATTGAAAGGGTTTTTTGAACCCTTGTAACGGCAGCCCCCGTCATCCATGACACAGCGGAGCCCATGTCATCCCCCAACACACCGCAGCACTTGTCCACACACAATGCAGCCCCTTTCCACCACACCCTTTTCCTCCTCACACTATATCCCCTTCTGCCCCTCCCCACGGCCCCTATCTCCACCCCACAAAATATAGCCCCTTCTGCCTTAAATGCCCAGGTTGCCTTGAATACGAATTTGTATTCCTAACACTATAGTGTTCTTTTAATGATACCGAACTGTACCCTGGTTCACACACACACACTACACCCAAACCACCAAATCTTAACACAAGCATCATCCTCCAACATGCACCCCCAAAAGCTTCATCTCCTCCACATGCAAAGTAGGATACAAGATACAAACCATAAGCAGCATACAAACTACATTTGCTTCCCAAAAAGCAGTTTGCTGATACACACACCCACACGTAGTCTAATCCACACACACTCAACTTCACAAGCAGCCTCCAGATGCATACAACACCCCACAGAGTAGTCCCCCGACCTAATCACGGTACCTTTGCCCTCTGGCATTCCATTTATGGGGACACCAGAGACAAATCACAAGCAAACACAGAGCAAGCGTTTCATTAAGTGTGCTTATACCGTGCTGTGGTAAATAAACACAGGGACTTTTCCCCATGCAAGCGCTCTTCATCAGGGCTCTGCACATGGGATGCCATGAGAGGCATTAGGCTGACATGGCCACATTCAGGTGGCATGCTTGTCATTCACGAAGACACAACATGCCCCCTCTCTGGCCCCACTCCATCATTTTCGGCTGTTCTGCCTTAAATGCCCAGGTTGCCTTGAATACGAATTTGTATTCCTAACACTATAGAGTTTTTTAATGATACCGAACTGTACCCTGGTTCTTGCCCTCAGAAAGATACACATATCAATCTGCCAAATAAATGGAGTACTGGTGGAAAAATATACTTCTCTGACATACGAAGAGCATCTCTGGAACACAGAGTAAAGTAAGAGTATATAGTCTGCATTTTGTTTTTATTACATCTAAGCCCCACATACACACAATGTGAGAAAACTGGAAAAACTTACCAATTGTAAATCGCAATTGCACTGTCACTATTTCACAATACAGGAGTAAAGCACCCCAAACTCACATAAATATTCAGCAATTTATGGAAATCTCAAACTGAATTTTCACATAATTTTTTATTTTTCTCATTTTACAGGATTTCTTCTATCAACTTATTCTTCCACAATAACACTTTTAAATGACATTACAGATTGCTAACATATAAAGACATTTCCATCCAAATACAGTTTTTTTTTGTTTGCACCAAAAACTTTGAAGGTAGCTCTCTCCCCTAACAAATTATTTAAATTTGAGGATTGTGGGAATCAGAATCCAGAAACATAGTCAGGGTTTTCTACGAAAGTTAAAATGGGTTGGGTATTCAAACATAATTCAAACTAAATTTCACCTTTAGACCAATGTAGCTGAGCTGGAAGCATAGCGAACAGATAATTTTTCAAATTTATCTAATTTGGTCTTAAATTCACTTTGAATTCCGACAAATCTCAGTTTACACAATAACCTTACAAGGGTCACACCTGTGTGTAGCCTGTTTTAATCAGTACATGAAGGAGAAGAAAAAGAAGGAAAACAGAAAAAGAAAGAGAGGCCTTAAGGGCACTTAAAAAGTTCAGCAACGCCCAATGCTCTGTAGAATTGCCTGAGCAGATGAATACAAAATGATGATTATATAATACATTTGGCAGGATTAGTAACCTTGCTCTGTCTCTCGGAAATATTTACAAGCGTGTGGCTGGGAAGCTTGCATTATTATTATTATTGGTATTTATATAGCACCAACATATTCCACAGTGCTTTACAATATTATTAAGGGGGAAATGTAGCAATTACAAAATGTTACAGGAACAATATGTGGATCAGGACTCTGCTCAAACAAGCGACTTGTATCTCAAATGTAGTAACAAGAAGACAAAAGTATGCACCTAGAGAACAAACTCCTTACAGTGTCTACATTTAACATTAAAGGGACACGCTAGACCCCTAAAGCACTTTATCCTGCTGAATAATGTGCTCTCCGATTTTTTTACTGAAAGCACAGATATAAATTTAAATTGTAATTTTTATAATATCAACCTAGTTACATCTTCCTGGCTTTCAAGTGGACAACATGTTCTTTTACTTCCTGGTTTGTTCAGATCAGTGGAGCTAAATTCAAGAGGTAGGCAATAGCCCAGAGCACCGGCTTTGAAAAGACTTCTAATTAACCCTTTGTAAACAGGGGGACCCTTTCTGTGTAAAATGCCATATTGGGCACTATGCATGATGTCTCTCCTCCCCAAATGGACTCTTGAACCTGAAATTATTCTCACAAAATGATGGCCCTACGCCTTCAACACTTGCTATCAGGGTTAGTCCACCCTGATCAATCAGGGTTCATACCCTCAAGAGAGTCAAGGGGCAAGTCTAGAAAATAATCAAAATCATTCATCATGCTCGACACATGACGCACCTATGGTCCTTTTATCAGTGGATGCAGAAAAAGAATTTGACAGGGTAGACTGGCTCCTCCTATACAAAACACTGGGGCTTTGGCCATAGATTGCTACATTGCATCAAGTATCCATATTCTACAACATGGGTAGAATATAGATACTTGGTGCTATTTAGAATACTATGTGTTTTTCAAGGGCACTTAAGGCTGCCAGGGCCTTTTGTTAAGGTTACCATTTGTACATTACACAAACAATCAGCTCCAAATTGAGTCTAGTATACTTTCCTCACCATACAATAATACCTACTATAACAATATAGAAAGATATATGGCAGAAATGTAAATTCTCAACTATTTCATCTCTGTACCCAATCTCACACAACCCACTTTTTAAGGGGGGCAACTTTTGTATTTTTTATTTTTCAATTACTTTGATGAGGATTATCTGTCCATTACCAAAGCTCTGACAAACTTATTGACATTATCCAAACAAGACACCATATAATGGATCAGTATATTTATACTCAACTCTCACTACCTACTTTCGTTAGTCTGAGAGATGGTTCTAGACTATTGACTGATGTCAAAAACCTAAGTTTGACTCACAACAATAGATCAAAATTACGATCCAACTATATAATTGGTTACAGATGAAAGCATACACTCAAATCCCCCTTATATAGAAATATGGTCTGAGGAACTTCAGTTGAACTCAACAGATGCCATTTGGCAAACAAAAATCTTTCAAATTACTACTAAAGCTACACACAGTGTTAAGGTACTGGAAGTAAATTTCAAACTCCTCACTCGCTGGTGTCTTACACCAACAATCTTACATAAAACGTTTCCTGAAACTTGTTGGAGGTGTGAGCAGAGTAAAGGTTCTTTTTCACACTTTTGGTGAACCTGCTCTGCTATCACTTCGTTTACATTAGAAGAGTCAATTCTTAACATTAAACTCCTATTGTCCCCAGAAACTATACAGTTTCAACATACAGAAACCCTGCTTCATAAATATTGACGTGTTATTTCACCTTCTAATTACTGCCAAATCCCTTATCCCACTTCACTGGAAACAATCCCTCGCCCAAACAGGAGTAAAGGTTTATTGAACAAATCAAGTATACAGAACTTCAGTGGTCCTTAGAAAATGGTATGATAAATATTTGATTAACTGGGAACCTTGCACCAAGCATATGTCCCACTCCTCCTCACCAGCCATTCCCGCATCCTAACGTCAAGAACGTTGTTGTCGTCGATTGTTCTCATTTACCATATCTGAATGTCCACTCTCCTGGAAATTTGTGTAAAAGTGACTTCCCCTTTACACAAGTTGATTAACCATTTTCGATAACATAGTAACATAATCACCCAGGTCCCTCTTGTTCTACAGAGTATTATATTTTTAATGTTGCTCTCTGGAAATTAACTGTAATTTTATCTCTCATGTAACATATGTTACTTTTTTTATATTTGTAAAACTCAAAAATAGATTTAAAAAAAAAATCCAACTGCTTCAATTTGTTCTTGGAAGAAAAAAAAAAAAAAAGTATAAATCCTCTTAAAGATAAAATGATATGAACATAAGCAGCCTGTAATAGTTTCATAAACTGCCCAACATCATAAATTCCATTTATGGATTTAAACTAGCGGTTCTATTTTGCACTAACCCAATCTGTTTCTATAACGGTTATGACTGAGGTTAGACTACATTGCAGGTATGGACAGACAGTTTTTTGTTTACTAGATTACAATATAGATACAAACTACAGCAAAAGGCATATTTCTCAGAGTTGTACAAAATTATTTTTACATGCATTGAAAAGTGCATTTATCTATACATGAACAAATATCAGATGGGAAAGAATGAAATAAAGCAGAGTGACTAGTAAGAAAAACTAGAATCATAAGAAATTGTGTGTATACAAAACAGAGTAGCAGTTACAATAATAATGGTGAGAAAAGTATGCAGAAGAAGGCATCACCCAAACAAAACCTGAAACATAAGGTTGACAAAGGATATTTTGTAAATTACTGTATATTAAAGCGGCACTGTCATGCCGAACTTACCTTTCCTCAATCTCTCCCTCTTCTCCCCCTCTCTCAGGATCTGTTCTTCTTTTCTTCCTGTCTTCTTTAGTTTTCTTTAAAACCATAAGACAAAGTAGGGACTCTTTGCCTTATGGAGGATTCCTCCGCTTGACCACCTCTGACCAGCTGAGGAGAAAAGTGTGCTTCATTTCCGCTGGTCAGAGCAATTTTCCCATAATTCTTACCTTTCCTCTGTGTTCCCGCGATGCTTCCTGTCATTTTACACGAAGCTGCTCACTGTAAAAAAAACTATTGGCCCCCACCCCTAAATGACAGGTGGGGGCCCTAAAGTAAAATAAGGGGGGAGGGGGCCATAATGATAATGAGAGGGGGGGGACCTACTGTCCACCTCCCCTCCGGCCCCCACACCTGGGCGGCGGATGGGGGCCAAAAGATAATGAGGGGGGGGGAACTACTGTCCTCCCCCCCCCCCGCACCCCACCCCTCGTTGGCGGATGGGGGCCATAAGTCAAATTCACCCCCCCACCCAAATACATGCTGTGTAAAATGACACAGAGCACTGTGATTGGATGGATTTCAAGTCATCCAATCACAGTGGTTTTTTATTTGCCCTTTTTTGGGGCTGAAAAATGAAGATTTGAGGAAAAAAGAAGATGTTGAATGGTAAGTTTAATTTTACTTTTCAGGTTAGTTATTTTATTCCCTCCTGCCAGGCCACCTTCTGGACCCCCCAGTGTGGCGTGCGGCAGTGGTAAGATTAGACGCGGCGAGGTAGCTCTAACCTCTCTTCTCTGCTCCCTCGCGCAATATTTACTGATGCTGCGGGAGCCGGAATATGACGTCATATTCCGGCATCAGTAGACAGCCCACAAGGGAGCAGAGAGGTTAGAGCTCCCTCACCGCGTCTGATTAACACACAGCCGCCCGCCGAAGTGAAGCCCCACTGGACCCCAAGGACAGATCCACACCAGCTCTCCAGGAGGCTGGGTGGATTTTTAATAATAATTTGTGTGTATGTGTGTGTGTGTGCCTGTAAGTGTATGTAAGCGTATGTGTGTATGTGTCTATAAGTGTCTGTGTATCTCTGTAAGTATATGTGTGAGTGTCTGTAAGTGTGTGTGAGTGTCTGTAAGTATATGTTTGTGTGTCTATATGTGTCTCTGTGTCTGTAAGTATATGTGTGTCTGTCTGTAAGTATATGTGTGAGTGTCTGTAAGTATATATATGTGTGTGTGTGTAAGTGTGTGTCTGTCTGTAAGTATATGTTTGTCTGTCTGTAAGTGTATATGTGTGAGTGTCTGTAAGTGTATATGTGTGAGTGTCTGTAAGTGTATATGTGTGAGTGTTTGTCTGGGAGTGTGTGAGTGTGAGTGTGTGAGTGTGTGTGTGTTTGTCTGTGAGCAGAGTACTTGTAGAATAGAAGAAATAAGGAGCAGAGTATTTGTAAAAAGGAGAAAGAAGGCGCAGAGTATTTGTAGAATAGGAGAAAGAAGGAGTAGAGTACTTGTAAAAAAGGAGAAAGAAAGAAAAGGAAAAGGAGAGAATTATTGTTGGCTAATTATAGTAAGTGGGCTACCTAGCTCAGCCTTCCTATTGGGCATTGCTATAAGGAAGGTTAAAAAAAAATAGAAAAAAGGAAGAAAAAAAAAAAAGTGGGGAGAGGAATTGAGGAGGGAGAGGAGGGGAGCTGATGCACAGATGAGAAAATCATATTATGAGCAAACAGAGAAATTGTCTGAATATCACCGAAAGAGGAAACCTTAGTTTGTTCCTTACGAAAATCAAACCAGATATCAAATATTTAGTCTCACAGCATCAACCTCAAAGATCTCATTAAATCACTAGGAAAGGTAATTTCAATTTACTTTATTGTTTTCTTATTAAACTTTATAAAGTTAAAAACATTATAAACATGCATAAAGTAGAAATAAAAAGATAAATGTACGTACATTTATTTATTTTTTTAAACACCCTCCTTTCTAAAAAATATTCTGCACTTGCGTGAAAACTGGTGAGCGGTAAGGAAATTTTTCCATCATTAAAGATGCATTAGTGGGCGGTAGATAGAAAAAGGTTGACTACCACTGATCTACATACTCCTTACCATCTGTCATGCCAAAAGCATGAGTTGGTGTTTGATGTGTGTTTATATATGTTAAGAGTTGTTTTTTTGTAAACCTTGGGATGACATTTATTGTGGTCTTTGATCTTGCACCAGGCCTAGACCATAAAACATCTAGATAGCCATCACCAGAGCTGGACACAAGGAATTTCATAGAGTGGGCAATAGACTGCCAGACCAACCCCCTCTGATCCCCCCCCCAGGGGTCTGCCCACTGAGAAACAACTAGTTTAGATATATGAGGGTGTTGGACTATCCAGGGAAGTCAGTTATTCATTTTTCTTTTGTCAGTAACTTCTAGGAGACCTATACCATCTAAGACTCCCACAAGAATTTTATATGGGGTAAATATATGTAAGGAATTTCTTGTGTTTTCTCCTATTTTATTTTATGTACTGTTTTGCAATTTGTTATCTGTATGTCATTTATTTCTGTATTTTGTACTCAGCACTGTGAATCCTTTTTGTCAGATTAAATGTTTACTTAATCAGCTTGTGTCTCTGTTCTCTATGAGCTTCACTCTCCAGAGGAAAGCTCAGGTAAACACGTTACCAAAAAGGGTTAACTATATATGTTTTATCAGTAAAAGTAGAACTGTGATACTATAATTCTCCTGTGTGTGGGGTAACCTAAGACGCCCGGGTTTAAAAGTCTTGGTGGTGGCAGTAGAGTAAAGTAGTACTAAGGGGGATAGTGTAGAAGGGATTGCAGGGGTTAATTGAGTGGTTGCTGGGACTAGCAACAGGTAACCAGGGGTCTGGTGTCATTAACTCTGTCACTTCCACACTCTCCCCACTGTCTCGGCTGGGCCTATAGCCCACGCACGTGACAAACTGGCGGCAGCTAGTGGGATATATTTAGAGATTTTTAGTGCTTGCTAGATTTTACCTGTAAAGGGGGTCTTAGCACTAAAAGAAATTGCATACTTGTTTTGTGTAATTTCCAAAGACCAAGCTCAGTGCTGATTTAAAATACATACAAAGTGCAAAACAGTTCTCCCCTCCCATCTTTTGTTTTTCTTTCTCTATCCTATTTGTGAATATGGAGGCCTATCGCAAACAATCAAAAGAGGCCTTGGAATTGTTGTGCCAAGAAAAGAATTTACCAACTGTGGCGAAACCAACCTCGCCACTGTGAACTGGAGAAGCCTGGTTGCTCGCCTGCTCCCTTTGGACTATGGCCCTGCAGGTTAAACCATTTATTTCCCCTGCAGAAAGGCTTATTTGTGTGATCTGAGTGCCATTCATCTAATAATGTGCGCTCAGATCCCAGCTATCTGGGGATATGTGAAATGTCTGTGTGTTATGTGTAAAAGGTGACTTTATGTATTTTAAAGTGTTTTGTGTCTTTTTGCAACCATGTGCTTAATGGAGTCTTGTGTCTGTCCTGGGAGATAATTGAATTACTTATCTCCAGGATAGAAGACTCTGAAACTGGTTTGGGCCAGAAAGCCATGCTTCATTTAGTCACAAAGGACTTTTACTAACTTTTGAACCCCTTGTCTGATTTGTGCCATTTTTGAATATGTTGTTCCCCTGAATGGATTGATTGTGAATATGTAATTTTATGTGAATGTGATGTATGGTTTTGGAGTTATGAAAGTTGGGTAGAAAGTATGTTTTAACTCTATGTAAAATTGAGTTTCCTCTCCGGATAAGGGGAGGGAATATGTGGGATGTAACTGTGATGTGATTGGTTGTTTTTTAACGCCCTGTGGGCTGTACTATGTTTGTGGATTGGGAATAAAAGAGACTGTATGTGACAGTACAGAGTTCCTGTTTTAACCCTCAAAGTGAAGTGTCGTCTCATTATTTGGGGAAGGATTCATTGTATGCTGTTCCAGTTTGACTGCTAGGAGAGTAAACCTATTCGTATGGTTCCTATTCAACTGTCTACAGCATTAAATGCTTGAGAGCATTCATATGCTCCTACGGTTCGTTGGTTTTGGTGTCTGCTGCAGTGCTTGGAGTCCTCAGGAAGCGCTAGGAGCATCCTTTAACGGAGGTACCCAGTCGGGGTGCCAGGCGATCCGTTACACCAACTTTTGGCAAAAATAAGGCACAACTTATTGCTGACCTTGTGGAGGCTGACAGCCATATTTTCCAGCCAGAGACGGACACTGAAAGGGTTACCGAGCTCCCTACTACTGCAGGAGTGTTGCTTACTGAAATGCCTGGTGGTTGTACCCCTCAAAACATTAAGGACATGTGCTCAACTGATTTATTTCGGCAACTGATGGCTGCAAATCCTCAGGAGGCCCTGCATGTGATGATCCAACAGCAGGCTGCAGAAAGGGAATCTGCAGAGAGGCTAGCCGAAAGGGAGGCACAAAGGAGACATGAGCTGGAACTTGCTAAACTGCAATTTACCCTTCAGTCCTCACTGAACAGCAATGCATCAGAGTCCAGCACACGTAGGCTCCGTAAGGATGATTTTCCTTCCCTCGAAGAAGGGACAGATTTGGATGTATTTTTAAAAAGTTTTGAGAAAGTATGCAGGCAGCATCAACTACCCTCAGACCAGTGGGGCAAATATTTAACTCCACAACTGAAAGGGAAAGCCTTGGATGTGTTTGTGTCCTTTCCCCCAGAGACTGATAACAACTATGAGGCAATCAAATCTGCATTGCAAAAAACTTTTAACCTTACTCCTGAGTCTTACAGGAAAAAGTTTAGGAGTATGCAGCAATTCCCATCATCCAGATGCATTCTATATATTGCACAATTAGAAACCACGTTCCGGCAATGGGTAACAGGAGTACAAGCTACTACCTATGAAGCCCTTAATGACTTAATGGTCCTGGAGCAGTTCTTGCAGACCCGGAGCCCTAATGTACGAGAGTGGATTTTGGAAAGAAAGCCAAAAAAATGCTAGGGCTGCTGCAGAACTGGCAGATGACTATGCCGACATCCATGCACCCACATCCAGGCGTGGACTTGTGTCAGCTGCTACTTCGACCTGGAGAGAAGCTACAGTTCAAACACCACCTGTAAGTTCTGCAGTGAGAACTTCACCGCCGACTGCCAGCGTAGCCGGGGCTATGTCAAGTGAGTCAGATGCCCGCCATTGTTTTCGATGCAACCAGATTGGTCATCTGAGCAGGACTTGCCCCACTAGGAATATGCCCTCACCAGTCCGTGGAGGGGCACCATCAGTATTGCTTGTGGGTGGGTCCGTGGGGAAACAAGAGGATAACCTGCAGAGTGTAATTGTGGGTGACCGAGTGACCATGGGACTGAGAGATTCTGGAGCTTCCTTCACCCTGGTGCGACCTGAAGTGGTGAATACGGAGGACATAATCCCTGGAAGAACCATGTCCATCAAAGGAATTGGGGGTGTATGCCCCGCTGTGCCATTGGCACGTGTGTACCTTGATTGGGGTGCGGGCAAAGGTTTGCGGGAAGTGGGGATTTCAGAAGATATCCCTGTTAATGTTCTGTTGGGGAATGATTTGGGCAGGATGCTCTGTCACTATGCTCCAGCGGACACTGTTTGTGAACCAGAAGGGCTGACTGCTCCACCTAAGGTATTGTGTGAAACTTTGGGAGACATTGTGAAGTGTGATTGCTGGGAGGGAGAGCAGGGTGTGGATAAATATCTACCTGTAACTGAACCAGTGATGTCTACCAAATGTGAGATAGGAGTGAGTAGTGATGTGCCTGTATTAAAATACTGTGAGGCTGGGATGTCAGAGAGTAAGGGAGAGGAGGAAGGTGAGAGCCAGGGTAACAAGTCAGCAGTGGTAACAAGTCAGCAGTGGGTCACGGCTGCAGAGTCTGAGGGGCTATGTGAGATTGCGAGAGGATGGCCTGCCTTGGAGAAGAAATTATGTGAGTGTGTGCAAAATTCTGTATCTGATCAAGGGGGGTCAAATGTGTCCTGTGAAAATGTATGGGAAAAGCCTTCCAGCGAGAGGGGCCTGAAGGAATATATGTGCCAATATGTGCCTGAAGCAGATGTATGTGATGCACTGGGTGAAAATGTGAAGGGACAGCGAGGCTATGAGGGAGGGCAGAGGGTGTGTGAGCTTTACTCTGCGCCAGACTTAGCCAGTTTCCAAAGTTCTGTATGTGTGATGACCTGGAGTGAAAGTGAGGGGCAAGGACAGACTCAGCCTCTGGGTCCAGGAAGGATGGCTGCAGGGAAACATACTGTTGGAGGAACCAGGAACCTTGTCAGTTTATCACAACTCACGCATACACCTAGGCAACTTTCTGATTGTGAACCAAAGGTTCAGAGTCTGATAGTGCAATAAGCCCAGCAGACAGACCGCAAAATTAAAGAGATGATGGATGTTGATACAGCACATCTATCCTGGGAGTGTTCTCTGTCTGCTTTTTTGTGTGCTTACCGGGGAGTGCTGCAGAAATCCATTGGTTTCTTCCCCCTACAACTACTACATGAGCGCAGTGGGTGTGGTTTAAGGGATGTTACCAGAGATCGATGGGGAATTGAAACAGGCAAATCAGGCATGTTTGTTGAGGGTGTAGCTGTGGTATGGACTGATCACAACCTGCTGCAGGTGACAGGTAACCATGGTAAACTGCTCCATTGGAGCCCTATCCTCCAACAGTATAATTTCACTGTCCAACACAAAAAGGGCAGCTTGCATGGGAATGCAGATGGCCTGTCTCGGCAACTAGAGGGTTAATGGTAGACAGATAAATCAGCCTGTGGCTACATTTTTCTGTCCACCATCTTAAGGGGGAGGTGTCATGCCAAAAGCATGAGTTGGTGTTTGATGTGTGTTTATATATGTTAAGAGTTGTTTTTGTAAACCTTGGGATGACATTTATTGTGGTCTTTGATCTTGCACCAGGCCTAGACCATAAAACATCTAGATAGCCATCACCAGAGCTGGACACAAGGAATTTCATAGAGTGGGCAATAGACTGCCAGACCAACCCCCTCTGATCCCCCCCCAGGGGTCTGCCCACTGAGAAACAACTAGTTTAGATATATGAGGGTGTTGGACTATCCAGGGAAGTCAGTTATTCATTTTTCTTTTTGTCAGTAACTTCTAGGAGACCTATACCATCTAAGACTCCCACAAGAATTCTATATGGGGTAAATATATGTAAGGAATTTCTTGTGTTTTCTCCTATTTTATTTTATGTACTGTTTTGCAATTTGTTATCTGTATGTCATTTATTTCTGTATTTTGTACTCAGCACTGTGAATCCTTTTTGTCAGATTAAATGTTTACTTAATCAGCTTGTGTCTCTGTTCTCTATGAGCTTCACTCTCCAGAGGAAAGCTCAGGTAAACAAGTTACCAAAAAGGGTTAACTATATATGTTTTATCAGTAAAAGTAGAACTGTGATACTATAATTCTCCTGTGTGTGGGGTAACCTAAGACGCCCGGGTTTAAAAGTCTTGGTGGTGGCAGTAGAGTAAAGTAGTACTAAGGGGGTTAGTGTAGAAGGGATTGCAGGGGTTAATTGAGTGGTTGCTGGGACTAGCAACAGGTAACCAGGGGTCTGGTGTCATTAACCCTGTCACTTCCACACTCTCCCCACTGTCTCGGCTGGGCCTATAGCCCACGCTCGTGACACCATCTATTCGAGTTAAATTTTAGTTAAATAATTTTTTTCAGACAGGTGAGAAGCAGCATGTTATAGTTCATATATACACACACACACACACCACATGCTTACTAAGGAGCAATAACTATAGGGTAGACTCCAAGTGGAGAGTGTGTGACATGGAGATAGGCATGCTCTACACATGACAGATGTATCCTGTCAGTCAATAACGTAAAGAGCATACCTACAACATACACAAAAAGAAATTCACATAACACATTTGAAATGATTATTTGAAACCAAATCAATGCAGTCCAAGCAGGACCTAATCAATTTCATAGAGATGAACTTTGGCTTCTGAATTGTGAGCACCATGGCACTCAAGATCCTATCATACTTATAGCTGCCATAGGACACCCATATCATGTATAGTAATGGACGCTGGCAATATAAGCAAAGAGAATGGCACATAGATATTACACCCATCTCATAACTTATACACGATAGCATGCTGGGATGCCAAGATTTGTAGTTATCACACCCATAAAAAACAGCAGGGTGGAGTAACACCTCAGTTATGTCAGCTTGCATTTTATCACATAACAACAGCCTAGCTCAGAGGAGTGCTTTCTCGACTTATCACACAAACCAGCAAAAAGGCCCAAAATTGTGAATGTTCTAAGCTACTTGCCAGACCTACAAATTACTCTGCAAAAAATAATGCACAAGAACTGTATTCTGTTTTGAAATTATGTGTGTGCGTGCATGTGACGTGCCAGTGGGTGCGTGTGTGTTTAGGCAGGGGTGTATTTATATGTGGAATGTCAGAGGGTGCATGTCTGTGAATGTCATGGATCTGTTAGCACAAAGCATATACAATAAATCAGATGGTTGAGTATCTTGGCTCAGAGAGCATTTGTAACCAAATATTTGAAACCCCTAACAATACACATCATGAATAACATTCAATTTATTATCTGGAAAACTCAAATCCGGTCCAAAAAAATTCAAAACAACATTTTGCCCAGTTTGTATTTTTTACAGGAATCTTTTAAGGGGTACGAAATAAAAGTCTTTATAATGAACAAAATAGCATATATCTTTAATATTCTTAAAGCATCCTTGGCATAGAACAAGACAAAGGTGAGAACTGACACATTGTCATTTAGAAAGGACCAATTCAGAAAAACCTGTCTTTATGTTGTGTGAACCAGCAGCAGTAAAATTCCCATGCAGAGTTTCAGTTGTCTTCTTGGTATGTAAACAAAGTACTGCACAAGTTATATAAATCAGGATTATTGTCATTTACTTGGATAAGAAATAAGAAATGTATACAAAGTAAGGTACACAGTTAGGACAATCACGCTTTCAGAGAACTTCCCAAACCATCTCACATATGTTTAGCTGTATATAGTTTTTTTCTGTGGCAATAACCATGCTTGTACAGGTGCTCTATACATGTGCAGCTAACTTGTTCATAAAATGCTCACAGCCTGTATTATTTGGTTGGTTGGTTTTTTAGATGATTGATGTTAATTTTGTCTGGCTGCAAACTATTCATTTTTCTAGAGAACGCCGACTGCTGAACTGCAAATCCCAGAGCTCACAGCAGCAGTAACAAATCCTGTGAATTTGCAGCAAATTCAGGAGATTTCAAAAGAGAGAGTTTCTTCTAGTGATTTTTAGAAAAGCTACAACCAATTCCATATTTCCCCAGTGAAATTATTCATATTACTTTTATGATTAACTTTCCTGTATAATGTAACTAAAAACATAAATAACAGTTGCTAAAATATTATTGCTTTCCTTGTGGTGTAAAACCATAACACTGAAATACTAAAACAAGAAAAGATAACACAGTAACTAAGTTTATCTTCCTAATTACAAGCTAGATTGTGGAGTAATGTAAGAAATCATATGGCATAGGCATAATATCAGCAAACACCAATCTTCTGTCCGTGCATGGTGAATTAATTACTGTCAGGGTAGTGGGTGCATGAAGTGGTAGAGGTTAACACAGTAAAGGAGTTTAAGCGAGGGGGCGGAGCCTGACAGACACGCTGACCGGCCGCACATCTTGTGGGCTCTGGGGAAAAAGCGCTAAAACAGCAAAAATCACCAGTCTTAAGCCTGAATTTCTACTGCTGGACTCTCCAAGTGACACGGGGAGATCACAGCAGTGGCAAAACTCTTGTTCCAGGTCGAGATCGGCAGCTGATAAGGGGAGCAGACGTGAGGCCTACAACAGGTATACTCACAGTACCTACGAGGGAGGTGGCCGACCCCTCGGCAGGGTGCTGTATTCTATGCCTGCAGTCTCTCCTTCCCTCTCTCCCCTCCCACCCCCGCCGGTGGGGGTCATCCCGGCACACTCTACGCAAGCTGTGGTGACGGATTACCAGCGATGCACTCTCCACCGCAACCAGCGCGCAAAGATCAGCAGGGGCACCTTGACTGTTGCACCAGCAATGGCGGACGCCACATCTGACGGTGATCATCATGAAGCACTGGCCGGAGCACTCTCAAGGCTGGACAGCATCTTTGAAGCATTCTGGCAGAAGCTACAACTCAGATGCCGCTAGCCTGCCCCACATGCCCCTCTACCCCACTCACCTCGGCAATCATCTCAATGTCCTCGGGGTCAAGCAGAGGATACCAATCGGCGGAGAAAGCGAAACTCGAGACGGGCTGCGACTAGGCCTGCTCCAGCACCACACATTGCAAGCCCTAAGACCCCTGAGCAGGCAGCAGACAGAAGAGGTACACAGAGGGAGCCAGATAGGCTGCATATTTTTCCTGACTTCACACCCTCCGCACCGAAACTACCAGACCGACAAACCCACGCTGCCTTATGGGACTCTACCCTGCCTGTAGCAGGTATTGGCTGACTTTGACCCAAACATGGCCTGGCTTGTATAGCCCAACTGCTCGATATATGTATGTGGGCTATTTAATACAAAGCATTATTGTTGTTATTAACCAATGAGGTCCTGTGGGGTGGGATATTGGCTGGTCAGCAGGCAGTCACCCAGCCTGTCTATTTGCTTGCACCCAATATGTTCCTATCCCCCCCCCCAACAGGCTGCATATATGTCTAGAAAGTTTTACTAGATTCATAACATTTTTGTCTGCCTCATAGACAGTTTGATGCAACTTGTTTATTCTTCCATAATGTACACCAATTAAGCAACATCTCATATGTGCACATTACTTTGATAAAGCCTTACCTAGCAGGGTTTCTTTACTGCATATAGTAAGTCAATAGCCACCCTATCTGGTGGTACATTATGTTGTTACTAAGCTACTTCAACATTTTCCCATTTAAAAAATGTGCATGTAATCTTTAATACCCCTCTGTTATAAGCAATAAAAATAAGCGTGAGGATTGCCGTCTGGGTACCCCACGCGTGTTGTAATATCTTTATGCACTGCAAAAAAATAAAAAAAGGGAGTTTAAGCATGTGTGGCATAGGATAAGGCTATCCTAACTATAAGATAAGATAAGGCCAGGGACTAAAGAAAGTATTTAGAAAATTGGGCAGACTAGATGGGCTGAATAGTTCTTATCTGCCGTCACATTCTATGTTTCGATTCCACATACAAGCATTATAGCAACAACAACAAAAAAATTAAGTAGCTTGGGTAAACCATAAATGAACACGTAGATGAAGCTGACAATATACTTATACTGCTGCCCATATGTAGTTTAAATATATGCCAAGTAAATTTAAATTTGATTAAAGTTAAACAGTTAAGGTTTTAATGTTAAACGAGAGTCCCCAACACCCCATCCCCTCTGATCTGCCTGGTTTAACGAAGAAGCTTTAGCTTGAACAGCATTGGATGGCTGTGATGAGCTCAGAGTGTCATGACCACTTTTAGCCTATCAAAGCCGCACATTACTGGTATAAATTGGTATGGCTAGGAGGAAGTGTGCAATCTCTGACTATACCATACCTTCTTTGGGGGCTGGGCTGTGAGTGGTTAGGGATTCTCAATCAATGTTAAACAGCTTGACACTAAATGGAGGGAGAGCGATGTGGCACTCCAAGCACTTTAACAAATACCATGAGATAATATGGTTATAAGGCTGTGCTATAACAGTGTTTCCAAAATCAGTCCTCAAGAGCGATAAACGATCCAGGTTTTGTCAGTATGTCCATTGGAATAAAACACATAAATCAAAGACTGTTGTTGATGCGTGAAGACTGGTTTGGGAACCCCTGGTCTATAGTATTCCTTTAACTAATGCATTGCTCCTCCCCTCACAGTAGAAAGGAAAAATGGTGACATTTTCTTACACCCAGCACTGCCTACTAAATAAATATATCAGTCTGTAGTAGTTTTGTAGCTAGATATAAAAGTATGGGAATGTAATCCTGCCATGATTATTAGCCGTGAAAAGAAATGCATATGGAAGAATTTTCTATTTTCTTGATCAACCCTGACAACATTAATGAATATATAATAAATATCTAAACTATACATATAATGGAAGAGAAAAATGACACAAATATTTCAAATATCTCATAAAAAAATACTATTTAAAAAAAAATTCAATACAATTACTCTGCTGCATAAAAATGAACAGAAATAAAAATGCAAGATTCTCAAAACATATTAGCATAACACCAACTCATTAATCGGTGAGGCTTTCCCACTATATCTGTGCTCATCAAAATGCTTGTATTAAAAAGGCTTTTGGTTGGGAACACCATGGTGTTTAATCGCAGGGTATATCCAAAAAAGTGCAACTAGTGATACATCCAATTGTAGGGCCAGTATACATAACTACAAAACAGGAGTATAACTCTAAAACACAGGTATGGAACAAGCGGAGGAGATTCAGACACAACAATATCAACAAAATGGAAAAGTAGAGGAAAATATCAAAATTACAACTGAAAACATATGCATTATTTAAAAGAAGTCTACTACCACTCCATCATAACTCAATGAAGATGTTATGGAGGCAGGAGGGCATGGCCACCATCTTAACATCAGGGGTCAAACAGTTTTCCACCAGTTTAACAAATTAAGGCGGCCCCCCAGTGCTCGACAGCTCTGCATCCTGTCCCTTCCTCTGGCCGCTGTCCATTCCAGGAAGGCTTGCCTCGGTGGCTGGTAATAGTCTGAGAGAATTGTACATACAACACAGTTTTGTGAATGGGGAGCAAACTATAGCCTTAGAGCAGGGATGCCCAAAAGGTAAACCCCCAGATATTGTATAACTACAACTCCCATGATGCTTTGCATGTCTGTAGAATGACAAAGCGTCATGGAAACTGTAGTTCTACAACACCTGGGGATCTAACTTTTGGGCACCCCTGTCTTAGAGTGCCAGCTGGTGCTCATAGACTATAGCTGCAACTGGTCTGAGGGGGCAGAGCAGCAGGTGGGCACTGTCTTTGCAACTTTGTGGTTGACCCATTTGCAAATCGTTTAAACTCTTATGGTAGGATGGTGCTAGAATCTCAAGGCACCATAATTGAGATGCAGTTGTTATGATACCTTGATTGTTCCTTTAAATGGAATAAAGCATAGGGGCTGCCCATTAACTATAGTGCCAGGAAAACAAAGTTGTTTTCATGGCACTATAGCTCCATAAAGTGACACCCTTTGCAGGGGTAAGGTACCTGGGACTACGCACCCAGACTACTTTAATGAACTGTATCGTTGGGGTCTTGGGGACCTAATGCGCATTGAATCAATGCCTTCTGGTGGGTGCTTACTCAATGCATATCGACAGCCATTAGAAGTAGACTTAAACATGCAATGTAAACATTACAAAGTCTAAAAACCTCCAATGTTTTCAATTGCAGAATTAAAGAGGGCAGTGATACTGCCTTCTTTGAGATGCAGCGGTCTCGGTTACTTTAATCAAAGGGGAAAAAAAGGAGTGATTCTGAACTAAATGCCAACATTTAATTCACATTGTAATTTTGGAGGTTTTTCTAGTTTGTTTTGATTTTTATGAACATTTCGTAAGATTACACTGGAATTTGGCAGACATTCCAATGGAGTTAAATGATGGAGATGCTAATTTTGATAACATGAGGCCATTTCACATTAGCCATCACAAGTGAAAACTGAAGAGTTTAGGCACCTCACTTGGCATACGTTGGGTCATTTGTTGAGGATACTGTGGTGTTGTGTGATCTTCCAAAGACTCCCCACTTTATATTGAATCTCATGTTTGAAACATGCAGGCTTGTGGAAGATAAATTCAGTTTGAGCTGAAGAGGACTAGGAGGATGCCAAGGAGGGATACATGTAATTATATCTCCCTTCTCGTTATACCTTGGGCAGAAAATGAAAACACCACACGGTTACATTTTTAGCAAATATTGTAACCTGTGTTTTTCTTTTATATTCACTATGAACATAACAGTATCTGTAATTATTGAATCTCAGTTTATCATTTTGTAAGTGAGCAGACACCTATTCTAAAACTTTTTCAGCACAAACAAAAAGTCAAATTATTAGCTGACACTCTGGAATGCCTGCACAGATTGGAAAAGGTTGGTTATTTGACCTGCTTCTGACTAGGTGCAATGATATAGATAAGTATAGTGATTTTTTTTTTTTTTTTTAAATGCATTTACCATTATTGCTAATGGTACATGCATTTAAAAGACATGCACTAGCTGCAACACCAGCAGAAACACCCACATCTTTCATGAAATACATACATGATCTTTCATAATTTTTCAAACTAAAATTACCACATAAGGAAATATATACAGAGACATCACTAAGCAGTGGTGAAAACATACTTAGTACAAAATTATACAAATGTACCATCTTCGCTGTCTTAAATCTTAATTTAGCAAAAATCAGCTTTCAAATCATCAGAAAGGTTTAGTATAAAAACTCCAGAGATTTTTCACTTTATAAATAGCATTAAGGAATACATTTGACGTCTGGAGAGCATGTTTCCATTCTTTGTGTTTACTTTCTGCTTCCTTGAGGTGACATGCATTGTGTCACTTTGTTTACAGCCAATTGCCACATCATTAACAGAGCAGCCTTGGGACAACGTGCAGTCCCAGCTTTCTGTGGAAGGGACACAGCACAATGGGTACACTTACTTTTGGTAGCAGCAATGAGGTTTTTCCCATCCTTCAGCAAGTCCTTGATAAACTTGTTGGTTCTGTCTAACTCCACCTCGTGTGCCCGTATCCTTTCCCTCAGAAAAGGGCTGTCCAGGTAGCATTCACTGAACTCCAAGGGCTGCAGCCCCATGATGACAATATGACAAGCCCTGGCTCAGATCCTCTCTGCCTTGCAAATCCCTTAATAGGCAACCGAGACACAAGCACATAAATAGGCAGCCAGGCAGGCTCAGATCACCTTGCAGATCTAGGGGAGGATGTGTGCGGCCAGGGTGGGCTCCCAGGACATCAGATCCACAAGTTGGGGAACATACAGGAACCTGAGTGAGTAAGAAGAACGAGTTCAAAGTTGTTACTTAGTGTTCCATTGAGAATGCTGTCAAGACGCAGAGCTTCTTCCAGTGAGACCTGATCTGGCTGATAACTCATTAGATCCCAGCAGCCTCAGCATACACATTCCTGCACACAAAGCCCTCCCCGCAGCCCCGCCCCTGAGCCTGCAAGTGCTGACACAACCCCTCCCAATACCCTCACCCCCCCTTCACGCTGTTCCTTTACAAGACGCCTCCCAGCTCTTCTTTATTATTTATGCCTTTGCCCTCCTCTCCACGCTGTCCTGGATTCCCATGGCTTTCTCACTGGACACGTTTAACCGTTGGGGTGCGGGGCCAAAGTGCTTTAGAAAGCAACAGATGTTTACAAGATTTTTTTTTTTTTTTCCTCTGTGAATTTTTTTTTTATGGAAAATTAAAATTAGTTAAGGGTTACTCAAATTAAAATACAGCTGATTATTAATGTGGGAATTAAAATTGAATTGAAAAAAAAGGTCAAACTAGCCAAACCTAGAAACTGAGAGTTGTGCTGGAAAATAAAAAAAATAAAAATTAGGAGGGTTGCTCAATAAAGTCTGAATAAGACAAAACCAGGGCCATGCAGACTGCAAAGCCTGGACATTGTTGATTAAATTAATCAATGTCTGGATTTTGTAAGTCAGGCGGCGGCCCCAAGCGTGCCTGAATTTGGTCAGGATTTCAGTCGAACCAAATGGACGGCTGAAATCTTGGCCCAAATAAATTAAATCTGAATGATTTGCTCATTGGCACCACTACCAGCCAGCGGGCAAATAATTAAAATCCTTGGCGGTGTGAGGGTTAATTATGCGGTGGCTGATAAGCCCTTGTTAGCCAGACTTCACATTAAAAAATTAAGACCTCCATATTGCTATAATGGAGGAAACGTACATCCATATGCCACCACATGCCCATGGCAAGGGGATGGGGCAGTTTCTAGCAACTGGGCAGGGCTAGTTTTTAATGTTTAGAAGACATGCATCCCTGCTAGCGCTGCCAGTGGGGAAATACTTCTTCAAATTATGATTCACTTGCAAAAAGCAAATTAATGATAATTTGCAAATGTTTATCCTGCTGGATGCATTTGGTTTATCATCAGCCTCCATGCGGTTGTTGATAAATCTCATATTATGGTGCTGTAAATTGGGTCCAAAGCAGATATTAGTGATTTAAATCTCAGATTCCGGTGCTGTAAATTGGTTCCGAAGCAGATATTTAGTGATTATCCAAAGTCATCATATTTTTGTCCCTACATATTGCACTATTACTGCTTTCCTTTTTCTTCCTTTTTTTTTATATATTCTCTCTGTTTTGTGTTTTACATGGTATTTTATTGAAACTTTCACTCATCTAAATAACCTTTTATTGTATCTAGCACTCCACTATTTTTACAAGTTTTCACTTATGATATATTTTTTTGATTATCTAATTGTTGGTGAGGGAAAGAAGGTATCTCTACACAAGTGTTATTAAGTTGCTTATTGTTTTAAACACATTTTACACTTGTTTTGAAGCATTTTATCACACTTCCTCTCTAGAGGAATATTCTCTTTAAATAGAAGAATTGCCAATCAGGTCATAATTTGGTTGTTTCCACCTTAAGGTAGTTTCCACCTTGCTGGGATACATTATACACAGAATGACAAAGTTGAGTTGCAATTGTTGAGTTGTATTTTTGTCTTCAATTAAATACAGTTCACTGTTGAGTGAATAAACCTATTTGAATTTTTGAATACCAAACAAATTAGTATCTAATGGTAGACGACCACTAGAGGTGCTTATTGGGTCAGTGATGCACAATTGGGGTGGTCATGCAGCCTAGATTAACCCTTTAAATGTATTTATTTCAATTATTTATTTTAGTGAAAGGGTATCCGATACATGTTACAGATATGGAAGTAAACAAGTGTACATCCAGTCATAATTTTTAAAATTTACATAAAACAACATAGGGCAAAATTGACCTACAACAGACAGTATGATATGTAAATGCAATGTTGTTAACCTGTGGAATCCAATAGAATGGCTAACTGGTTACATAATATTATGCTAATTGTAGAGACAATGCACATACATATTAGGTTCAGGATGAAAATCAATATCAATATGTGGAGATATAACCAGTCATGGGAAATGTAATTTAAAACCAGTTCCAAGTCATGGAAAATAAACAAACTGTCGTTGGCTATGGTTGACAGAGAAGGCCTTACCAGAAATATGCCACTAGTCTTTATTTTACAATGCAATCCTTATAATAAAATATATTTTATACATGGTATTATTAGAAGTGTTATAGTCCCCACTATTTTCCTTCTCATGATCTAACTGTTCAGATCCTGGAGTTGTATCATTCTTATCTCCACCCCACCCTTTTATTTTTCCTAACTGTATGGCTTCTCTTGAACCGTCAGGTTCATTACTAGGTTGGCAAGCAGACAAGAGGCTTTAGAATGGCCCATCCTCACATACTGACTTAAGGCCCTTCCAGAAGCCCAAGCCTTACCACACTCTATGCTAACATGCTATGAAACTATTTTTACCTCACACCATGCATGTATCATTAAACCTGCACTAATTGCATTAAAACCATGTACTTACAACAGTACCCCCATACTGTTGCATTATTAACTCCAAGTATGGTCCATTAAAATGGGACTGTCACAAATTATGTAATTGGAGGGAGGCAGAGAACTTCAAGAAAATGTATCAAAATTAGACCTGGGGCTTTCCAGGACACTAACCTATGTCCCTGAACTTTTTTCATTCCACTGATAGTCCATCATTGGGAAGTGATTAGCCATTATATTATTATTATTATTCATAAAGCTCCAACAAACTGCATAACACTGTACTAACAAGGTGGACTAACAGACTATCAGGTCCTTGTCCCCTCACTCACCTACCTTGCGCTCCCACGTCGCGTCTATCCATGCGTATGAATGCTACCTCTGTTTATGCGAACGCTACTCACCTATACTGCAAACAGAACTCCGTTCGTAAGGACGCCGGCTCCTGAACACAGCACGAACAGAAGTCTGTTCATGAATGCTGCGGCTTCCACGTGCAACCACACAGAAGGAAGAACTTCAGGGGAATCCTAGGGCACGCGCGTCAACACAGAGCCTTTTAAAGGTACATGAGGTGGAGACCAGGGTGGAACCTCAATTAACAAGACCACCCACTTTCCCTATTTAAATCGCACACACCCTTCACTCTCCGCTCAGTTGTACTGAACCTGTGCTGCCTGTCCTGACCTTTGGCCTTCCCGACTGTTCTCTTCATCTAATCCTTTGGTACTGTGAACTTAGTTCTCTACCTTCAGCATCCATGTGCATCTTGGGCTCCGTTCACTAAACTGTGTTCCCGACACCAGGATTGTCTTTTTCACAGGGCAACTGCCCCGGGCCCAGTTATTCCTGGGGGACCCGAAGTAGCTGCACTGTGGGCCCCGCTGGCCTCAAGCATTTCTCCCACCCGCCGGTGCAGCCACACACTGAGGAGGTCCATGGGGTGGCACATGCACTAATGGCCACCCGGTGGGCTTCTGTCAGCAGGGACCTGGTCTTGCGCTTTAAGAGCGTGACTGGGCCCTCTTGCTTTTCGGCAGCTGGCTGGGAGGAAGTGACGGAGGCAAGTCACTTCCTCCCATAAAGAGAAGCCGTGCGGGAGAAGGAAAAGGCAGAGCGGAGGGGGTCTGGGCTGAGCTAGTCAGACCCCAACTCCCAACAGCTTCAGCCACAAGGTTGGAAACTGGAGGGTGGGTTTAATAATGTAACTTGTGTGTGTGTGTGTGTGTGTATATCTGTGAATGTCTCCGTATATGTCTGTCAGTGTATATGTCAGTATGTCTGCCTGTGTGTGTGTGTGTATGTGTGTATCTGTGAATGTCTCTGTATACGTCTATATTTCAGTATGTGTGTCAGTATGCCTGTCAGTGTTTGTGTGAATGTATGTCAGTATGTCTACAGTATGCCCAAGCAAATGCTTTGCCCAGGGTCCAATCAATATTAAAGACGGCCCTGCCCGACACAGACATGTTTTTGCAACAAGACGAGTTGGATGCACAGGAACAGAGAGGGTGTTGATGGCTATGCTCAAACGACCTTACATTCTAGAGGGAATGGGGTAAAGTGGCACAAGTGGTAAGGCAATACTTCAATATTGCATCTGACATGCAAAGGCGGACATTGAGTTGTTATTAAGTCCTATGCTGCAGCACCTGAATAAAATCTGATTTGGTAATACATTTTTATCTCTCAGACTTCATACTGTTGCGGTGTACAAACAGGTCACACCGACAGTTTGTAAATCATTTCTAATATTGCTGTGAGGTGGCTTTTGAGCTAAAACAAATGAGGCTGCTGTAGAGAGACTAGAAGTGTTATCACTTTTTTAAAAATTGTTTTCCACTCATGGAAATTTCTGTGTTCTTTATAAATACAATACCACCCTATTCCTGTGAAAACACTTTTTTTTTTTCTTTTTTCACTCATCCCACCTTATCATCTATCTGTGTATCAACTTTTTCCATGTTCAATATGCCTGTCATTTTCCATAAATTAATAGGTACTTCTTAACATTTTTCATTCTTTATATCTGATGCTGTATGATGTCAAATGCTAGCATGTGTGCAATACTTTGTAGTAAACAGATTAACAGCTGCATGGCACAGTTAGTGAATATTGCAATTCACTTTTTAAATCACCACAATTCGATGTTTCATGAATACAGCCTTTTAAATTGAAACTGAATTCCGAAAAATCTCACACTTGAGTTCGTTGCTCTCAGTAGAGATGCTAGTGGAAATGGCAGATAATTTATTTTCCATAATCTTCTGTGGCAATGTAGGCTTGTTTTTACTCATGAAAATACATGCTATTTTCTTTGGTCTATCTTATTCTGTTTATTGTTTGTGTAGCATTTTCACAGATTGATGCCACTGTAAATGAGAACAGTAGTTAAAGAAAATCAAACAGGATATAAAGGAAGTTAAGAAAACAGTTCTCACAGGTTTAAAGCACATAACAAACAAATCACACCCACATAGATTTGATGTGCTTGAATTACGCATGTAACAACTCAGAGAAAAAAAGATGAGAAAGAAACTTTCTTATTCGTAAGAAGAAGAATCCTATATGGAAGTTGTAAAACGTCGTGCCACTAAAGACAAGCACACATTTTGTTCAGTTTGTCCATGGTAGAAAGGGCAATAGTGCCTATACTGTTCCTTTTAAGGGACATACTCTCACCAGATAAACCTACTGCTCAGGCTGACAGCCAAAATTCACAAAACATCCAAACACTTCTTTAGGATCTGGGACCAATGGCTCCAAAACCCACGACTCGCCAATTAATGGCCCACAAACCACATACAATCAAAACAGAGATATCCAAACCATTCATAAAACAATGACAAAACATGACACCTACTGATAGGAGTGTGAGAGGCCGGAGAGAACACCAGTTATATATAATTTTTCATTGATTTATTTCTCTACTTTTTTTTTCTTTAAAAGTTTATTTTTTATTTTTCTGTTTCTCATGGTATTTAAAGGCTAGGACGCCCAATCAAAAAGCCCAATTCATAACATACGTCACAGCACTAAAAGATCATAAGAACCTTAACACATACCGAAACGTGAACGTAGACAGGACAGGACACATAGAGAAAAGCAAGCTCTGATGAGCATAACAATAGTGACATGAATCAATGGACCTGACTTGAAATCACAACCTGAATAGGGCTAGAGTCTGTGACCTGACATGGTTAGGGTCAGGCTGACTGCCCATTTAAGCTGCCCTGACACATGGGGACAGCACAGCCCATGCAAGGGAAAATACTACTCACCTTAGTCTCCATCACCATTGTAACTCCTATCCTGTTGACATGATTCTCGCAATTCCCAAGCATCAAACAGAAAAGAGAATGCCTTTTACTACAATGTTGAACTATTTTGTTACCATATTCAGGTTTCATATCAAAATACCTGTTGTAACGGATCACCTGGCACCCCGACTGCGTACCTCCATTGATGGATGCTTCTAGTACTTCCTGAGGGCTCCAAGCACTCTAGCAGACACCACAACCACCGCAGGCCGAACCTCTCTTCCTTCAGAGCGAAGCAGGAACAAGCTCTTACAAGAGCTTAGGAGTGATTATAGCAAGGGAATATGCAGAGCATAGCAATCCCTTGTAGCAGATCCCGCAATAAGAGACGAGACTCCAAATTGAGGGTGAAGTAGAACTGAAGCTTTTAATCATACACTCTGCTTTTATGCACATTTTACACAAATAGTACTGCCCACAGGGTTTTGCAAGGCAACCAATCAATACGTACAACACACTCAGACACTCCCAGCAATTACACACAAAATCCTCCCCTCTGCCTGTTACACAATTACTGAACACAATGGGCTGACGTAATTATCACAGGCAGGAAAATACACAATTTTACACAATATTCATAACTTTAAAAGTATACATCACATTTGCATAAAACTTACATTTTCCAAATCATACTCCAAATAGAAACATATGTCAAAATCATACAAATTGGTCCAGTGGTTCAAAAGTTAGTTAGAAATCCCTTTTTGACCAACTGCAAGCATGGCTTGGGCGTGGTAAGCCAATTATCTCCAGCATACAGAAAATATCTCCATTTACAACAACAGTAAAAACACATAAAAATACATAATTCCTATCATACTGAACAGAGCCCCCACACTATATCCGAGCGCTCACTATATCCGAACAGCGCTCAGATCCCACAAACACAGTCAAATCGCCATGGGATTAAAGGTTAGCAACAAGTTCCAACTGGACAAAGCCCTGGGACAAAGCCCTGCTGGAGAACAATAGACAGGAAATTGGGGAGGGGCACACCTTCTCATGTATTCAAAGGGGCAGAAAAAGTGTTTCAAAATCCAATAAGCCCAAATAATGTCTTTAAAGGGCAATAAATCCCAGGGGCCATAGTCACATGGCAGGAGGCTGGCAATCAGTCTTCTCCAATGCCCAGTGGCGAGGTCGGTTTCGCCACACCTGTATTTCACTCAAATATGCATATAAAACAAGTGAAAATAAAGAATTAAATTAAACAAAAAACCTGATGCGAAACCCTTGACTGGACTGATCTGTATGTAAACAACAAAGATAACAGAATGGTTTCAGTTTTACACATGCAAACAACTGCAGAATGAAAACGCCAAAACTTATATAATCAGTTAAAAGAAACTAGCAACTACCTGCAGCTTTGAAGATGATTTAAACACTCCCTTGAGAGATAGGTTTGTGATTGGATTACTGGATTCTACCATACAATAGATACTATTAAGAGGATGATTTGACGTTAAAGCGTGCTATAGATATGGCTACAGTGATGGAACTTGCTACTAAAAATGACAAAGTGTTCATGCCCAGCTCAAGCAGCTTGTCATAAGGAAGAAGTGGATAGTTTTCAAACCTCAATAAATAATATCCAACTAGACTAGACAGTGTGTTACAAATGTGGTGACGAGCCACACAGCTAATATCTGAAGTTTGAGAAAAGCACCTGCTATGGTTGTGGGAAGATTGGTCATACAAAAAGAGTATGCAGAAGTTCCTCAGACACAAATAAAAAAGTAACGTTCAGCTCTTCATGGTAATGTGGATAAAACACAAAAAGATACTGAAGAAGATATACCATTATACAAATTACAAACCTACAGTCTTGAAAAGACAATTCCAGAACAGCAAGTAAAGGTTTATCTAGATGGTGAATATCTCACTGTGGAAATAAATACAGGAGCAAAAGTCTCTATCATCATATCTGCTGATTGGGACTAGAACAAACAATTGCTGTCATCATGCAAACGCATTAAAATGAGATAGTAAATCCTATTGGGTGTGTGTCACCTACTGTGGCATTTAATAGTATAAATAAGCCATTACTACTCTAGCTTTTACCTAGAGGAGAACCACCATTGTTTGGTAGATTCTCTATTAAAGCTTTGGGCATGCCAAAGTTACCATACCAGTTACCTATTGATAATCTAATAGACCAAAGTAACAGTTCAAATGCTACTTGGATTGAAACACTAAACCAAAAATACAAGATTGTTTGATGGGACACTGGGTTTAGTAGAAGGCAAGCAAATTCAGCTTCACTTAAAAGCAAATGCAATGTCAACATTTTGTAAACCAAGAGTTGTACTTTTTGCACAGAAAACTATAATTAAATCATAACTGAATCAATTACAACGTCAAGGTAATATTATTCCATAGAATGAAAAATTGCTTAGTTCCCTCGTTAGGTAGTGAAAAAGTAAAAAAAAAAACTGACATGCATCAAGTCTACTTACAGTCAGAGGTACATCCAGACTCCAGACGTCTGGTAACTAACGAAGGCACTTTCAGCCATGGCTGTATTCCAGCCATCATAACACAAGGCATGGGAAAGAGAATGTTCTAAGTACAACAATGAGTGGGTAGTACAGTTTGTCACCATGCAGAACAAATGAGACGTAGATAGGTGTGAGCATGAATTTTTTTTTTTTTTGTAATTCTTTATTTTTGTCGTGCATAGTAACAACATAGCCGATCCTACAATGCCCCAACAGCACATGCACTTTTAAGCTTAAACACAACATAGAGATACATAACTGTTGATCAGCATTTTGATTAGACTGCACATTTTAAGAGTGGATAGGTAGAAGAGTGAAACAGGACATTTTCTTAAAGGTACATTCGAGTAATAGATACATGTATAGCTAAAAATGTCAAGAGTTAGTTAGATTTGCTTATGGTCAAGATGTCAGTGGATGGGTAAGAGCTTTTAGCCGTTAAACAGGGTGTTCAGACCGACATTTTAGATATGGGAGACATAGCTTAGAAACAATTAAACACGTAAACTGGCATTAAGATTAAGCATCTAAATATGTATTATCTTGTGTTGGGGTTCATATGTTTACCATAAAAGTAATAGTAATACATCCCACTGATCCCTGGAGTGGCAGGTGTGTTTGTCTAGTTGTTGAGGCCTGGTGGGTGTAGTTGCGTGGGGTAAGCCTAGACACGGTTATAGGTCTGCAGAGGTGTGTGTGTGTGGTGGACCTTTAAGATTGTGTGCAGTGTGCATCCGTGTTGGAGGCAGCGGTCCCAGAGTCTGTGTGGGTGCCCCATTGTTGAGTCCGTCAGCCGATGCTCTCTGTAGGTCTCGCCGGCCTCCTGGTGCGTTGGTGTGCTCTTCGATCCCTGTGGTCCGGTAATGTAGGAGAGGAGTGTCTCAGTATGGTTAGATGGCTCTCTTTGTAGGTGATGTATAGTCCAGCTTGTGAGTCCCACCTGTTGGTGTGGTCGTTTGCTGACGCTGTTACTGTGTAGTCGATCTGCTGCTGCCGCCATTATGGACCTCGTGTTCTGTCTCTTTCTTGTTCAATCATAATGGGTTTTGCTCCTACAGTGCCGGGTCACTGCCTGTAGGTGAGGTGGCTTTTGGCGCTTTGTTGTGGGTGTCCCTTTGGCTTTCATTGCCTTTGTCTGGCTGCGTCCGCACTTAGTGTCGCTCCAGGCATCTGTTGTCGGGGTGGCCCTTCTCAGGTGCTTGCCCAGCCTGGGTAGGGAGTCTGTGGAGTGTGCCGTGTCCCTCTCTTGGGCTTCCTGTGACGGGCCTTGTGGTGTGCCATCAGGCTGGCTCTCCGATTCTGGGGGCCAGGTGAGCTTCTCCAGCTTCTCCCAGAAGGAGCAGAATATGCCATTAAGTCGGATCTCCGTATCCCTCCAGGCTTTGTATAGGACCTCGGTGTGTGGGCTGTCCGCCATTTTGTAGGCCTTACTAGTGTCCTCCAGACTCTATGATCGGTTTGGCCGAGTACAGCTTGTCAGGGGGATCATGTGGGGGTGGTCCGGTATAACCCCCGCCGGTCCAGAGGGGGGAGGATGAGGGCTTTGTGACAGGTTTCCGGCTGGTAGGCCTCGCCCGGGTGTCGGGTGTGTACCGGTGCAAAAGTAGCTTAGAGGGTATTGTGTGTGTCCCGGTTTCCCATTTCGCCTGGTGGCCTTTATTTGCCATTTTGTTACCGTTTTAGTCACTTAGTTCACTTTTTTTGTTCACTTCGTTGTTGAGGCTAACGTCCTCTTGGCTCCGCAGTCAGGCCACCCCGTGTGAGCATGAATTTAACCATGCTCACACTGCATTGTAGCAATAGGTATTTAAATGGCTGTATACAGCACATCTGTCAGTCTAGGGCCACTGGAAAACTCTTAAAAGCTGTTTACGTGCAGCTTAACTGCATACGTGATGGGAACACTCTCAGTGGATTTCATCCAAGAGCTCTCTCAGTGGAATCCATCTGCATACCTAGGCCAATAGTTAGAGATCATTTTACAGGCTTATTCACTAAAGGGAGAACTCAAAGTGAATTTAACACTTTGAAAAAAATTCCTATTGATCCAGTTCCGCTAGTTTGGCATAAACTTTGAAGTTCATTTTGAATTCTCTCTTTAGTGAATATTGTGGATAGAATACATTTAGAAACCAAAATGAGATATCAAATATTTCAGAGAAACTATTGATGTTTGAATAAGATTTTTGTTGTTTAGAATACAGTTTATGATCTTCATCTACTTAAAACGGCACTGCCATGGAAAACTTACCTTTCTCCTATTGTTTCTTATTCTCTTCCTCTCAGAATCTGTTTCCTTATTTCTGATCTAGTTTTCTTTAAAACAGTAGGGAATACTTTGTCTTTGTCTTACACTTTACTTTCCTTGACCAAAAGAGGGGCATATGTCAGCTTAATTTCCTGTGTCAAAGAAAATTCTCACTCTTCTACTATACTGCCAATTAATGAGTTTGCACATAAAGTGCCCCTATGCATGAAACTCCATCAATTAGTAGTGTAGTGAATGTTTTCTCACTCATGTAATCATGATTTGGTATGTCTATATATTTTGTCAGGTTATGCATGTGGATAACAGAGAATATTCTTTACCAAAGTTCTTATTACTAACCTGTGCTATGTATTCCCATGCCACCTGTGAGCCTAAGCACTAACATTGTGTCGCCAAGAGATATTAAATTTCCCGTTTGATGTTACTGATTCTCTCCTTTTTAGGATTCTAGACTGTGGCTTTTGTGCATCTTAAAGGGATACATGTAATTACCGTAAAGGATACAGCACTCCTGGATCCTAGGGTGCAACAGGAATGAGATTGGCCAATCCTCTCAATTTAATTTTCAGAAAACAAATGATGGTAAAGGCACTCAAGATAAATCCAAAGTGAGCAGCTTAATTGGAGCAGATAAAAGCAAACTTTTGGCTCACAAGAGGGAGATTGTCAAGCTTGAAAAAAAAGGCTTGACAAAGGCCATGTTGTGGACCGAAATGTTGCTTTCATCTGCTCCAATTAAGCTGCTCACTTTGGATTTACCTTGAGTGCCTTTACCATCATTTATTTTTTTTAACGGTTAAAGTTATCTTATCCCCGCATCAAATATTAGTACTAATTAACTCCAAAAATATGTTAAGAAAGCGTTCAGTAGTGATGTGAAGTGTGTTCAGTTCCAAGTTTAATTTATTTTTTATTTTTTTTGTACCCCTCTCTATTTTTGATGCCCAATGCAGAGATGTGTTAGCAACAATTCTTATCACTGCTGCTTATAATGGTGGGTATGCCTTGCTTGCAATATTGTAATAAATCTGCACTACAAGGATACTCATTCTCCAGATATCTTTTTTCCCATTAAGTTATTTTGAGTGTGGTACTGCTATTTTGTAGTAACTCCAAAATTAGTTGTTTTATATTTAATTTTTTTTCTGTTTTAATTGTGAGTATTTGATCTCTCGTGGTGCTGGTCTGCTGGTAGAATGTCTTGAGATCACCCTCTTTTTAAAAAAATATAAGAATAAATAAACAAATAATCCAGTTTGAGAAAATATTACTTCCTTTTCAAATTAATCTGGATATTGTCTCCTATATACTTTTCTTTTTCTCCTGTTTAGGTAATTTCAAATTTTCTGCAATGCTCTACACCCAGAATTGATCCAGACTTGTGGCATTGATGTTGACAGGTGAGGCAGATTCTCCATTAGCTATGCTTTCAGTTAAGCTATGTTGGCCTCAAATGTGAAATACACTTTGAATTCTCACTTTAGTAATTAACCTTGAGAGAGGCAGAGGGAAAGATTAAGTACAAGATCACAAGTGACACAAGTTGTGTCATTCATAATATAGCATCAAAATGGATAGTTGCCAAGGATTAAAAACCATTTCACTCCAGCTGTGTGAGTTAGACATAGAGACGGAATCTGAGGCATGGACAAGCTACCCAACATCCTGCTCTATAATTATGCTAACACTCCAAAATGAACCACAGCCATCTAAGTACTCTCACCTCCACCCACAAAGACTTGCCATCACATAATTTCCCTCTAATGAATTTCCCTCTAAAGGAGCGTATGTCTTGGTTATTTTAATCTGTTAACCGTGGTAAACAAAAAATTAAAATGTAGAAATGCGTGCCTCTCTATTCAGCAACTGGGTGCCTCCATCGTGACCCCCTGTCAATTATTGTTATAAACTCTGCCCTTTTCCACTTAGCAGTTGGCACAAAGACAATCCAGTGAGAGGAGGAGAAATAAAACAATCTTGCTTCTTTCATTTGCAATGTTTGCCCTGGCTGTGCCTATCTCAAATGGTTTGTAATGTAATTGCTAAATCTTTAAAGGGACACCATAGTCACCAGAACTACTACAGCTTAATGTATAGTATGTCCTATAGTAAGACTTTTTAATGTGAACACCACCTTTTCAGAGAAAAAAACCTGTTTACATTACTGCCCAAGGGATACCTCTAGTGGCAGTCAGACAGCCACTAGAAGGGGTTCCTGGGCCATTGCTGCACAGCATGGGCAACACTGACATTCAACGTCTCCACGTCTCTTATGGGAAAGTATTAGATTGCCTGAGATCGTTAATTTTGATTATCTCAGCCACAAAGGCATAACAGAGCCAGCTGCAGCAAGACTATCTATAGCATGGACACCTAAATAGCGTTTTTAACACTATAGTGTCAGGAATATGTTTCCATTTCTATAGTGTTACTTTAATAGAATTGTTATAGAAATGGAGCATCACATGAAAAAAAGTGAACAGAAGTTATAACTATTTTTCAATGTTTAATCCAATGCTGTAAATTCCTTTACAATACGCCTAGTTTGTACAGGGTATAACTTGTTGACATACAGAAAAGAGGATGAGCTCTGCATTCTGATGTTAAGTAGCAGGAAAAGTTCTTCGGCTTGATGTCATACAAAAAAGGTACAGATCTACTATCTGATGGCAATCAAAAGAGGAAGATGCTCTTCTGTTTGGTGACACAGCAAAGTGGAGGGGATATGCTTTCTGATAGTAAACAGCAAAGCAAGATTTCCTGTTTTGTGATGTACATTAATGTGGAAGTGTTACTGCAAGTAAAGGTGTTCTCATTTTTTGTGTCATAGAGGAGGGTAGAAGCACTCTGGTGATAAACAGCAGAGGTGGATTAAATATTCAGCTGGCACACATGTAGTTGTGTTGTGTTGCTCATTCTGGTTCAATGGTGGTTTGGAAAGGTAGGTTATATATAACAGGGGACCTCTTAGTCAAAATCCCTGGCTGATCCCAGGGCTGCCCTCAAAAATTTCATGAACCCTTAAAAGAAATCCCTGGGCCCCCTTACCTAGATAAACACTCCTTGCCACACACACACAGATACTCACACATAAACACATACACACACACTTTGCTAGACCCAAATATACACACACTGTAACGGATCACCTGGCACCCCAACTGGGTACCTCCGTTGAAGGATGCTCCTAGCGCTTCCTGAGGGCGCCAAGCACTCCAGCAGACACCATAACCACCGTAGACTCCTTCAGAGAGCAAGACAGGAACAAGCTCTTACAAGAGCTTAGGAGTGATTATAGCAAGGGAATATGCAGAGCATAGCAATCCCTTGTAGCAGATTCCCCCAATAAGAGACAGGACTCAAACTGAGGGTGAAGTAGAACTGAAGCTTTAATCCAACACTCTGCTTTTATGCACATTTTACACACATAGTACTGCCCATAGGGTTTTGCAGAACAACCAATCAATACGTCCAATACACTCAGACACTCCCAGCAATTACACACAAAATCCTCCCCTCTGCCCGTGATATATTTACTGAACACAATGGGCTAACGTAATTATCACAGGCAGGAAAATACACAATTTTACACAATATTCATAACTTTAAAAGTATACATCACATTCACATACATTTTCAGAATCAGCATACTCCAAATACAGACATATGTCAAAATCATACAAAGTGGTCCAGTGGGTCAAAAGTTAGTTGGAAATCCCTTTTTGACCCACTGCAAGCATGGCTTGGGTGTGGTAAGCCAATTATCTCCAGCATACAGAAAATATCTCCATTTACAACAACAGTAAAAACACATAACAATACATAATTCCTATCATACTGAACAGAACCCCCACATTCAACCTATCCCCAGATAGCTTGGATCTGAGCGCTCAATATATCCAAACAGTGCTCAGATCCCATGAACAGAATAAAATCGCCATGGGGTTTAAGTTTAACAAACACCATACACAGTCCAATAGAAGTCCATAAACCCCAAATGCTGTTTTTAAAGTGCCCAATCTCCCAGGGGCCATAGTCCCAAGGCATGAGGCTGGCAATCAGTCCCCTCCAAAAATCAGTGGCGAGGTCCCTTTCGCCACACACACACACACAGCTAAACAATATTAGACATGCACTCCATTAGGTACACACAATGTTAGACATACACTTCATTAGGCACATATACACAGATTCCCAGTGTCAGAGCCATGCCACAAAAACACACGCACATGCACACACACAGCATCAAACATACACAAAGTTGGACATGTAAACACAGTTAAACACACTCTCCTACACTGTCAGACACATATACATAGCCACAAACTTTCACACTGTCAGAAAGACACACAGCCAGACATACATTTTTCTGTGGAGGTATATGGCTCGGAAGGAGAACATTAGATCCTGCCATGACAAAGTAATATTCATTCATGTTACAGAATTATGAAGTGTAAAAGCAGGTTATTTACACAAAACAAATTTGGCAAAGTGGTAAGTTGGTGGGTGGCTGCCAAGAGCATCAGTCACCAGGCAAGCTATTCATGAGGAGAATTCTCATCATCTCAGTAAATCCCAGTGTGCTCACCAGCAACTCCCTGTGCAATGCTTGGCCCACAGGCTGTTTACAGATCCTGCACATGGTGTATCAGGGTGCTCCAGCTATGAGCAAGGAATATGGATCGAGGAAACCTATAACTAGCAGCAGGAACATATTGCTGAAGTCCAGTGAATGCTCTGTGCAGGTTACCTCTCATTCAGTGGGTTGACATGCTCACATGGTGTCCAGTAAGCCTAGGACCCTCGGGGCTGTGGTCCCTATTAATCTTCTAGTATGACACTCTGCACATCACAGCCTCCATCCTCACCAACTGCATCATTTCCTTCATTGCCTGTGATTTCCTCCCACTTGCTAATAAAAGATTGGGCAATACCAAAAGTGGTCCTGCCATTAGGGTGTGTTCCTCACTTTGCAGGCTCCAATTTAATAAAGAGTGCATTCTGATGCCCTGGCCAATGCGGTCCAGTTCAGGGAGATATAGCTTTCTCCTCAACTGGACCAGTAAGCTCAGCAGCCTGCAGAGCCCCGTGTGGGCCCCTGAGCTAGACAGGGTTCCTTACTACGGTACTGCAAGTGCCCTTGCTGGCAGCACTATCCAGCCCCACATCCAGTTTTCTACAGGCAAAATCATATATTGTCACTAGCGATAACCAACTCTTTTTACATATGTTTTGTTTTTCTTATTTGTCTCAAAGATCAAAACAATTTATCTTAAAGGCTACATCAGATTCACCCTCCTCCCCATTCTCCACAGTTTCTATAACCATTGTGGTGAGGCTGTGTATAGAGGTGATTGTGAGTGTTGTGTATGGAGAGGATGTGTTTGTTGTGTCCAGCCTCCCCACATATTACATGCTTAGTTAAATGTATATTTTTTGCACCCTCTTGCTTACCTTTGAACAGACTATAATCTCGATTGACTGGTGGTCTGTCTGGTGGGACAGTGGTCATACTCTCTGGTGGTCCACCTCTGATTGGTACAGAGTATTCTGAGAACACACCAACAGAACATGATGAAGCCAGACCTAGGATCAACTGGAGATATGGACATCATACTTGGCAAGGAGGTGACAAGCTGATGGCAAGAACAGCAAGATGAACTGAATAGTATGTGACTGGCAGTAGACAATAGCAGAACATGCATAGAATATCACCACCCAACTGGACACCAGTAATCATGAATTTCATAACTTAGACTGGCATGCTTGGATGTAATTGGATTGGCTTGATAAAAGTATCAGAAGTACAGCAGAAGAATTGGGCACTGTATTAAAGTCCGACTCATACATAATCAGTAATAAAAATAAAGGTGTGGGCTACGTGAGGTATGGTGCCATCATTGCGATAGAGTTTATTGGAGAACACATACCTAAAATGGTGACATTTAGCCACCATTTTCTGGCCTTAATCATGCTGAAAGACACTCCATGCTGAAAGTAACACACGTTTTAACAAATTGTATAGATAGCGCATAAAAAAAGTAAAACAAATATACTTACCTTTTGACCCCCAGCTGCTTCAAACCCACAGGTAAATACCAGATTCCCCATAACTACACCAGGAAGAATTTCCAATAATAATAAGTGTGTGCTTCTAGGAAACACGTCATGTCTGTCATCATTTTTTTCTTTTTTTTTTGCAGTTTTACCCTCCGTTCCCCTTTTAAAGATGGCATTGCTTCTGAAAGACAGAGCAACTAATCATGTCAAGAATTCAGGGCATTTAAAAAACAAAACAAAAAAAAACTATATTCTGTTTTAGACCTACAGAAATGTTTTAAAGTGCCACTAAATACACATAGACCACTTTATCTCAATGAAGTGGTATTTTCGTTTTAATTCTACAACCCTGTAAAGCATTGCTGTTTAAGAGATACAACAATGTTAAGATTACAAGGTTAACACACTGCTAGTGGTAGTCTAGCACCACTAGAGGCACTTCTGCTAAAAAATGAAGTCATACTCAGTTCTCAATCAAATGCTTATCATAGAGAGTATTTGTTTGGCGCAGTGCTGTGATTTTCGGCCTTACTAAAAAGCTTCCTGAGAACTTATTTTGTAATTTTTAATTGGACATAAACCTTAAACTCCTTTGAACTCAACAGGTTTCTCTCGGCTTGCTATGGTCAATGGAACGTTTTTCACCCAGATAACAGCAATATAGTTCTGTTTAATAGCTATAAAGGAGTCGCAGAAAGCACCTGAGAACATAAAAGGGGATTTAATGACTAAGCCTCAATAAGTTTAGCCATTCCTTTTATATAAAAAAGCCAAAGATTTGCCAGGCTTTTGTTGAATTTAAGAAAAATACTCTGGATTTTTTTCTCCATAAAACTTTGAAAACTTGAAGTGATGACCTGTCTTTTGTCCCACAATAAGTAATTCCATATGTAAACATTTGTATTATTAAATATAACAGAATAAAAGTTCTCCACCACTACTTGCTGAAGTGCTTTTTGGGTGAGGAGTACCCTAGTTTAAATCCAGTTTATAAAAGTGCTGATTTCTATGAGAAATTATCACTTTTATAAATTAACTAAGGAACTCCTCCCTGGCTGTCAATCAAACAGCCATTGAGGATTCTTTCGTACTTCCGTTAGCTCCCCTGAGCTAACGGAAGTGGCAGGCATGTTCTACTTGAGCATTCCTGTGTTCCCCTCCCTCCCTAACAGACCTCAGACGAGCATCTCAGCTCCATACATCAGACCAGATGCTTGGTGCTGGCGCACATGCACATGGCCACCAAGTCAGAGGCTTCTCAATACGAAGCCTCTGATTCGTTGGTTGTGTCCCTGTGGAGAGACTGAAAGTCTCTTCTAGGAAAAAGGGGGAGGGCTTGCTAAGGCTGCAGTTTAGAAGATCTGCAGCCTTTGTAAGCTCTTTTAAAGGGACACTATAGTCACCAAAACAACTTTAGCTTAATGAAGCAGTTGTGATGTATAGATCATGTCCCTGCAGTCTCACTGCTCAATTCTATGCCATTTAGGAGTTAAATCTCTTTGTTCATGAACCCTAGTCACACCTCCCTGCATGTGACTTGCACATCCTTCTTAAACACTTCCTGTAAAGTTATCTAAACTTTATTCTTCCTTTATTGCAACGTCTGTTTAATTTAGATTTTCTTATCCCCTGCTATGTTAATAGCTTGCTAGACCCTGCAAGGGCCTCCTGTATGTGATTAAACCTCAATTTACAGAGAAAGAGATAAAATTGTTTAAGGTAAATTACATCTGATTGAAAGTGAAACCAGTTTTTTTTTTATGCAGGCTGTGTCAATCAGAGTCAGGGGAGCTGTGACAAGGGCTGCATAAACAGAAACAAAGTGATTTAACTCCTAAATGGCAGTGAATTGAGCAGTGAAACCTGAGAAGCATGATCTATACACTAAAACTGCTTCATTAAGCTAAAGTTGTTTAGGTTACTATAGTGTTCCTTTAAAGATTACCTCTAATGAATACACACATGATAACAAATCATGCATGTATTCACTGGAGGTATAAATACAAAATAGTGATTTTTGAAAAAAAATTTTTGTAAATGTGGGCACTGGAGTGCTCCTTTAAATTAAATGATTGTTCTCCGTGAAAGCAATTGTAATCTGTAGCAGAGCTGCAATCCTGAGATTGAATATCTCCGCTAAAATGCTCTGGAGCTGGAAAGAAGCGCTGTTTTCTAATTATAGTCCATTCTGCCAGTAACTGGATGTCACAAAGTTCTGGGAGTCAACTGAGGTTTATTGTGCCACATTCAGCTTTTTATGCACAGACCCCCATCATGGGGTCTCCATAGAAAAATGCACAAGTCCCTCCCGGGCGTCTGTGTGTCTGGGAGATAATTGAGTCCCTGGAAGACTAACTAAATTATCTCTCAGTTACAGGAAGCAACACAAAATATCATAAAATACCCCCAAAACATATGAAGATTATACAGGAACCCCACAAGTCTTATATCCCCAAATAGCTCGTGTCTGAGCGCACAATATATCCAAATAGTGCTCAGATCCGTTTGGTAAAACAGGATCACCATTCGGGTAAAGTTTTAACTGGCTGGCCACAAGGTGATGACCCAAAATCTTTCCAGAGAATCGAGTGCAACGGCCAGTCTCCTTTTGGGGGTTCCCGTACGAACACCGATGAATGCTCCCGCTGGCTCTAAGTGAGCGAATGCTCTCCCCAGTCGGTAGTTCATATCTCCCGTACGTCATTTGTGCTGGTCGGGAAGATGTACGGGCAGCGGTACAATCTTTGCCGGGGTTCATGAGCTCATGTAGTTGAAATGGGTTCCACACGCTCGACGACCAAGTACCGCTGCCTGTGTTCGGGAGACAAAATGGCCGCAAGTTAATCCTTTAATTGCGGTTAACAGCTAGGGGAGATCGGTGTTCTGAACTAATAAAAAGGGGGACCAAACACAGTGGGCCTAGTGCTGACAATTATGAGGCCTAAGGCCTAAGTACAGAATCGTATAGACCAAAAACACTAAAACAGTGATACCTCTCAAGCCTTATGTATCTGGTGGAGATGTTGCCGGAGGGAAACTCATAGGATGCAGCTATAAGAAAACTCTGTTTCTCTTAAAATATGCTAATCTCTCTCGAATTCATGCTTTCATCTTTCAAGTAAATCCATACCCCATAAAAGCAGTGTCCAGTGAAGCAGGAAGTCAATGTGCAGTATAAAAGGGTGGGCCACTGACGGGGATCATGTAACCAGAATTCCCGAAAGGGACGAACATGCCCAAAAAGGAGGCGTGTCTGCCCAAAGAATTGGAAGGATAGCCTGGCATGAATGCATGTCAGGCTGCCTGACAATCATGCATGCTGGCCAACAGCATCCTGAGCTTGGCATAGATGTGTCTAATGATGCATTCACTCCATGCTTTCTAAACACTGTCCCCTAGGACCCACATGTCCGCTTGTCTCCTTACCTTCTTACTAGCAGGCAGAAGCTCCGGGTATACAGTCTGAGTCAGAGAAAAGGTGGATATAATGAGTGTAGAAGAAAGGGAACATGCCACAGTGTTAGAGAGACCAAAGTCAGCATTACCTTAACGAATTGCATTTTAGCCAGTCCACACAAGTTTTGTTTTCATATGTCCCTCTTAAGTTTCCATACTTAAGCAAGAGTATGTGAAGAGTAGTTAGGGTTGCCACCTTTCTTGGAAAAAAAATACAGGCCTAACTAATTATGTATGCGTGACATCACATGATGTAAATCACAAGGAGTGACATAACAGAAAATTCTGTAAAATCACCAAAAAACTACTTACAGTTTGATTATACTGTATAGATGGATTGCTCCCAGTGTCTCCATGTCTCCCAGTTTCCCCATGTCACCCAGTGGCCCTTAGTGTCTGTGCCCCTATGTCTCCCAGAGGGAACACTGTGAGTAATGGAGGTACTGAAACACTTGGGGATACAGGGAGATTTGGGGACACTGAGACTATGTATTAGTGTCCCTATGTATTATAGTGTCTCAATGTCTATGTGTCCCCATGTCTCCCAGTGTCCCCTAGTGTCTGTGTCCCCATGTCTCCCAGTGTCCCCATGTAACTAGGGGACACTGAGAGACATGGGGACACTAAGACACTTAGGGACACTGGGAGACAGGGTGACACAGACACTAGGGACACTGGCTGGGAGACATGGGGACACTGAGACAATGTATTAGTGTCCCTATGTACCACAGTGTCTCAATGTCTCTGTGTGCCCATGTCTTCCAGTGTCCCCTAGTGTGTGTCCCCATGTCTCTGTGTCCCCATGTTTGTGCTTCCCCATGTCAGTGTCCCCAAGTGTCTGTGTCCCTATGTCTCCCAGCATCCCCTAGTGTCTATGTTCCCAGGTCTCAGTGTCCCCAAGTGCCCCCATGTGTGTCTGCAGCCTTTACCCCATCCCTCACTTCCCTGAGCTGTAGACTGTCTCTGCAGGCTGGGAGCTGCGTGTATAGCTGCTCCCCCACGGATCAGTGAGTAGAGCGATGCAGGTATATGATGTAACTTCCTATCCCTGCCTCTCTCCACACCCTACTGGCCGGTGCTGGTATTGCAGAGTAATCTCTGTTTATACTGAGAAAAATACCGGTATTTGTATTGCCGGTATTACTGCAATATCGGCACCGACCAGGCAGCCTCAAATATATATATTTTTTAAATCAATGGGCCTATTCCACGGGCATGGGCCTGGAGCTGCAGCTCCATAAGCCACTTTGTTAATCCGGCCATGACCAAACATGTTCCGTTCGGTCCACAAAAAGGGGGATACGTATAAATTCTTGAAACGTGAAGAAACCACAGGGAATGTTACAAGGTCAACCACATGATCTTTCCTTTTATGTCATATTTAAAATAATTGTTATTTTGAATATTTACAGCACATTTGTAACGGTTTGTTTTACTGTTTCAGGGAATCCCAGGAAATAGAATGTGACTTAAATAGATTAGTGTAGATTATACATCGATAAAGACATTAAACAAAAATTTAGAATCTGGGGAAACCATATTAGTTTAATACACAAGTATTGCATTTCTTATTTGTGAATAGCACTATTATAGGGTAAGTGTAAGCAATCTGACTGAGATCCAGAATCCGTGGATACTTGACAATAAGCCTGCACTTGGCAGATCAACATCTTTAACCCCTTGATGGCGGACCCAGCCCGTCATGCTGGGGAAGCACTTAACGCAGGATGACGGACCCGGTCCATCATGCTCTAAAATTAACCCCAGATCACCGGCGATTGAGAGGTTAATGATGTTGCTGGGTGCCTACGAGTCAGTGGCAGGCCAGCAACATCAAATCGCGATGTCTCAGCCCACGTGATTGCTGTGACAGCCAGTCACAGCAGATCCGCCTTCCTCCACCTCTGTTGGGTTTGTGAAGTGGAGAGAGACAATCATTGTTACTTTGTGTCCCTGAAGAGCATAAATTGTGTCAGAAAAGGTTCCAAATCTCCTTTACCCTGTGCTTTAAAAAAAATTAAAAATTAACGCTTTCCCTGCTTATTGATTACTGCCAGCAGTGATCAAAATACAGATCACAATACCTTTCATTACCCTCTGGGGTTAAATTTTAATATTTTATTTTATCAATTTGCGATTTTGTTAGTGGGGGCTGGTGGAATTCAGTGGGAATTGGGGAATTTAGTGATCAGCTAGTTAGGGGTTAAAAGTAAAAAAATTTAAAAAAAAAAGTAAAAAAATTAAAGTTTAGTTATTTAGTTTAAATTTTCTTACCGTAGTACACAATGTTTAGGAAGTATAGCACAGAGGAAGTTTATGCCCTTTTAGCGGCCGACTCAGGGGTACTGTCTCAGAGAGTGACGCAGGGGACAGGTACTGCAGGACCATCAGGAGAAATCGCTGATTCCCCTGATGCTGAACATGGCACAGATGACTGGGGATCCCCTAATAATTTTTCACCAGACATCCCAGAGTTGCAGCTGTTCTTGGGGGATGATATTTTTGGGGAGATAGTCACCCAGACTAATCTGTATGTTGAGCAGTATCTGGCACACAATCAACAGTCTCTCATCGCCAGGAAAGAGATGGTACTGGGCACTGACAATGCTAATGGGAATAATTAAAAAGCCCACCATTAGAATGTATTGGTCTAAAAACCCCATTTGCAATACTCCCATTTTTCCCCAGACAATGAGTAGGGACAGATATGAAGACATACTGCGATTTATGATCTTTAGTGACAATACAAAGTGCTCCCCAAAAGGTCATCCACAGTATGATATTCTATATACGCCCTCTAATTGCCCACTTTAACTAAAAATTTGCTACTATTTATACTCCCAAAAAACATATATCTATTGACGAATTCCTCATGAAGTTTAAGGGAAGACTGGGGTTTAAACAGTACATCCGATCCAAAAGATCCCGATATGGGATCAAATTTTATAAATTTTGTGAAAGTGGCAGTGGCTATGTGTACACCTTCTGTGCATACGAAGGAAGGGGTAGCTGATGTTGCCCAGATATAGTCCCAGGTTGCCCAGATATAGTAGGGACAAGTGGGAAAATTGTCTGGGATCTAATCATGCCATTACTAAACAAGGGATATCACTTATATATTGATAATTTTTACAACAGTATCCCACTTATAAAAATGCTGTACGGCTTTGAGACCGTGGCCTGTGGCACTATTCGGGAGAGTTGCATAGGTTTCCTAAAGGCTCTAGCAGAAAAAATTAATAAAAAGGGGGGGAACAGCAGCTCTTTGCCAGAATGAGCTGCTGGCACTAAAGTACAGCATACATGGTAAACGCACTCGCAAGGTTGCAGTTGGTGGCAGAGTAGAAATTAAATGGGTGCCAGTCTGCATAAAACATTACAATCGACATATGGGGGGAGTTGACCTGTCCGATCAACTGATGCAGCCATATTTGATCATGCGAAAGACCAAGGCATGGTACAAAAAAGTGGGCATATATATAATGCAGACGGCAATCCACAATGTCTTTGTAATTTTTAAAAAGGCAAATGCTGAGCTGAAATGCACGTTCCTTTCATTTCAGTTTCAGCTCATTTCTGGGTTGCTTGAGTGCCACAGAGGGGGACCATCAGTGGAGCCTAGCAGATGAATGGAGGCAGGTCACTTCTGCTTCAGGATTCCATCAACCCCCAGAAAGAAAAACCCCCAGAAAAGGTGCAGGGTGTGTTACAAGAGGTGTTGAAGAGCTGAGACCAGTTATTACTGCCCTGATTGCCCCTCTCAGCCCGACCTATGTATTGGCCACTGTTTTAAAACTTTCCACACCCAGGCTAAATAAGTAGACCGGTTTTGGGGTGTGAATTTAGTCATTTTTCTGATTGTTTGGTTACCGAATCTTAGCTTTGTCTCCTGTTTCTCCTGTCTTCTCTGATCCTTGACCTTTGCTTGTCCTATCGTTGTTCCGTTTCTCTTTACTCCATAGACCTCGGCTTGTAACTTGACTATTCTCTGCTTGTAAAGCTCGGCCATTCTAAGGACCGGTATTACAAGTTTCTCTCTCTGTTCTCTCTCTTTGTGGTCTGTCTGTGTGTTTTGGTTCCAGAATCCGTGACAGCGTTGCCCGTGATGCAAATGACTGGGTACTACCCCCTGATAAGTTTATGCCAAATATTCCCCCTTTCACAGTAAATAGTATGCACTTGTTCATCATTTGAATTGATGAGATTCTTATATTTAAAAATAGATGTGGCCTTTGAGAGGTAATTTGCAATAATGAGCTGCTAAAATGAGATACATGGGGGTATTGTTGTACTAAGACGACATAGCTGAGCAACATATTAGGTGTTATACTGCCGTAGCACACATAAAGATTGCAAAATATACAGTAACATCTCCAAGTGTGAAAAAAAAAAAACGGGTAGCAAGAGTATTCTGAGAACAGACAGCAACTGAAATAGTTTGCCCTTCGGTGGGTCCCCGCTCAGAAATCAAGCTGGTTTTAGCTCATCTTGTGCCATTATAGAGAGAACATATCTGAAGCATATTAGACTGGTCTCACCCATACGGGCAGTCCAGATCCAAGTGTGTGTCAAAAAGGCAGAAAAAATGCTAATTGCTACTTGACTTGGTATAAACTAGCAAAAAAATGATCATATGATAAGATTTAAAATATGCCTTTTTAAATACATTGGACTGTAAAAACAAAAACCCAACAATATTTTTCCTTTTTTTGTGTGCATTTTTTTTATAATAAATAAGCATTTATATATGTATGTGCTACATCAAATTAAAGCCCTTTCTGTCCTTTAAAAAACGGTATATAATATGTGTTGGTGCAATAAATGAGTAAAATGCAAATTGCAGTTGAACGCAAACAGCAAAAAAATGCAAAGATTGCTTGTGTGCTTAAGTGCAAGACAAGCTTTTGAAGCTGTGTCCTTAAGGAGTTAAAGGATTCAACTCCCCACATATTCTTTGTGAAGATGCATTCCTTTGTGGGGTAGTTTGAATTAAAAACCTGCTAAGATGCTCAAAAATTGCACATGGACCCAGCATCAAAATTCAAGCCATAACAGTTTTTTCCAAACTTTGGTCTCTAATGTGCCCCTTCAACATCCACATATCCCCGAAAAAGGTACACATGGAGGTATTGTTGTACTAAGACGACATAGATGAGTTACATATTAGGTGTTATACTGCCGTAGGACACATAAGGATTGCAAAATATACAGTAACATCTCCAAGTGTGTGTCAAAAAGGCAGAAAAAATGCTAATTGCTACTAGACTTGGTACAAACTAGGAAAAAAAAATGATCCCACGCTAAGGTTTAAAATATGCCTTTTGAAAGACCCTGGGGTGTCTACTTTTACAAATGATAGGCCTTTGCGGGATTTTTTTTAACGGTCAAACTGAAAACATGGGCCTATCAAATCCGTCTCAAAATTCTACTGTAAATACTGAAATGGACACGTCCCCTATATTGCACTGTAGCTTCACGAAATAGTGCCAAAGACATTCATTAGGGGTATAATTTTACTTTAGATTTAGCTGAGCATAATTTTGGGGCTTTGATCATAGTGGCACATTTCAAATATACCAAACGCCCAGCGAAAATATAATACATATGTAAAAAATGCCAAAAATTGGGGGAGCGTGGCCAGCTGACCAACCGACCAGACGTGTCTTTGAAGAGCTCCGGCTCCACAGACTGCAAAATAGTATTTTAGCCACGAAAACAGAGAGAAAAAGCAAGAAAAAAAATACATCTCAAACCCCAAAAAAGGGAGATGGGGTTAACACAAGAGACTAGCCCAACTAGAGGGCTCCTATTTGCCAGATATCCGCAGATCATTCGACAGGCTGCAGGCCTTGGCCCTGCCCAAGATAACCCCTGGCAGAACACGAGGCTCAAGTACCTCGGATGGCTCCAAAGGTGAGTAAGGATCCGCTGCCTCGCAGGCACCCAGCAGCGTAAACCGAAGATCATCCCTGATACATCCCCATCCACTAAAGGGGACATTAAGAAACTGCTCCTAGATCTTCGGGCTGTCTGGAAGGCAGACCTGGCAAAGGGTGCAGGCGAAAATAAGCAGCCTGACCCACCGTGTGGGCGAAGTGGAATCCCAAGAGGGGAACCAAGAAGGCCGGCTGGTCGAAATAAAGGAACAAATGGAGACCATATCCCAACAGGTCCAGCGACTTACCCGAACAGTCACAGCTCTTGATGCTCGGCACCGGAGGAGGAACATAAAGCTCTGTGGTGTACCGGAAACTGTGAGTCAGGTGTTCTATCAGTCTGCTATACCCCGTCAGATTGCTATACCCCCGTCACTTCCGGGGAGGGGTATCAGCTGGATCCTGTGCTGCACATGCGTGCTAGCACTCCTGCTACTCCTCCACAGCAAGGTCCTGGAAGGTAAGTAAAACTAGTTTTACACTTTCATTATAGTTAGTGCATTCACTAAGCTTAGGACATGGGACAATTAGGGTTAATGTTAGGGTTCAAATTAGGGTTAGGATTAGGGACTTGTTTATATTTAGTGATATTTCACTTTAGGGGAATATCACTAAATAGTGATTTCTCACACTTTATTTTAACCCTTACCCCAAGGGTTAGGGTAAGAATAGAGTGTGAGAGAGGTTAGAAGCACTTACCTAACCCTAATTTGTACCCTCACTTAACCCTAAATGTCCCGTGTGCCTAAGCTTAGTGAATGCACTAACTATAATGAAAGTGTAAAACTAGTTTTACTTACCTTCCAGGACCTTGCTGTGGAGGAGTAGCAGGAGTGCTAGCACGCATGTGCAGCACAGGATCCAGCTGATTCCCTTCCCCAGAAGTGACGGGGGTATAGCAATCTGACGGAGTATAGCAGACTGATAGAACACCGGAGGTCCTGCTGCACTTGGCCAATAAGGTAGCCGAAACACTGGGAGTGCAGGGAGAGAGTGACACAATGCCACTGGTAGCGGCATTCAGAATCTAAAAGGCTCCCACTGCCCCTGCAGATGCACCTCGGGACACTATTGTGGTAACTCTGGACTAGCCATGAACATCTCAGGCGGCCAAAGGGTTTACACAAATCTCACATTATATCTGTTAGACTACAAACTGCCTTTATTAGTGGTTACTGATTTTGCTTGACTTTCATCTTATCTATGCTGGCGGGTTCCTATCCCGGCGGAGAGCATGGGCAGGCGGGTACCGCAATTCATGAAAGAGCTCTGTGGATCGTCCGTGTGAGCCTTGTGTGCATGAGATCCTGCCCCACAAAATGAGGCCTTTACCCACCCTATGGTGTAAAACCACACGGGGGGGGCGGTCGCTAGGGATCTACCCACGCTACAAGGGTTTGACAGGGACAGGTAGAGGACTGTGCTAGACCCAACCACTCCACATGGCTGAGAATACCTTGGGCTGCCAGAGAGCTTATCCCTTCTACTTTACTTGCTTGACTGTATACCTCAAGTATACCTCTAGTATAGCTGACATCTGTCCTTAATTCTTGTCTTTTGTTTTCTATTTGATTATAATTTAATATGGGAGGGCCAACTAACTATCCTGACAAGAAGTTAGGGCAAGCATGGAGAACACGAGGAAGCATGTGAACATAGATGCAGATATTTTGGTGGGAGTCCTGCGGATCTTAAGCCTCCCTATACTGAGACGTCTTTAAATTGAAAGATGCCCCAGGCATAATAGGCTGACAGGGAAGCTCAAATGACGGAACCAGGCCCATGCCCACTGACTGCCCACCCTCTGCAACAGACACCAGAGGCACATAACTCTGCACCTGAACTGAAAACCCACCTTCCAAGGAGCCTCCCGCCCCAGCACCACAGTGCTTAAACAATAGAGGGATACCTGTGCAGAATGTTGGATTGCTATGTATAGAGATCACCCTTAAAAGTTTTGTTTGTGCTCTTTTGATTATTCCTTTGTAACATTTTGTTTTTATGCCATAATTATCTGTACTACATTATGTAATGGCTAATTTCTACATTACCAAAATGTGTAGACGCAACCCGCACCAAAATAAAGAAATATATATATTTTTAATTTAAATGCCAAAAATGTTTTTTTACCACATATTTGACATTTATTGGTAAAAGAATGGGGGCACGTTGAGGCACAATATGCACCATATGTGATACCCTGGAGTATCTACTTTTACAAATGGTAGGCCTTTGTGTTTTTTTTTTTTAACAGTTAAACTGCTATAATACCCCAAACTGAAACATAGGCCATCAAATCCGTCTCTCAAAATTTTACTGTAAATACTGAAATGGACAGATCTCCTATATGGCACTGTAGCGTCATGAAATAGTGCCAAAGACATTCATTGGGAGTATCGTTTACTCAAAAGACTTAGCTGAGCATAATGTTGGGGCTTTGATCATAGTGGCACATATCAAATATACAAAATGCCCAGAAAAAATGTAATATGTATGTAAAAAATACCCAAAATAATTTTTTTACCGTGTATTTGACATATATTGGTGAAAAAAATAGAGGCATCTTTAGGCACAATATGTACCATATGAGATACCCTGGAGTGTCTACTTTTACAAATGGTAGGCCTTTGTATTGTTGTTTTTTAATAGTGAAACTGCTATAATACCCTACTTTGTGTTGTTATTTTTTTTAATAGTGAAACTGCTATAATACCCTAAATTGAAACATATGCCCATCAAATCCGTCTTTCAAAATTCTACTGTAAATACTGAAATGAACAGGTCTCCTATATGGCACTATAGATTCACGAAGTAGTGCCAAAGACATACTATTGGGGTATCGTTGTACTCAGCAGATGTAGCTGAACACAAAATAAAGTTTTGTACAGGAATAGCACACCAACTTTACAAAATACACATGAGAAGATCTTTGTTATACGTTTGTGTGTCAAAAAACAAACAAAACCAACACAATTTGACTCCAATATTTAGCAGAAATTGACGGTGAAATGGCTCCGTAAAAAGTGTCAAAATAACATTTGGTAGATAGCCTGTGATACTTTACTACTTTATATAAATATATACTTTTGTGTGGCAATTTTGTTTACAAGACAAACATACCAAATTCTAAAAACGCTCCACATTTTATTTTACTCCTTGTGCTTTGTGACCTGCAACTACCAAAAAAAATAAACTTAAAATCCCAGACACATTATATATTCTGTAAATCAGAACAACTAAATTAATTTATTTTTAATTACTTTCCTTAACCTGTACTAATTATGTACACATTAATATTGCAAAAACTGTAAAAACAAAAACCCAACAATATTTTTCCTTTTTTTGTGTGCATTTTTTTTATAATAAATAAGCATTTATATATGTATGTGCTACATCAAATTAAAGCCCTTTCTGTCCTTTAAAAAACGGTATATAATATGTGTTGGTGCAATAAATGAGTAAAATGCAAATTGCAGTTGAACGCAAACAGCAAAAAAATGCAAAGATTGCTTGTGTGCTTAAGTGCAAGACAAGCTTTTGAAGCTGTGTCCTTAAGGAGTTAAAGGATTCAACTCCCCACATATTCTTTGTGAAGATGCATTCCTACTAGAAACGCACACGTGACTTGGTTCTGGTAGTGAAAGGGTTACAACTCACTATTTGTCTGCACTATACCGTAAATAATGATAAAAATTCCCCTTAACACAATCCACACTTAATTATAATAATATAAGTAACAAAACGTTGTCACCACCAAGACAATTTATAAATTCGGTCACTTAGTCCCTGAGCAAATCTGACTAAAAACCCAGAAAATACAATTTAGTACAAAATCTATGCAATTTCAAATTATTAATAAATAATCTAATCATGTAACACGAGTCTTTACCAGTTAAAGACAGAACTTAATAAAGGAATATTATGAGCAAAAAATTGTCATGGTGCATACAAAGACAGATGATATACAAATTATTATTACACCAATCAAAAGTTCCAACCAAAAAAGAAGAAATGAACAGAAAACCTAACTACTCACTTATAGTAAAGTTATCATATTTTCTGTCCTACAAGGAAATATGCAGACTTTTCAAAATTAGATCTTGGCCCCTAGTAAGTATACTAGACATTTACACATCATTGGATTGTATTCATCTCTCAAGCTGGCCCAAACATAGTATAGGTGGTGGGAAGGCATATCTATAGGAACAATAAGTAATCCCCCACCACCTTGTGTTTCAGACCAACACCAATCAAAATAGGAAATGTAGATTGTATTTTCTCTCTTGTGCTTGTCTCAGAAATTGTAGCGTTACCTTCTTGCGGCTCCGCACAGTCACTGCGGCGCTGCATGTTCCCAATACCTGAGGCCTCTGATTTTGGCCTCTGATGCTCAACACACGTTCCAACGTCGTGACATCTTGTCTGGAAGTCATACATGACACGGAACGCTCAAATGACGCCTCTTAAAATATTTAAAGTGACATGTTGCTTTTTTATGACGTCATTTTTCTCATGACATCACTATACATGTACCAAGTACTACACAGTATAGGGTATTTAACTTCCTGGTTGTTCTTTGTTCATTGACCTCTTGTGGTTTTTTTATAAGCGAGAGTGCATGATATATTACTTATTATTCTGTTTTTTGATCTTGGTTTGTCTGACCATTCTTAATTTCTGTAATCCCTGACCTTGGCTTGTTTGTTTCTGTATACCTCTGTAATCCCTGACCTTGGCTTGTTAATGTTTATTCTGTGTCTTATTGTAGACATTCTGACTAATATCTGACAAATATCATCCTTTTATATACTTAGGCTTGTGTTAGGGTAGGCCAATCCTGCCAGAAATAATTCTCGCATTTATTGTTTGGAATTTATCAGGTCCATAAATACTTTCAGGTCCACTTTCTTCTTATCACTCAATATCATGGACTTAACAATTCCTTCCAAGTTGTGCTATCCATATTTGTACTCTTTTATAGTCTAAAAAAAATATCAATGACCATAAGAAGATTTAGTAATCAGATAGCATAGATCCTACCAGATATAGAGAATACATGAATTTTTATTTTTGTTTTTAATTTGTTGCTGTCTTTTTAATTGCAGTTATAAGTCGCTCCTGTGTGTACCACTCTCACTGCACTTCCTACACACTCTTGATTTGATATACCAGGTTGAGCACACAGCCATTCTGTGCAACACACTTAGTCGTGCCTGTGCCAAGTGACTTTAATGATAGGCTGCATCACGTGGTCGCAAGTTCCAGTAATGTATAGGCCGTAGGCAAAGCCATGTCTTATTTCTCCAATACTCTTTATTACAGACACACTATAGACACTGTCAATGCACACGCTCAATCAGCCACACACATAAATAACTCACTTATAGATATGTTCTCAAACTAATTTAAACCTCACCACCCCAACCCTGCTGTTTGCCTACAGCAGGGGTAGGCAACCTATGGCACTAGTGCCATGCACGGCACTCGAGGTGTCTTTGCACGGCACTCAAGGCTGCTAGAGCCAAACAGGCTCAGGCCTATCAGCAGTCCCAGTAAAATGTTAGATATCTGCTAATACGAAAAGGTGGTGAAAGACAATCCTCAATTTATGCATTGCAGCACATAGAGGAAGTGATCTCGGATTTGTAGGAGATCAGGCTGCAGCTGCTGTTGCAGCTCCTGTTCTTGACCTGTACCTGGGAAGCCACATACACACTGCTAGATATACACAGAAATGCAGAATAACCCTCTACTCATACAAATAATCAGCCCACAAACAAACACACACAATCCGCACAAACTCAACACCACTAACAATCCACATACATGCACACAACCCCACATGCAGCTTCTCACATGCAATACCCCAAACAGCCCCATACATACACACACTACCAAACACACAATGTGACATTTCCATCCACACACAATTCCACAGGCAACCCCCAAACACAGCCCACATTCATATGTATCATAGACGATACCATAAACTACTCCTGAACATATACAATATGATAGCTCCTATACACACAAATACAACAATACAAAGCAATCATAGTAAAAATAACACAAGCAGAATACGGCAGCATACACACCTCACTTAAAAAAAAAAAAAAGGACCGGCACGCTACAGGACACCACAATTCCATATCGGCACAGTGCTGCTAAAAGGTTGCCTACCCCTGGCCTACAGCATGGCTAATACTGGACTTGTTGTCTGTGAATGCTAAACTGATGCTCTCAGTCAATACATGGTCCCACTTAGCTCTATAGGGCAATCCAGCAGTTCCTGTTGGAGAAGACTGGATGCAGCATATGTGGGCCTGGCGCCTGGCTGATCTGAATAAGTTATCACACTCTGCTAAACCAGTTTGACTTCTTACCATGGGACAGCACCAGTGCACTCCTGATACCTTAACTAATACGTCAGACTGTAGTGGTCATGGTCCTTGAAGTGTTTATTTAACAACATAGAAAGCAAGTGAGGACGTGGAATTTCCTGAGCCGACTACATCTGTAGAATAGAAAGGCAGAAGTTTCTGTATTCTCTTTTTTCTTCCCCTAGATGTGGGTAAGCGTGATGGTGTTTAGAAGTAACGCTGGGAGGGTCAGAAAAAATATAAATTGACACACACAGTTTAATTTGGTATTTACATATTTGTTTTTAATAGATTAGAGGCAGTATACAGCTTATTGCCTTCTCCTCTTGTTTTTAATAATCCCCCTCCTCCTCCACCTGCCTTTTCGATTGAATTAAAATCAGTCATATGCTCACTCTGAGCATCTTGCTTTTACACGTTGAAAGTTGGCTTCACTTGGAGGGCTGAGCTTGCCAACCAACCTGAGCGGACGCCATCTCTGCTACCTCCCTCACAGCATGTGCAATCCAGTGTGATATCTCACTAACCCGCATCCATCCAGCTGCACGACTGGTTCCAACTTTACCCTGAGTGCTAGAGGAACAGATTGGTGCCTTTCATTCAGGCACCGAAGCAGCCTGGACGGAGGCGCAAGACAGGGGCCTACCAGGCAGCACCACTACTAGGCCTCAAGGTCCTACTCGGCGGACCGGGAGCAGTGCGAACCGCTGTGGAGCAACATCTGCCTGGCACCCCGGCCAACACGCCGAACATTAGCCGCCTCACGCTCAAGGAGCCATCACACCCGGTAGGGATATTGGCAAAATGCTGAAATGACCGGCGCTAGCGGAGACCCCATAACAGCCCCGGGCCCAGAGAGCTGGGAGCCTGGCGCCTCTGAGACCCCTCAGGCAGACTCAGCCTTACCTGAGGGGTCCCCAGATGATACAGCCCCAACAACCAAACGCGACCTAAAAATCTTATTTGCTGACATACAAAAGAAGCTGGCAGCAGACCTCGCCCTGGTTAAAGTGGACATACAACAAGTCACTGACCGTGTCAAAAAGACAGAGGACACTGTGACAGACGTACAAAACACAGTGACCAACCTTCAGGACTCTGTGATGCGCCTCCAAGCTGAACAACACATGCTGGCTAAAATGGTCTGGTATGCCTATTGCAACACCCAGGGGTGAGGGAGTCCGACTTATAGCGAAGTGTCTCAAACTGGATAATGGCAGGGGTTTCACCAAATACCCCGCCTTAAAAATAGATTTTAGGGGCATACCAAGCTACTAACACATGCTGGCTGCTCAAATAATGTTCATGGAGGACAGACAACGTAGAACACACATCAAAATATGGGGGTTACCCCCACGGTCTCAACCAAAGAGCTGCCACACTATATCAGGCGCCTGTTCTCTACACTCCTGCCACAAGCCACAGCCAAGAAAATTGTCCTAGATGAAATATACCATGTAACTGGCACTGCACGCACTGAGGCCACAATGGCGAGAGATGTCATACTGCGCTGTGTCACTGTGCATGATAAGATCCAAATCATGATGGCCCTGAAAGGCAAGATACCTTTGGCCTTTGAAATCTCTCTATTGCTATTTTTCCAAGACCTCACTAGAGTCACCCTACTATGGCGCAAGACCTTCGGACTGGTGACAAGCAGGAACACCCTTCAGATGGGGGCATACTGGCTCTCTCTTTGTGCACTGTTAAGGGACTGCCCACTCTCTTACAGCCATTGGGGGCTTCTGCCTTCTTAGTGGTTGTGATAAAGGTAGTCTCAGTGCCTCTGTCACAAGCGGGCAATAATCAGCCAAGAGAATCAGATGGCACCACCCTATGGACTGGTGGAGACACCAACGATCCAACCCGGTCACCTGAATAACCTGGGGACTGCACTGCCCACACAAGACCACTCAAGGAGGCCAGATTGCACAAATGCTGTGCTAATGTTATGATTTGAATTTACTTTCTCTTTTCTTTATGTTTATTGTTTATTGCTGTTGAAAACCACTCCCTATGCTTTACAACCTTCTTACCAAGTTCACAGGCACAGAAATGACCTATCTCCTAGAGCAATTAGCGGGAAACACTGCAGCATTAAGCTGCGACAATCTAAACCACCATGACCACAAATCATAAGCCACATTAGGCAAGATGGTGCTTTACTACCCACCTCCACTTCCCTGAGCCCCACGCCACCACCTAGGTTAGAGGTAACCAACACGGATGCCTATTCTCTCGCTCTCTCTCTCTCTCTCTCTCTATGGGGCTTATAGCTAACTACCCACCATATTGACACATAATTAGAAGGCTCCTTAGTCATAAGGCACAAACAATATTGGCATCCTGAACTCCCACATGTTTCAGTAAACCACATAACTCCTGTGCATTCGAACTTGCCCTCACTGGAACACCCACGAATCCTGTCAAACTCCTGCATGGAGTATCTCAGGCACACTGTTAAAACCCTCTCACACAACCCAAACAAAGCTAATCCCGGTTTTCAACCTTACCTGTCCTTCGTTACCAGAAAAAATGTGCCTCAACTCATCGATAGTTGTCATACATGCCTGCCAAGTTTAAGTTTTCTATATACAAACAACCTGAATGTATTCTTTTTTTTTAAAATTCTTTATTTTTGTTGTGCATTATGTGCATTATGTGTTACAAACATGCCTGTTATGCCACGACAGCAGTCACAGGTATATCAACGTAAACATTGTCATGACAGGTTTAAGCTGCACATTTTTTTATAAGTAGGTATGCATACTAATACATGCGATCAATGTTAAAAGTATGCGAGTTGTTAAAAGTGATGCTTATTAACAGGTGGTTGTTGTTCTATGCCTGGCACACTTTAGCAATTATTTGACTTAAACAATTATTAAACTTAAGGGAAACAAGCTTAGTCTAGTAGTCTTACTCATATATCAGAAATACAGTTTTGTTCATGCTTAGATTATTAGGTCTATTTCCTGTCCTATTGCTTGTTAGATATTATATTATTATTGAGTTAGTGTGTGTCAGCACATAAACAATAGGCAGGCATCATTGTAGGGCATAGCAACCGGTCGATGATCTATAATAGCTTAAAAGAAAAGGAAAATAAAACATATTTTAACAGAAACTTATCGGGCATTATGCCCTGCAGGGACCTCACAAGATCAGCCAGGCTGCCGCAAAGTTCAGTGTCCACTCATCAGGTGCCCAAAGGTAGTGCGACATTGCCTCCATCTCATTCAGCCATCACGGGGAGGTCATTCCGCATTGACCGCGCCGCTCTGTATACCTGTAGTGTGCGAGTGCAGTCCATGAGTAGCACAGTTCAACCGATGCCCAGGGATGGGAGGGTGGTAGCAGGTGGGTGCCGTAGGCCGCTTGTTTCTACTGTAGCGCAACAGGGCGAGGGATACTTCCAGCCCTCGGCATGCAAGAGGGTGTATTGCTCTGGGCCGCCTCCTCTGGAACTGCTGGTCAGGTCTGTGGGTCTCTTGTTGGGCCAAAGCTTGGTGGTGTGTTTGAGTGTAGACGCCTTGTTCGTGCTTGAGGAGGTGGCGGTCTGTGGCTGGGGCCGCGTGGGTCTGCTCCCTTGCTGTGGGTTTTGCTTTCAGAGGCGCCATTTTTGTGCTCTCTTCTACTGCGAGGTATGCAGAGGAAGGTGCCGATGATTTTTGCAGGGATGGCATCATGTTTGGTGTCATTATGAGCCCTGCTAGTTCACCTCTCGATTGGTGACCCTTTTGGGTCATTTGAGGGCCATTTGTGGCCTGTATGTAGCGATTTGTGCCTCGAAAAGCAGGAGCCATGCTGTTCTGCATCCTCTCTGTTCAGCGGCTAGGCCCCGCCCCTAAATGTATTCTTTTGTATATTTTGTATGATTGCTTTGCGTATTGACTAACACGAAAAATAAAGAATAAAAAAAAAAAAAAAAAGTTGGCTTCACTTACCTCAATGCTTAGCCAGTTTCCATGCACAGTCTACAAACAATTGCTGCAGTCAGGACTGCCATCACAAATTTTGGGACACCTAAACAGCTCAAAGCCTGGGCCCACTCGGGGCTTGCCCCCGAGTCTACCCACAAAAGTTAATGCATTGTGTGTTTAAAGTGGATGCAGTGTGTGTGTGTGTGTATTGGATGCAGAGTGTGTGTATATGTGTATATATATATATATATATATATATATATATTACATTAACACACAACTATTTTTGTTTTGAAAACGATTGGGTCATGCAAACATCAGGTACGTCCATGGGTGCTACAATGGCACCCATGTATGCTAATGCCTTCATGTACACTTATGAAATTGAAAGTATTTTTTCTGGATTTCAACAACATATTGTTCAATACTTTCGGTACATCGACGATGTGTTGATTTTATGGAGGGGGACGGTACCCCAAGCACATGCTATGGTCGATTATCTTAACCACCTGCCTTTACCTGTCAGATTCACAGCGCACATCAGCACAGAAAAAATACAATTTCTGGATTTGGAAATAGCTGTTGTAAACCAAGGGCTCTCTTATAGCCTATGCTTCAAACCAACAGATTGTAACACCATATTGCATCACAATAGTGCTCATCCTAAACCATTGATTCAATTGATACTTTTTGCACAATATTGCCGTGTGATCCGCAATAACTCTGACAATTCAGTTATGCAACAGCAGATCAGTGAGATGACCAACAAATTCCTGGGTATGGCAAACTCGCTTTGGAAAAGGTGTTGGAGAAAGCAAAGAATGCACACGCCAGAACAAGTCTCAAAGTGCCATATACAGTGGCGTACACATGACCCATGGGGCCCCGGTGCAAAAATTGATCCGTGGGCCCCCCCCGCGCGCTTACTCAGCGCGGGTCGGGGTCGCAACACATGGTGGCGGGCACCTGGTCACAGGGGTTGCAGGGCTGCGACCCCGCGACCGCGGTATGCACACACACTTAAAGGACCACTACAGACACCCAGATCACATCAGCTCAATGAAGTGGTCTGGGTGCCAGGTCCCTCTAGTTTTAACCCTGCAGCTGAAAACATAGCCGTTTCAGAGAAACGGCTATGTTTCACTGAGGGTTAATCCAGCCTCTAGTGGCTGTCTCATTGACAGGGGCTAGAGGAGCTTCCGCGATTCTCACTGTGAAAATCACAGTGAGAAGACACTGAACGCCCATAGGAAAGCATTGAGTAATGCTTTCCTATGGGCGGTTTAAATGCGCGCGCGCGCCTCTTGCCGCGCATGTGCATTTCGGAGCTGAGTGGCAGACACTGGGGAGTCCGACGCTGGAGAAAGGTAAATGCTGAAGACACACACACTCTCACGAACAGACACATACACACTAGCTAACAGACACACATTTACTGACAGAGACACACTCAGCGACAGACATACATACACTTTCACTGACAAACACACACTCACTAACAGACATCAAACACACTCAGTAACAGACACACACAGTAACACACTCACTAGCAGACACACACCCAATAACAGACACATTCACTGACACACACACTAACACACGCACTAACACAAACAAACACTGACACACTAACACAAACAAACACTGACACACTAACACACACACATACACTAACACACACACTCTAACACACACACATACACTAACACACACACATACACTAACACACATACACTAACACACACACACTCTAACACACACACACTAACACACACACACTAAAACACATACACTCTAACACACACACACTAACACACATACACTAACACACACATACACTAACACACATACACTAACACACACACTAACACACACATACACTAACACACACTAACACACACACACTCTAACACACACACACTCTCACACACACTAACACATACACACACTAACACACACATACACACACTAACACACACACACACTAACACACACACATACTAACACACACACACACACATACTAACACACACACAATAACACACACATTTTTTTTCAAATTTAATCCCCCCCAGCCTCCTTACCTTTTGGAGTGCTGGGGGGATTCCCTGGGGTCCAGTGGTGCTGCTGGGCTCCTGGGCAGGTGGACGATCGGGCAGGCGGGTGCGCGAGGGAGAACTCAGTGCTTCCTATTCAGCTCCCTCGCGCACCGCGTAGGGATGCCGGAGCCGGAAGATGACGTCATCTTCCGGCTCCGGTATCAGTGCGGTGCGCGAGGGAGCTGAAGAGGAAGCACTGAGTGCTCCCTCGCGCACCCGCCTGCCCGACTGGCCACCTGCCTGCTGGGGTCAGCAGGGCCAGCCTCGGGGGACCCTGGGGTGGTCGGCTCCTGGGCCCCCCAGGGGAAGAGGCTGGCCCTGGGCGTACATACCGGGTCGCAGGGGCGACCGGGCCCCCTGGTGGGCCAGGCCCGGTCGCAGCCGCGACCCCTGTGACCCTGGTATGTACGCCACTGGCCATATAGGCTAGTTTTCTCTATGACGTATCACAATAGGGCCAGCCAAGTTACCAATATAGTGAAGAAAAATTGGAATATGATGACAGCAGATGTTTCTTTACCACCTACCTTCAAGGAAACACCCATGATCTGCTATCACAGAAACAGGAACCTTTGTGACATGCTCGTGAGGACTGATCCAGTTTTGAGCTATCAAAATGAGCATAATATCCAAATTAGGGGAAGTGTTAGATGTCTCAGTTGCATGACATGTGGACATATGGTCCTGTCACGTACCTTTAATCACCCACATAACAATAAACATTACAACATACGGTACACTATAACATGTCGGACCTCGTTTGTCATTTACAAAATCACCTTCCCCTGAGGGCAAGCCTATATAGGCAAAACAGACACCCCACTATGCGAACGCATTAGAGGACATAGGTCCAATATACGCACAGCCTATCGTGATGGCCATTCAGACAAACCGGTGGCAAAACATTTTTGGGAGTTGGGTCACCCCCTGGCCACACTCAAATTCGTTGCTATCAACCATATACCGCAACCACTTAGGGGGGCAGCAAGATGTTGTTATGGAAAGAGACATTTTGGATCTTTGAACTGAATACAATGTCCCCACGTGGACTAAATGAACTAATATCCTATCATCCCTTCATATAATTCTAAGGCTACATCTAAACATCTGTTTGAGGAAACCAGCTTCACAACAAAGTTTTTATTTTTTATTTTTATGTTTATTGGTAACTTAAACTTTAAGTTTTTTGTCCCCTGTACTATATTTATGTTTGTGTACTAGGTCCCATGTTCTTTTTGCAGAGTTTGAGGAGAAATTATCTGACAAGTTGCCTTTTCTGACAAAAATGTTACTATTTTGTGGCAATGTTATTACTATGCATATGTGTATAGCATTGAGCAGCGACTCTAGCTTGGAGATGGCTGTTCTGTTTTTTTTATGTTCACATATCTTATGGGCTTTTTCCTTATTTTTTAGCACGGTATTCCTTTAAAATTGGATGCTAGGTCTGTTTACTCTGCACATTATATCCGATATGTTATGAGTAGTCTGATTCTGTTACTTATAGAAATATCCCCTTTATGGAATAACCTCTGTATCAGTGTTTACAAAGGGAGTATGTGCATGATTTTCTAACTAGATGGTGTCTTCTATACAAGGATATTGGGGCTTAGTATATATAGTACTTTGGCGATTCTGATCTGGCACTTGGTGGCTTTACTACTATACATTAGACATCTGCAATTCGTTTCGGTCCGAATCAAAATTCGGCCAAATTTCGGGAAATTCGGACATTCGGGTGCTTCCGAATGTCCGAATAGCTGAAGTCCCGAAGTGCCAAAATTACTGAATTTCCGAAGTGTAGTAGTGCCGAAGTGCCGAAGTTCTGAAGTTGCTGAAGTTCTGAGGTGTCAAAGTGCTGAAGTTCCGAGGTGCTGAAGTTCCGTATTGCCTAAGTACTAATATACTTACCCAGTGAAAGAAGAATGTTACATTGTATAAAATTTGAAATAAAAAATATACAAACATAGCCATTATTCAGCTGTAAGCATTTGCAACACTTACAACAATCAAGTAACACACATTCATATAAAATGTAAGTTACTTGGCCAGTCAATGTAATGACAGGAATGAATAAGTAGATAACTCCCTAATTCCCACGGTATTAGGGAGCTATCTACTAAAGATTACTTAGTATTAGTAAATTATACCCCTACTCGCTATATCGCCTGTGGATGCTCACTGTTAAAAAAAAAAAAAAAAAGGTCCCCCTCCTTAGCCCCCACCCGCGACGTGCAAGTGGGGGCTTTTAAACTAAAGGGGTGGATTGGTGGATTAAGTAACCAGACAGAGTGTTATGAGTCAAATTACACAGCGTGGGAAAATTCCAAATAACTTTAAAATGACACAGAGCACTCTGATTGGTGGATTTCAAACAAACCAATCAGAGTGTTGTGACAGGTAAATGTAGAGACTTACCTGTCAGTCTCTTCATTTACCTGTCAGAGCACTCTGATTGGATGGCTTAAACCCACCAATCAGAGTGCTCTGAGCCTAATTGCAGGGCGGGGCAAGGCTTTATAAGCTCAGTCTGCATGGGTGAAGATGGATTTTTTTTTTCTGGCGCTCGGGTTGTTTTTTTTTGTTTTTTTAATTGCGTCGGTTATTATGGATTTTTATTTGGCCTTTTTTGGGGTTGAAAAAAGAAGATTTTAGAAGAAAGAAAACATCAAATGGTAAGTTTATTTTTACAGGTACTTAGTTAAAGGTGTCCTCCCTCATTATTTTTAGGGTGATGGGGGTTGGTAGGGCTTCATTTTTTTGGGGAGGTGGGTAACTAGAGGTTTGGGGAACCCTAGCCACCTGGGGGGGTTAAACTTGTATTTAGGACCCCCACCCACCTCTCAGGGGTGGGGGCCAGGGGGAGGACGTTAGGTCACCCCCCTTTATTCTAGTTTAGGGCCGCTCAGTGGTGGGGGCCAGGGGGAGGACATTAGGGCCCCCCAATTTGTACTTAGGGCCCCCACCCACCGTTCAGGGGTTGGGGCCAGGGAGGAGGACATTAGGTCCCCCCCTTATTCTAGTTTAGGGCCCCCACCCACCACTCAGGGATGGGGGCCAGGGAGGAGGACATTAGTTCCCCCCCAATTTTTATTTGGGGCCCCCACCCACCACTCAGGGTGGAGGTCGGGGGGGGTGATAGGGAGGGGGGACCCTATTTTTATTTTTTTAACAGTGAGCAGCCACAGGCTGTTTAATAGACATGCCCCTACTTGCGATATAGCGAGTAGGGGCAAAATTTACTAATACTAAGTAATTTTTACTTAGTATTAGTAAATTTGGCTGAAGACCAATTTAAGTCTTTCAGCCTCTTGGTAGATAACTCCCTAATACCGTGGGAATTAGGGAGTTATCTACCAAGCTGCTGTAAGAGAAGTCCCGAAATGCAGAATTTCCAAAGTGCCGGAGTTACCAATTTCAGAATGGTGAACCGACCTGAATATTTTCCCCATGCACATGCCTGCTATATATAATTTGGTGTCTGTTCCGTGTTTCCACAGAGTGTTTGGTGTTGCCGCGTAACCATAGCAACTGGTTACGTCTGCATACAGCACTTCTGGGTTTCTCATGCTGGTACATGTGCACAAGGTCGGGGGAGATGCCGACACTCCGGTCCACTTCACCTGCGGTGAGTTAATTTCTTTTTGTTATGGGGTATATAATACAGTATTGGTGGTTAGTGTGGTATCGTCAGTTCATCCTGAGGAAAGCCTCGGACGAGGGCTGAAACGTTGGTGTGACGATGTTATGACAGTTATTTGAATAAAGAGATTCCTGTTTCACTTTTTCAAATCCGTGGGTGCAAGCCGTTTTTTTCATGTATTTATATATGAAGCAGTTTGATTTCACAGAAGTGTGATTGACTTGGAGTTACATTTTGTTGTTTAAATGTTCCCTTTATTTTTTTGAGCAGTGTGTGTGTATATTTATATATATATATACACACACACTGCTCAAAAAAATAAAGGGAACATTTAAACAACAAAATGTAACTCCAAGTCAATCATACTTCTGTGAAATCAAACTGTCCACTTAGGAAGCAACACAGAGTGACAATCAATTTCACATGCTGTTGTGCAAATGGGGTAGACAACAGGTGGAAATTATAGGCAATTAGCAAGACACCCCCAATAAAGGAGTGGTTCTGCAGGTCACCACCAATTTTGGTATTTAACGCTAACCCTCTACCACTCTCTCACATCAATGCTGTGATAGCCCTGTGTTTACCCTAACTCTAACCGTATGCCAACTCTACATTTTCTACATTTTCCATATCCCTAAAACAGCATTATCCCTTACTTTACCCTAACCCTACTCCTAACAGTAACCCTACCTAAGTAACCCTAAGGAATTCCTTCTCAGTAAAAGGATTTTCTAGTAAAAACAGTAGAGCGTTGTCTGTGACCACCATCTACTGGCTATTTTTAGCATGACAAAGAGATCTTCCTCTAATGCTGAATCTCTATCATGCCTTCCCTGTCAATCGCACTGTGATTGGCGCTGAACTGCTGTCTGGACTTGTTCGGACCCTGAGAGTCTCCCTTGAGCAGCTCACAGCTTTTAGAATCTCTGAGGTTGAATTTGACATGCTCTGTCAGTGTTTTTAACGGATTTAATCTGATGTATAGAGACCATAGAGACTATGGTCAAAAACTGTCTAACCCAAGGTGCCACTGATATAGCTGCATGATTTTGGCATATACTAAAGGTAATGAGTTTTTCTAACATTTATGAATGAATTATTTTTACTTTCAATACTTGATGAAAAGATCATTATATAAAAACAAGTGCTCATGTTTGTCTTCTTTGAAGGCCACAGTAGCCAAACTGAAAGCATATCTGACTTAGAGAATGTTTCCAGTTTTGCTATTTTGATCTTAAAGGAGCACATTAGCATTAGGTATGCAAACTTACCTATTTGGTTGATCTCAGCCAATCCAATGCTTTGACATTGCTCAGTAAATTGACGCATCGATAAGCATCTCCTCATAGAGATGGATTGAATCAGTGCACCTCTATGGGGAGCATTCATTGTCTCAATGCAGAGTGTGGAGATGCTGGAAGTTGGTCCTGCAATCTTTTGCAGGATTTGACAAAAGCAGAGTGACAGTCACTAGAGGTGGACATAGGCAGCAGTGTAAACACTGCATTTTCTCAGAAAATTGAGCATTTACACAGTTGAGACTGGAGGGAAGTCTCTATGGCCCAGATCTACTACATTATGATTTTATTACCTAATTATAGCAGGTGTCTCTATCGAGAATCATTAAGAGATAAGAAAGAGATATTTGAAATGTACAAATAGATTTGAAACTGGCTGAGACATATCTCCTCAAACGAGTTCGTACAGCTGCTAACCACAACCTGAACGACAGGTACACAAGCACGGAACGCCCAGGCAGATACTGGGAGAGCCCCTGGGGCGGAGGGAACTGGAGCGGTGACTGGGGAAACCGCACATGCAGGAGCGACAAAACATTCTCCCCTACCACCTTCTCCTCCTCTCCCCTCGCCTTCTTTCCCCTCTCCCCCTCAGTGCAGCTCTCTTCCCCCTCCCCTCTCCCACTCCACCACCCTCCCTGTCCCTCTACCTAAGACACGGACCTAGACCGACTGTTGACCAGGGAAGCTGACCTTCCCACCACACACCTACTTTCAGCAGTGAAATTGAACACAGAGCCGAGGACAAGAGTCGGCCGCATGCCCTAACCACACAGCATTTCACATACACGCTCCTCAAACACACATCAACCCACTTAAATGCAGATGACCCGACATACGTCCTAACATGCGACTCCTCAGACAACAGTAGCTATCCATACACACCAGACGGCCAAGTAGGCGAACCCGAATCACCTAAGACACACAAGACGCACCCCACCCCATACTGAGTACCACGTTGAAAGCACCGGTCTCAGGGCTGACCGAGATCGCAAAAACACAGCCTCTATGCAGGCCACGATCAAAAGAGTTTTGATGTATAAACCCTGCAACCCTATAACGGTCCCTGCATGGGCACGATGCTTCATGCTGAGGGTTATTTTATTTAATATATATATGTGTGCTGTATATGTGTGGGAGTGAGGGTGCTGTCTGTCTGAGGGTGCTGTCTGTCTGGGGGTGCTGGGTGCGTCTGTGGGGGGCTGTGTGCGTCAGGGGGTGCTGTGTGCGTCAGGGGGTGCTGTGTGCGTCTGAGGGTGCTGTGTGTGTCTGGGGGTGCTGTGTGTAGTACTATTCTTATCAGTTTAATCCCAATGTCACGACTAGTAGTGTGGTCCAGCACACAGAAACTATGTAAACATATACATAGGCAAGAAAAGGAAAATAAAAGGACAGAGCGTAAACCGGACCTTAGAATGGCCGGACTAATACGCTAGAGACAGAGAATGGTCAAAGGGAAAGATGATGTCAAGGAAGCCAGAAAATACACAATACCGTTTACACAAGCCAAGTCAGGGAAACCAGAATTCAGAATAACCAGGGAAAAGCCAAGATCAGGATACCAGGAAATCAGATTCACAATGATAAAGCACTCTCAGGAAACCAGGAACAGGAAACCACGACAGGGCAAGGTACTGGGGTGAGCTAGGGATTTAAATAGCAGCCACGACACCCTGTTACGTCCCCCTCATCAGGCCTTTTTTAGTCGAATGTATCGCCCACTGTCAGTCCCTTTGGGATCCATCCCTCATTCATCTTAATAAAGGTGAGGTAATTTAGACTTTTTTGACCTAGGCGACTTCTCTTCTCAGTGACAATACCTCCTGCTGCACTGAAGGTCCTTTCTGACAGGACACTTGAAGCGGGGCAGGCCAGAAGTTCTATCGCAAATTGGGATAGCTCAGGCCACAGGTCAAGCCTGCACACCCAGTAGTCAAGGGGTTCATCGCTCCTCAGAGTGTCGATATCTGCAGTTAAGGCGAGGTAGTCTGCTACCTGTCGGTCGAGTCGTTCTCTGAGGGTGGATCCCGAAGGGCTGTGGCGATGCGTAGGACTTAAAAAGTTCTGCATGTCCTCCATCAACAACACGTCTGTAAAGCGTCCTGTCCTTGCCGGCGTGGTCGTGGGAGGAGGAGGATTACTTTCACCTCTTCCCCTGTTAGATTCCCATTGTGCTGTGACATCACCCTTATAAGCTGTGTAAAGCATACTTTTTAATTGATTTTGGAACTGCTGCATCCTTTCCAACTTGCCGTAATTCGGTAACATTTCAGGCACTTTCTGCTTATACCGGGGGTCTAGTAGCGTGGACACCCAGTACAGGTCGTTCTCCTTCAGCCTTTTTATATGAGGGTCCCTCAACAGGCACGACAGCATGAAAGACCCCATTTGCACAAGGTTGGATGCCGAGCTACTCATGTCCTGTTCCTCGTCCTCAGTGATCTCACTGAAGGTATGTTCTTCCCCCCAGCCACGTACAACACCACAGGTACCAGATAGGTGACAACGAGCACCCTTGAATGCCTGTTGTGGTTGGTCTTCCTCCTCCTCCTCAAAGCCACATTCCTCCTCTGACTCCTCTTCCTCACAATCCTCTTCCAGCATTGCAGCAGGTCCAGCAAGCGATGCTGATAAGGCTGTTTCTGGTGGTGATGGTGACCACAACTCTTCCTCTTCACGCTCATCTACGGCCTGATCCAGCACTCTTCGCAGGGCACGCTCCAGAAAGAAAACAAATGGTATGATGTCGCTGATGGTGCCTTTGGTGCGACTGACTAGGTTTGTCACCTCCTCAAAAGGATGCATGAGCCTACAGGCATTGCGCATGAGCGTCCAGTAACGTGGCAAAAAAATTCCCAGCTCCGCAGAGGCTGTCCTAGCACCCCGGTCATACAAATACTCCTTAATGGCTTTTTCTTGTTGGAGCAGGCGGTCAAACATTAGGAGTGTTGAATTCCAACGTGTCGGGCTGTCGCAAATCAAGCGCCTCACTGGCATGTTTTTTCACCGCTGGATATCTGAAAAGTGAGCCATGGCCGTGTAGGAACCCCTGAAATGGCCACACACCTTCCTGGCCTGCTTCAGGACGTCCTGTAAGCCTGGGTACTTATGCACAAAGCATCGTACGATCAGATTACACACATGTGCCATGCACGGCACATGTGTCAACTTGCCCAAATGCAATGCCGCCAACAAATTTCTTCCATTGTCACAAATACTTTGCCGATCTCCAGTTGGTGCAGAGTCAGCCACTGATCCACCTGTGCGTTCAGGGCGGACAGGAGTGCTGGTCCGATGTGACTCTCTGCTTTCAGGCATGTCAACCCCAAGACGGCGTGACACTGCCGTATCCGTGATGTGGAATAGTACCTGGGGAGCTGGGGGGTGCCGTTGATGTGGAGCAAGATGCAGCAGCAGAAGAGGACTCAGCCGAGGAGGTTATGGAAGAGGATGGAGTAGGAGGAGTAGAGGAGGTGGCAGCAGGCCTGCCTGCAAGTCGTGGCGGTGTCACCAACTCCTCTGCAGAGCCATGCATTCCATGCTTGGCAGCAGTCAGCAGGTTTACCCAATGCGCAGTGTAGGTGATATACCTGCCCTGACCATGCTTTGCAGACCAGGTATCAGTGGTCAGATGGACCCTTGCCCCAACACTGTGTGCCAGACATGCCATTACTTCCTTTTGCACAATCGAGTACAGGTTGGGGATTGCCTTTTGTGCAAATAAATTTCGTCCGGGTACCTTCCACTGCGGTGTCCCAATAGCTACAAATTTTTTTAACGCCTCAGACTCCACCAGCTTGTATGGTAAAAGCTGGCGGGCTAAGAGTTCAGTCAAGCCAGCTGTCAGACGCCGGGCAAGGGGGTGACTTTGTGACATTGGCTTCTTACGCTCAGACATGTCCTTGACAGACACCTGACTCTGGGCAGATGAGTGGGAACTGCTCAAGGCGAGAGACGGAGGGGCAGATGGATGAGAGGGGGCAAGGAGGACAGCAGTGGTTAACGTGGCTGAAGATGCTGGACCAGGAGGAGGATGGCGGCTTTGAGTTTGTGTGCTGCTTGTACTCATGTGTTGATCCCATAGGTGTTTGTGATGTGCGATCATGTGGGGGGTAGTGAGGCTGAGGGTGGTGTGGGGGGTGGTGATGCTGAGGTGGGGGTGGTGAGGCTGAGGGTGGTGGGGGTAGTGAGGCTGAGGGTGTGGGGGTAGTGATGCTGAAGGTGGTGTGGGGAAGCTGAGGGTGGTGGGGGGTAGTGAGGCTGAGGGTGTGGGGGCTAGTGAGGCTGAGGGTGTGTGGGGTAGTGAGGCAGGTAGTGAGGCTGAGGGGTGTGGGGGGTAGTGAGATCAGAGAGATCAGATGAGTCCTTCAGGACTGTAGTGGACACTGAATACACTAGCCTAGCTATCAATTTCCCTATCAAATCAGCAGCAGCCAGTGGCGTACATACCAGGGTCGCAGGGGTCGCGGCTGCGACCGGGCCCGGCCCACCAGGGGCCCGGGCGCCCCTGCGACCCGGTATGTACGCCACTGGGCCAGCTTCTTCCCCAGGGGGGCCCAGGAGCCGACCACCCCAGGGCCCCCCGAGGCTGGCCCTGCTGACACCCGTCAGACGGGCGCGCGAGGGAGCACTCAGTGCTTCCTCTTCAGCTCCCTCGCGCACCGCACTGATACCGGAGCCGGAAGATGACGTCATCTTCCGGCGCCAGCATCCCTACGCGGCGCGCGAGGGAGCTGAAGAGGAAGCACTGAGTGCTCCCTCGCGCGCCCGCCTGCCCGACCGGCCACCCGCCCAGGAGCACCACTGGACCCCAGGGAATCCCCCCAGCACTCCAAAAGGGTAAGGAGGCTGGGGGGATTAAATTTGAAAAAAACAAAAAAAAAGTTAGTGTTAGTGTTTGAGTGTGTGTGAGTGTTAGAGTGAGTGTTAGAGTGAGTGTTAGAGTGAGTGTTAGAGTGAGTGTTAGAGTGAGTGTTAGAGTGAGTGTTAGAGTGAGTGTTAGAGTAAGAGTTAGTGTTAGTGTTAGAGTGAGTGTTAGAGTGAGTGTTAGAGTGAGTGTTAGTGTTAGAGTTAGAGTGAGTGTTAGAGTGAGTGTCTTAGTGAGTCTGTTTGATGTCTGTTAGTGAGTGTGTGTCAATGAGAGTGTATGTTTTGTAAGTGAGTGTGTATGTATGTCTGTCGCTGAGTGTGTCTCTGTTAGCTAGTGTGTATGCGTCTGTAAGTGAGAGTGTGTGTGTGTCTTCAGTACTTACCTTTCTCCAGCGCCGGACTCCCTTGGCGCTGGGGATCCCTCAGCCTCTCAGCTCCGAATGAGACCGCGCACGCATTCAAACCGCCCATAGGAAAGCATTACTCAATGCTTTCCTATGGATGTTCAGTGTGCTCCTCTAGCTGCTGTCAGTGAGACAGCCACTAGAGGCTGGATTAACTCAGTGAAACATAGCAGTTTCTCTGAAACCGCTATGTTTTCAGCTGCAGGGTTAAAACTAGAGGGACCTGACAAGGGAAAGGGGAAAAGGGGTAAACTTACCTTTTCCAAAGCACGGAGAGCCTCCCTCCCGATCCTCCTTCTCCTCTGCCGGCTGTATGCGCATCGCCATGCGTTAGAGCTACAAGATTCAGTTGGTCACATAGGAAAGCATCTCCATAATGCTTTCCTATGGACGCTGGTATTCTCTCACCGTGAAAATCACAGTGAGAAGACGTTAGTTTAGCGCTGCCACGAGACAGCCGCTAGAGGAAATAGGGGAAGAAGCGCACCTTATTCGAGTAAAACATAGCAGTTTCTCTGAAACTGCTATGGCTGCGAAAAAATGGGTTACCTTAGTTGATTTAGTAATCTTATCCACTTCATTAAGCTGAAGTGGTCTGGGTGCCTAGAGTGGTCCTTATGTGTGTGCATTCGCATGCACTGGTGTATTACTACCGCCGGTCGCAGCCCTGTAACCCCCATGGCTCAGGTGCCCACCGCCAGGCTATGGCCCGCCCACGCGCCGGGGCCAAGGATCAATTTTCGCACCGGGGCCCCATGGGTCATGTGTACGCCACTGGCAGCAGCTACACTGTCCCTCCTCTCACTAAGAATGCAGCTTCACAATGAATGTAAAATGGATGCTGCCCAGGAGGTGGGAGGGCCTGGGAGGGAGGGTCTGCTGCTGATTGGCTGGAATGGGTCTGCTGACTGTGAGGTACAGGGTCAAAGTTTACTCAATTATGACGAATAGGGGGCGGACCGAACAGCGCATATGTTCGCCATCCGTGGTGAACGCGAACAAGCGATGTTCGCCGGGAACTATTCACCAGCGAACTGTCGGGGACATCACTAGATATAACCCGAATGAAAACTTGCATGCATTTAATTATTATTAACACATGCCATTACCTTATCTGCAGCCTTCCCCTTCTTCCCCAGTCCAGACTTTCTGTGGTTTACCAATCAGCTCAATGAGATGTTTTTGCCAGGCTGGTACTCTGAGAAAACTGCCTGCCTCTTGAGTTTAGCCCCACTGAACTAAACAAACCAGGAAGTAGCAGGGCCGGTTGTCTGCCTGACTGCCAGGGTGGTGTAATCAGGTTAATTTATAAACGTGACAAATTCTATTGAAATCTGCACTTTTATGTAAAATTAAAAAATAATGACACACTCTTGATAAATAAAGTAATTTTTAGCAAGGTAAAGTGCTTTAGGGCTCTGGTGTGCCTATTTAAATAGAATGGGACGCTGGTAGTTTAAAGATTTTTCTTTTGCTGCGTTCTCTCAAGGTAATCAGGGTTATGGTTGTTTAATTCTTAGCCTAATCAGCAAGTGACATTTGAGGCCAAGCTATCATTAGAGTTCTTTTTGAATGCAATGCTTTAATACGGACCATCGGTGTCCCTATAGTTTTACCTGAGCCTAATTAGCTGGTTTAGTAAAGTAGGGATGGTTAAAATGTACTCCTTTCAAGGTATCAGCTATTGTGGCTGGACTAGTCTTCAGCAATTTTGGATCTCTTTTTTGATAAGCTTTTGCAGTAGTGATCCCCTACTGTGAAGGGATCCTACTCAGATATTCAGGGAGGGCTTTTACAAGCCTATATTCCGGTGCTGATCCTTTCCCCTCTATCTGGTTATCAGAATTATAATTTTGGCTGATTTTATGTGAAATGACAGACTCTATGAGGAATTTACAATGAACATCTTTTGGATTGGAGCTTCGGATTAACCTGGTGATTAAGCCCTCGTAAATGTAAGAGCTCATAGACCAGGGGTACTTTGTTAAGAGACTGACCCGTAGCAGTATATATTTATTTTCCATTTGACAGCAATTTCCATACAGTAAATCTGTTAGGAAAGCTACGAAATAAATTAGTCCATGTATTGCTGATATATTGTTCCAACAAATTTAGCCAGTAGTAGATGCCACAGTCCGTTTATATTAAAGGGACATTATAGTCATCAAAACAACTTTAGGTTAATGAAGCAGTTTCTGTATTTAGACTATGCCTTTGAAGTCTCACGGCTCAATTTATTTCCATTTAGGAGTTAAATCACTTTTTTTTCAGCTTATGCAGCCCCAGCCACACCTCCCCCGGCTGTGACCGACACTGCCTGCATGAGAAAAAAAATGGCTGTTAACATACTTTAGAGGTTTTTATCTCCTACACTGGAGTGCAGTAGATAAGAAACTCTAAATTATACAAACTGTGCTATAAGGAAAGTATAAACATTATACACTTTACAATGTTTAGGAAAACTATACACTTTACCTTCAGGGTGTTGTGACTAGGATTGCATACACAAAGCGATTTAACTCTTAAATGGCAGAGAATACACCAAAACAACTTCATTAAGCTAAAATTGTTTTGTTAACTATAGTGTCCATTTAATACTTGATTCACAGTGTGTTACAGTTTGTTTTAACTCCCTCTTGAAGAATAACAATGTTTGGTTCAAATTTCTTATCCCTCTAATCTGATTTGATTTTACGTTGGATCTTTTTCTGTAGAAAGTGTAGAAATCTGCATATTGGTAATCACGTTCACCCAGCTCAGGAACTGTATAGAGAATACATCACATGCAGCAACAAACAGGTTGAATACCTCCAAGACAAGCTGACATTTGGAGTCAGAGCGGGTGTGAGTGCTACTGTCCTATATATTCCCAGAGGTCAAGTAGTAGTAGGAAATGTATTGTCCAAAGTAATTTTTATGAATGGCTAGTGGAACAGGACTACTACAACTACTGATGACAAGCAGGATAGACATATGTTTGCAGATAAAAAAAACACAAATTCAGTAAAAGATTTACCATAATTTGGGAACAAAGCAACCCAAAAGAATTAAGAAGAAAGACATTTAGTAAGGCATGATGCCACACTTCCCAAGAAAGCATACATAAAAAACATTGCAATGTTAAGAAATACACACTACACTATACGCTTATCAGCCACAACATTAAAACCACTGACAGGTGAAATTAATAACAGATTAGTAACAACCCCTGGATGTTAAGCTAAGGTAACATCCCCAGGACGTACTTGAAAACCAGAGTAATCTGAATGTACCTTTCCAGGTTAAATACTTTGTTATTATTGTTATTATTATTCCAGTTGCACCTGTCAAAGGGTATTATATATTAGGCAGTAATTAAATAATCAGTTCTTGCATGTCATGTGTTAGAAGCATGAAAAATATGCAAGTGAAAAGATCTCAGTGACTTTGTTAAGGGCCAGATAGTCATGGCTAGGTGAATAGGCAAGTCTTGTGTGTTGTTACCGGTATCTACCAAAAGTGGTGCAAGGAAGGACAACCGGTGAACTGGTTTTAGGATCATGGTCGACCTCTGCTCATTTATGGGGAGGAAAGGCTAGACCATCTAGTCTGATCACACATAAGCAAGACTGTAGCTCAATTTTTTTAAACTTAATGCTGACCATGATAGGTGTCAGAACACACAGTGCATTGCAGTATGCTGTGCATTGGGCTGCATAGCCACAGACCGGTCAGAGATGATGACCCCTGTCCATAGCCAAACCTGCCAAGTTCCTTCAATGTGGACATGAGCATCAGAAGTGGACCATGGATTAATAAAAGGTTGCCTGGTCTGACGCTGTCTTTTAGATCAAGTGGATGGCTGGGTGCGTGTCCGTCATTTACCTAGGAAAGAAATGGCAGCAGGACGCACATTGGATGGAGGCAGGCTGGTGTAGTCAGTGTTATGCTTTGGGCAATGACCTGCTGGGAAACTTTGGGTCCTGGCATTCATGTAGATGTTGCTTTCACACATATCACCTACCTAAAGATTGTTGCAGACATTGCACCTCTTTGTGGCAGTGGTGTTCCCTTTCAGAAGAATAATGCACTCTGCTATACTGCAAAATTGTTCAGGAATGGTTTAAGGTACATCACAGAGAGTTGAAGGTGTTGTCTTGACCTCCATACTCCCAAATCTCAATCCGATTGAGTATCTGTGAGATGTGCTGGAACAAACAAATCCAATCCATGGAAGCTGCACCTTGCAGGGCTTAAAGGATCTGCTGCTAATATATTGGTGCCAGACACCAACAGGACACATACAAAGGTCTTGTGGAGTCTATGCCACTATGCATCAGAGCTATTTTGCAGAGCATTCTTAACACATGGGCACGCTGGGCAGATACCTGGGGGTTCCCAAAGGCTTGCAATATTATTTCAGGAGCTTTACTGACAACCTTCAAACCCTCTTTACTAATACATTTAAGTGGACTAATCACTAGGCATGTGCATGGGGAAATGGTTCGGTTCGGCATTCCGAAATTCGTGACTTCGGCAATTCAGGACTTCGGCACTGTTTGGCACTTCGGAACTTCGGCACTTAGGAATTTCGGGACTTTGGCACTTCTCTTGCAGCCGCTTAGTAGATAACTCCCTAATTCCCAGGGTATTAGGGAGTTATCTACCAAAAGGCTGAAAGCCCTAAATTGGTCTTTCAGACAAATTTACTAATAGTAAGTAAAAATTACTTAGTATTAGTAAATTATGGCCCTACTCGCTATACCGCGAGTTGGGGAATGTCTATTAAACAGTGAGCAGCCAATGCTGCGCATGTGGGGGCTTTTAAACTAAAGGGAGGACCTATTGCCCCCCCCCAGCCCCCACCCCCGAGCGGCGGGTGGGGGCCCTAAATACCAATAAGGGGGGGACCTATTGTCCTACACCCCGAGCGGTGGGTGGGGGCCCTAAATACCAACAAGGGGGGGGACCTATTGTCCTACACCCCAAGCGGCGGGTGGGGGCCCTAAATTAGAATAAGTGGGGGGGAACCTAATGTCCTCACCCCTGGCCCCCACCTCTGAGCGGCGGGTGGGGGACCTAAATAGGGAGGGGAGGGGAGGATTTCTGATGTAATGAATGGGAGTGTAATTTGACTCATAACACTCTGATTGGTTACTTAATCCACCAATCAGAGTGTTATGAGTCAAATTACACAGCGTGGGAAAATTCCAAAGAACTTTAAAATGACACAGAGCACTCTGATTGTTTTTCAAACCAACCAATCAGAGTGCTGTGACAGGTAAATGTAGAGACTTACCTGTCAGTCTCTTCATTTACCTGTCAGAGCACTCTGATTGGATGGCTTAAACCAGTGATGGCGAACCTTTTTGAGCTCGAGTGCCCAAACCGTAATACATGCCAATTTTTTTTTTCCTCAAAGTGCCAAAACAGCAATTAAACCTGAATACTGAGCTTTAAGTTTAGAAAAAACAACTCATACAGTTGTCCGAACTAATTAACATCTCTGTGTGTGTATTAAGCAGTTTGTGTGTGTGTGTGCTCGGCAGTCTTTCTGTGTGTATTTAGCAGTCTGTCTGTGTGTATTTAGCAGACTGCTGAATACACACACAGACTGCTGAGTACACAGTCTGCTGAACACACACACAGACTGCTAAATACACACACACAGACTCCTAAATACACACACACACTGCTGAGTACACACACACACACAGCCTGCTGAGTACACACACACACACAGCCTGCTGAGTGTACACACACACAGACTGCTGAGTGTATACACACACAGACTGCTGAGTGTACACACACACAGACTGCTGAGTGTACACACACACAGACTGCTGAGTGTACACACACACAGACTGCTGAGTGTACACACACACAGACTGCTGAGTGTACACACACACAGACTGCTGAGTGTACACACACACAGACTGCTGAGTGTACACACACACAGACTGCTGAGTGTACACACACACACAGACTGCTGAGTGTACACACACACAGACTGCTGAGTGTACACACACAGACAGACTGCTGAGTGTACACACACAGACAGACTGCTGAGTGTACACACACTGCATTGAGGGGTACAGTGTATGTGTTTGTGTGTGGGGTGATGTGTGTGTGTGGGGTGATGTGTGTGTGTGGGGTGATGTGTGTGTGTGTGGGGTGATGTGTGTGGGTGGGGTGATGTGTGTGGGTGGGGTGATGTGTGTGGGTGGGTTGATGTGTGTGGGGTGGTGTGTGTGTGGGGTGATATGGGGGTGGTGTGTGTGTGGGGGTGGGGTGATATGGGGTGGTGTGTGTGGGGGTGGGGTGATGTGTGTGTGTGTGTTTGTGTTGGATGATGTGTGTGTGTGTGTTTGTGTGGGATGATGTGTGTGTGTGTGTCTCTTTGTGTGGGGTGATATGTGTAGGGCAGGGGTGCTGTGTGTATGTCGTCCCCCCTCACCCCCCGTCCCACACTCAGTTTTCTCCCCCTATACCTCCCTCAGTTCCCCCCCATCTCTCCCTCAGTTTTCTCCCCCTATACCTCCCTCAGTTCCCCCCCATCTCTCCCTCAGTTCCCGTCCCATCTCTCCCACTCAGTTCCCCCCCCAT